>CM055116.1:1188993678-1189203695 GCA_029206835.1 Rana muscosa | reverse complement strand
TCTCTTCTCTCCCCCCCTCTCTCTCTTCTCTCCCCCCCCCCTCTCTCTCTTCTCTCCCCCCCCTCTCTCTCTTCTCTCTTCTTCCCCCCTCGCTCCCTCTCTTCTTCCCCCCTCGCTCCCTCTCTTCTTCCCCCCTCGCTCCCTCTCTTCTTCCCCCCTCGCTCCCTCTCTTCTTCCCCCTCGCTCCCTCTCTTCTTCCCCCCTCGCTCCCTCTCATTACTTGGACCCTATAAAGGTTGCACAGGCAGTCCAACTCCTCCAGGATGGCACATCAATACGTGTCATTGCCAGAAGGTTTGCCCTGTCCTCCCAGCACAGTCTCAAGAGCATGGAGGAGATTCCAGGAGACAGGCAGTTACTCTAGGAGAGCTGGACAGAGCCGTAGAAGGTCCTTAACCCATCAGCAGGACCGGTATCTGCTCCTTTGTGCAAGGAGGAGCAGGATGAGCACCACCAGAGCCCTACAAAATGACCTCCAGCAGGCCACTGGTGTGAATGTCTCTGACCAAACAATCAGAAACAGACTTCATGGGGGTGGCCTGAGGGCCCGACGTCCTCTAGTGTGCTCTGTGCTCACTGCCGGACACTGTGGAGCTCGATTTGCATTTTCCATTGAACACCAGAATTGGCAGGTCCGCCACTGGTGCCTAGGGCTGGGCGATTTTCCCCCCAAACAAAAATCTGCGATTTTTTTTTTTTTTTTTTTTTTTTTTTTTTTTTTTTTTTTAAATGTAGTGAAAAAAGCTGCCTGCTAGTCTCGCACAGAAAGGTTTGCAATACAAAACTCAAATGTAGGATAAAAGTGCAGCGCTTAAATGTGATATGTTTATTCATGAACAGTGTTAACTGTGAATAATGAGCTAAGATGAAGGTTAAATCTACTCATTAAAAACATGAAATGTAAAACCATAAATTACTGTATAAATAAGTTATATTATAACAATGTGACATAAGTCACAGGAGTGATATAGAGAACTGATCAAAAAATATCACAAAAGTCCAAAAAACTAATTTGTGTAGGTAGTGGTGAAAAGAGTCCAAAATGGGAAAACGAAATGAATCCAGGCTATGAACATAAAATCGCAACGGTATGCGTATGGCAACAATTAGTGTCCATATAGATATGAAAACAAATGTGTGAAGAGGGAATCGTGAGAAGTGAAAACCTTCATCCAAGGTAATGAACACCCAGGGCCAGAGTGGTCAAATAATCTTCTTACCAGAAGAAAAGACCACAACGGCGGTCTCACCAGGCACAGGGAAAGTTCAGGTCTCCCAAAAACCTTATGCAGTAGCACTCCTTTTTAAGGCCTTTATTCTGTTATAGCTTCCCTGTGTTTCTTCTTGCTCACTGTATGCCACTGATGAGCTGGGATACACCCTCTGCAAAATATATATACATTACATTTTGTTTGGTGATTTTGTTTTCGCTTCAAATGCCAGCCTGGATTCATTTCCTGGACTTTGCTTTAGTGTTCCCATTTTGGACTCTTTTCACCACTACCTACACAAATTACCGTATATACTCGAGTATAAGCCGAGTTTTTAAGCACAATTTTTTGTGCTGAAAATGCCCCCCTCGGCTTAAACTTGGCACACATATAGCCCCACTCTTCCTCTACAAGTGTGCAAAGTTTCTTGTCCGGGGAACCTACGGCCGGGGAGCACCGACTTTTCAAATCCGGGCACCCCTTCCATAGACTCCCATGTTAAACGTCAGTCTAGTCATGGACACAGTGAGGCATGGGCAAAGTGAGGCACACCCTAGGCTTATACGCAAGTCAATAAGTTTTCCCAGTTTTTGTGGTAAAATTCGGTGCTTCGGCTTATATTCGGGTCGGCTTATACTCGAGTATATACGGGTAGTTTTTTGGGCTTTTGTGATATTTTTTGATTGGTTCTCTATATAACTCCTCTTTTGACTTATGTCACATTGTTATAATATCACTTATTGCTATATACAGTAATTTGATGCAATATATGTGGTTTTACATTTCATGTTTTAGTTTTTAATGAGTAGATATAACCTTTTTCTTAGCTCATTATTCACGTTTACTGTTTATTCATGAATAAGCATATCACATCTAGGCGCTGCACTTTTTCTTTATCATTCATATATATATATATATATATATATATATATATATATATATATATATATATATATATATAATCTGTCTAATGTACTAGTATGTACACACTGTACCTTTTTCCTCGCATATCCTGGACTCAGTGGAGGGGCACCGTCCGGAGGGTGTGAGAAATGTCTGCCCAGGAAATTGGACACCACGTAACATGACCACTCCGGTCCTGAGGCATTGCGGGCAGGATTATTAAAGCGAGGCTTCGGCCTAGTTCGCGACTTGGCCCCTTTCTCGGGATCGTGGGCGGCTGACAGTTCAACTTCTCCCCTGCACACGGACGGGCAAACAACTGACACTGCGTGACGTGGACCGCGCCGGTCCTGAGGCATTGCGGGCAGGATTATTAAAGCGAGGCCGCGGCTTCAGCCTAGTTCGCGACTTGGCCCCTTTCCCGGGCGGCTGAAAGTTTAACTTCTCCCCTCCACACGGTCAAACAACGGAGAGGCCAGGGACACATGAGGTAATGAGGGCCGTGTGTAAGGGGAGATAATAGGAGGATTGTGCTGGTGGGGAGCTCTGAGGCTCAGACACACACGTGCTCCCAGTGTCAAGTGCCATTCCGTTCCCTGCTACGGAAACAGAAAAAAAAAATCGGAAAAAAAACGATTTTCTGAAAAACTGAATCGATTTGAACTCACAACTCGATTCAAGATTAAAATCGATTTTTTGCCCAGCCCTAGCCATCGAACACAAAATTATTTTGGCTGTCTGGTATAGCTGACAAAGTTGGTTCTTTGTGTAGACATGATGCAAGAGATTGTCAGGTTCTGCTGATCTGTACAAGTGCCAAAGTTCTGCAAATTGTGCAATGGTTATCCAGCAAATGACTGGGGGACAATTATCTATCCTGTCACAAGGCAAAGCAATGCTGAACAAGAGCAGTGAGACATTTCATTGGACAGATTTATTACAAGGTTACAGCCAGATTTATAAATTCTTCCTTTGGCTTCTCTAATAAATCTGTCCCATGATGCGGTCTCACTGCCCTGGTTTTATATGTCCTCCAATGTGTTTTTTTTTTTTTTTTGGGCTGTGCATTGTCGAAGGTCTGAAGCCAGTCTTTGTGCTGAATGGAAAACCTGACATTACAGAAGTCTGTCCAGTGTAAATCAAGCCAGCTGTCTGCCCAAGGTTAAGTGGGAAAACTCTGTGATTGTCTGTCTGAGCTGAATTCTCCATAAATTTCTATGAATTCCTAAAACCAGCCATACACGGTTCGAATTTCGAAAATTGTATCTAAGAATTTTCGGACGAATTTCGCACCGTTGGCGGGCTGCAGCAACAGCCGATTTTTGTGCGGCAATCAAATTTTGAGGAATCCAACATGTTGGAAATTTTTTTAAAAAACAAAAGATTTTCTTATTTAATGATGGGAGAATCGTGCAAGAAATATAATAGAAGAAAAAATGTGCATGGCAAGAAAAGAAAATTCCCGGAGAGAAAAGATTCCCGGCCACAAATTTTTTTTTTCTGTAGCAGCATGAAGGCTTGGTTGACCGAATTTCAAAAATCAAGGGTGGCATCATCGGATCACAAAAAAAAACGAACTTTCTGATTTTGAAATGAAAATTAGTTTTTAAATTTGACCGTGTATGGTCTGCTTTAGTCACTGACATTTGCAGGTCTCGGGCCAACAATCAGGACAGCCAATTACAGTAATCGCATGCAGGCTGGTCATCTTTGTTTACAATCCTCTCCAATAGCAATGTACACTTTCTGTGCAGAGGGGAAGTACTCCAGTGCTGGAAATCATTACAGGATGTAAAGAAAATCATTTCCTTTGAAAAGGCGCTGTGCTGGAATGTAAATCTAAGCTTGCACAGCTCCGTGTACATTCGGAAGAAAGCTGCGAGTAGGCCTGTACTTTTCCTTTATTACAGAAGAGACGTTGCATTCCACTTCTGCAATAAGTCTGCTTACTTTCCCGTTTTTGAAATCTGGATTTTAGTTCCACTTCCACTGATTTTCATACAGAAACGGCTAGTTTGGTCTGAAGGCCTTAATGACCCCTGGTCACAGGAGGGTTAAATATGCATTTAGGTGAATGAGATCTCCACTTCAGATTTTATGTGCATGTCTGCTTTACAAATCTGCACTATCCCCTGTGCATTTTATTTTGACTATTAGTGCTTCCTGGTGAAGGTTTAGCATATTTTAATATTGCTTTATATTTGCTTACTAGCTGAAGGGCCATCTGGTGCAATGTAAGATTCACCATGCTTTGCCATGCCACAGCCATGATGTTTATAAACGTCCTTTACCATGGCAGCATTTCATAGTGGAGTTTGTAGTGAAAGGCTTGTCTGTTGAATTCAATTTACTCTGGTCAAGGTCACCACAAAGATTATGGTTTCCCCACTAGGTGGCAGTGGAGACAGCGAATTAGACTGTACCTGGAAGGCACTGGGATAAACTTCACACCTGTAGACCTACATGAACAGCAGATAAGCCTGGAGCAGCATAGCAAGGCCCACAATACTGGAGGTCATCAAGAGCAAAGTAAGGTGAAGATCTAACTATTTATAGCAATGCTTCATTTTATAATGTATGTGATATATATATATATATATATATATATATATATATATATATATATATATATATATATATATATATATATATATATATATATAAATAAATTTATTTTTGAACTCCAGGAAAAGCAAATATTGTCTAAGTACAGGAGTCCTGTGTATTTTGTCCTTTGAATCTTGATGTGCTTTGTGTATTTCTTCCAGATCTGTGCAGTATTCCAGTGGGAACCTTTCCCTCTGTGCGGGACATTCCTGTAATAAAGACCGCTCACTGCTGCTCCCGCCTTGTGCAGGGGCACTGGTCTAGTCTCCACCCCCTCCTATAGTTATGTAGCGGAAGTGACATTCCGTCGCCACCATCTTGCTTCACCCCCCACACGTCACAGTAAGGATACAGTGAAAAGGCGGCAAGTGGCCATCTTGTTGTACCCACTGGAGTCTTGCATTTCACACTTGTTTTTAACGGTAAACTCAGCTTATATAGTTATATACAATATTAAAAAATCCATATGATTGTTTAGATTTTGATTTTTTTTAAAAGCAGCGGCAAGCCTGCTGATCTTGCAGGTTTGGTAATATGACAGAACACTGCAGCTTTGAAAAATCAACATCAAAACAGTGACGGATTAAAAAATACAGTATTTCACTATATAAGCGGAGTTTACTGTTAAAAATAAGTGAAATGCATGACTCCGGTGAGTGTGGCAAGATGTCCGCTTGCCGCTTTTTTACTGTATCCTTACTGTGGACAAGTGCAGGGTGTAAGCAAGATGGCGGCGACGGAACGCCACTTCCGTTACAGAATCTGACGGGTTGCCTAATCTGACGAAACACCAGAAGTTGGAGGTGCTATTGGGTCCCTCTCACAGCTGTGCCCTTTGCACCGAGTATGGTAGAACAATATCCCTGCTACTTTTACATTTGGTGCACACAAAGTGGATATATTTTCTTTGTTGCCATTGAATATACTTTAAAAATGTTTAGGCCTGAAGTTCAACTTTAAACAAAATGGTTAAAAAAACAAAGCGAACACCCCGCTCTCCCAACCCTAATGGGTATTGCCCTCGGTTGGCTTGCTAAGGCTGCAGCCTGCTGGGGACAATGTTGTTGTTGGTTTGGTGTTCTCGGGTTCTGGTTGGAGGTGTGTGTGTGTGTGTGTGTGTGTGTGTGTGTGTGTGTACTGTACTTGGTTTATATCTCCACTGCTTACTATACTATGATTTCCCATAGTGGGGCCCTACGTGGCCCACCTACTTATTTTGTTGTTTTAGTCTTCCTCTGTTGAGGAACCGGGGTTCACAATTTTTTGATAGCACCACAGGGCTATATGGTATTATCATTAATGTGCAATGTTATATACATGTGATGTAGCCATTTACGAGACTGTTTGCTTTGTACATGGAAAAAACTCAATAAATAAATCTTTAAAAAAAAAAAAAACTAACCATGACAACCAATCGAATATGTGAACTCTTTACGGATTGTCATTCTGTATAGCCAGTCTTGTGATCCAGCAGACTTGCCAGACAGCATAGCCAAGAAAGTTTTATACTGTACTGCTATTTTCCAATTACAGCTGTTACCTTTCTGCTCATTGGATGGTGAATTTGGCACTGCTGTTTCCGTGTCCAATCCACAGGCACGCGAAAGAGGATGACACAATGGTGAATGGTATTGCCTGCCTGGCTTTACAGCATGTCAGATGTGTGAATCACAGGACTAGCTGAACAGAATTACAAACCCTTTTATAGTATAAAGTAAGAATTCACACCCAATGTATTTTGGATGTTTGCCTTTTAGTTTTATTATCTTGCGGCTTTTTATATTTTGTGTGTATGTGTATATGTGTGTATATATGTATATGTGTGTATATATGTATATATATATATATATATATATATATATATATATATATATATATAATTAGGGCTGCAACTAATGATTATTTTCATAATCGATTAGTTGGCCGATTGTTTCGATTAATCAGTTAATAACCTTTAAAAAAAGAAAAAAATTTAATTTAGCTGCGATTTGCATTTTTACAATTATTTTTTTTGGCCAATTTGTTGTTGGGCAGATTAAAAAACACAAATTGCCGCAAAGACGCATTACACGCTTTTCTGCAGCTTCACAATTGATGTATATTGAACCAAAATAGCACAGTTTTACGTTAAAAAAAAGTCTTTGCCCTTTCCAAATACGCGGCAGCTGAAAAAATCATGGATGTTAACATGTCCCATAGGAAACCATGTAAATGCACTGTAGTGCGTTTCTGCAAAAAGGACCAAAAAACACAGAGGTGTGACCCAGGCCTGAGATGTTTAGTAACATAATGGGGTTAAAAAAATTAAAATTAGTACAAAAAGAGCAAATCGCTACTGTAAGGGGTTAATTTTTTACTGTGGGACAGTGAAAGTAATATTTACAAGTAGCGATTTGCTCTTTTTGTACTATAAAAGGCTATTTTTTTTTTTTAACCCCGTTATGTTACTGGCCGATCGATTATGAAATTAATCGATTACCATTTTCATAATCGATTAGTTGTTTTGGCCCTAATATAAATAAATATATATATGTATATAATATTGTAGTATATAAGTGTTGTAAGTGTTGTGTTTGAAAGTTTGTTTTTTTTTGTTTTTTTTTGGTTTTTTTTGTAGCTCTTTTATACTTTGCACATCTTGAAGTATGCCCATTGCCCAGTGTAAAAAGTTTAAATTTTTGCTGGTCTCAACGTATAAGTTGGTAATGCTTATAACGGTGCAAGGGTCCTCCTTTAGGGTTCATTCACACCAGAATGTGGTGCAGATAGCCTGCGTTTTGTGCGTGTTTCTAAAAACGCATTGTAAAAACGCATCCAAATTGTAAACAGTGCTTTTGCCTGCACCCGATCGCATGATACCGCAGTACCACATGATCTGGTGCAGTGCATTTTTAAAAGTAGATGTGATTTCAGCTCATTCAAATGAATGAGCTGAAAACCACACTGAATTGCACAGAAACCTGGACTGCTATGCTGTGTGATTCATGTGTGAACTGGCCCTTTAAAGCGGTATTAAACCCAGTAAAAGCTGATCATTGTAAGCACCCCTGTCAGTGGTAAATGGTTTGTCTCAATCCTTTGCTACATCTGCAGGACAGCTTGTTCTGTTGAAAAACTGTCCGGATTACCAGGTGACAAATAAAAGCCTAAACATGAAAACTAATGCAGCCATCATAACTAAGCATTGGTAAGCTGTGTTATAATTTTGCTTTTGGGTTTAATTCCACCTTAACTTCAACACTCATTGAGATTTGTGATGATCTTATATTATGTACATTATGATGAGTTGACATTGCACATGAGAAGATGATTTTAATCTGGTCTCAGTACAAATTCTTATTTCTGTCACGCAGCATCCGCAGCTGTTTCTGGTCCTCACTTGTTGCCTGTAAGAGCGCTGAACGAGGTATTTATTGGAGAATCTCTGTCCTCCAGGTAATTTTAATGTTGCTTCAAATGCCCAGTTATAAAGCAGAATTTTTTTTAAAGATTTGAAGCAGAGTTCCGCCAAGGAAATTTATTTTTTTCTTCATAGTCCGCTACAAATACTGCAGCTGCTGACTTTTAATATAAAGGCACACACCTGTCCAGGAAGCCCGCAATGTCCTCACCCGCAGCCGACCCATCCTTACTAAGACCCCTTTCACACTGGGTCGTTTTGCAGGCGCTATTGCGCTAAAAATAGCTCCTGCAAACCGACCTGAAACGGCTGCTGCTGTGTCTCCAGTGTGAAAGCCCCGAGTACTTTCACACTGGAGCGGTGCGCTAGCAGGACGGTAGAAGTCCTGCTAGCAGCATCATTGGAGCGGTGTGTGTTTACCGCTCCTCCACTGCTCCTGCCCATTGAAATCAATGGGGCACCGCTGCTATACCGCCGGCAAAGCGCCTCTGCTGAGGCGCTATGCAGTGGTTTTTTAACCCTTTCTCGGCTGCTAGCAGCGCTTTAACGCTGATGCAGTTCCCGCCCCAGTGTGAAAGGGGCCTAAGGGAAACGGAAAGTGAAGCCTACTGCACATGCAGAAGTTGCGTTACACTTTCTGAACGGTCCCTGCTGTCTTCTGGGACCTGTGTGTCTCCCAGAAGACAGCGGGGGAGGAGGAGGGGCCAGACATTGTGTAGTTCGCCACACAAAGTGCGGCGATCAATGCCCGGAAGTGGGAGCAAATACCTGGATTTCACGGGTATCTGCTCCCCCCCGAAAGGTGCCGAGGAATCATTTCAGTGGAAGTTCCATTTCTGGGTGGAACTCCGCTTTAAGCCATGTGAGGCGGAACATGAAAAATTGAACAGATTCCTTCATTCACACAGGACCCTCCACTGTCCATAAACAATGATCGGGAACAATTTTCCAACGTTCACGTTCGACAAGTCGATCTAACGATCGATTTCTGTCAAACTGCCACACACTGATCGAAATTCGTCTGGTCCCTGCTTGAGAGGGAAGCTGTTTGTTTTGCTCTATACCAGTGGTCTCCAAACTGCGTCTCTGGGGCCAGCTGCGGCCCTCGAGGCATTATTCCTCCCGCTGACACCGACCATGGGGCATAATTCCTTCAACCGACATAAAAAATGTGGCACTATTCCTCCCCCTGACACCAACTATTTCTCCCCCTAATATTAAATATTGGGCATTGTATACCCCCAATGGGCACAGTCAGGCCCCCTAAAGTCTTATGGACAGTAAACTGTCCATTTTCTTTAGAAAGTTTGGAGACCCCTGATGTATGCAATATATAATATTTGAATTTTTTCTTTGTAAGTCGGACACTGAATCAGAATAAAATTGTGGTCTGTGTTGTGTTTGTTAAAAAAAACAAGTATTTTAGGATTCCTGTTTTAATACTTTTAGTGTATGTGGTCTGCTTACTAACGTGACGCTTGGCTTGTGCTAGGAATGGCCTTTTCAGCCTCTATAATCTTATGGTTATATACCGTACATAAAAAAAATATTAGAGACACAAAACTTTTAGATGGCATGGAAATTTATTTTAAACTTTTCTGTTTATAGTATTCTATCTTAGAGGTCAGTATGGAACTGAATTACTCTTGATTGCTGAATCTTACTGTTCTCTGCCGTGTAGCTTCAGGTGGAAGTCTGCTTTCCACATCACTACATATCTACACAGAATAGGTCTTGTAAGACCTCCTCAATTATCACTCCTCATTACCACCTGGCCACCGTGTCTTGATATCTCGGCATTCCTGTGTACAGAGGGGGGCATGGCTCAATACAGACAGAATTAGGACTGAACTCCATGCTATGAAATACCTTTTTTGTTTTGCATTCTTTTGATTGCAGTAAAATATATTTCAATTTTTAGTTTCTGTAATTTATGGAAATTCTGACATTGCCACATGAAAGCTGGAGTTAGGTTTGTATATCAACTGCTCTAGAGGCTATTAGGGAGGGGTGGAAACACCTAGGTGGGCCTAGAAATAACCTTAGATTGTAAGCTGCTTGAGGGCCGGCACTGATGTGATTGTACAATCTCTCTATCTATATTGTATCTGACAGCTACAGCATGGGCGTTCAATCCTGGGATGCCGCGGGCGGCGCACTCTGTGATCACTGTGTCCTCCAGACACTGCTGATCACAGATTGAGGTAACAAGCCAATCGGCGGCTCTTTGCCACGTGATCAGCTGTGTCCAATGACCGAGGTAAATGGATGCCGGTTATCGGCACACCTTTCATCACGCTGACAGCATGAGGAAGAGAGAAGAGAGCCGATAACCAGCTTCTGTAAAAGGGATATGTACACTGATGATCAGGGCACTTGATTAACAGTGCAGTGCCAATCAGTGCAGTCTGTCAGTGCAGCCTCATCAGCGCACATCCGTGAATTAGAAAAATTACCTGTTTGCAAAATGTTATTATCCAACTATATAAAAAATGTATTTATTTTATTCAGTCTTCGTTTATTTAGCAAAAAATAAACCCAGTCGTGATTTAAATACCACTAAAAGAAAGCAGAGCCATTCCAACCTTTCATAGCAGCATCACCCAAAGCTCTTAAACTCCTGCCTGATAGGCAAGTATTGCTTTTCTATTATGGTGGGCTGCTGGTTTAGGTTTGTTCGCCTAGAGACTGGGTCAGATGGATAGAAGTACCTCTTTAAGATACTGGGGATATAAATGCGAACGTTTTGTAGTTCGGGCTGAGTTGAGCCACGTGTTTTTCCTGGAATGCAGAAATATCAAGATGAAAAAAGCCAGAGCCAACTAAGCAACTGGCACTGCAGTCAACATGTAATTAAAAAGTCTGCTACGTAATCCCTTGTTATAAGGCTGCGCACAGTACAGTGAGGGAAAAAAGTATTTGATCCCCTGCTGATTTTGTAGGTTTGCCCGCTGACCAAGAAATGATCAGTCTATAATTTTAATGGTAAGTTTATTTTAAGTGAGAGACAGAATAACAAAAAAAATATCCAGAAAAACGCATTTCAAAAAAGTTCTAAATTGATTTGTATTTTAATGAGTGAAATAAGTATTTGATCCCTTCGTAAAACATGACTTGATGGCAAAACTCCTGTTGATAATCAGAAGTCAGACTTTTCTTGTAGTTGGCCACCAGGTTTGCACACCTCTCAGGAGGGATTTTGTCCCACTCCTATTTGCAGATCCTTTTCATTCATTAAGGTTTCAAGTCATTAAAGCGGAGCTCCACCCTTAAATTAAAAATCACCTCAATAGCTTCCGTTTAAGTAGTACATAAAAGATCTGTGAAAATATTTTTTTTTACTTGCCTTGAAATGTGTTGCTAGGCAGAATAGCTAATCTGCCTCTTCCTGGACCGCGGTCGTTCTCCTAGCCTACCTAATCCGCACAGACTCCTGGGAAAGGAGTGTCATAATTTCCCAGGAGACTGTGCGCTCCTCTGTGCACAAAAATCGCGGGATTACTACTGTGGGGGATTGTGTTTACTACGTTGTCATAACGGGGCGGGACGTTCCTCCGCCCGTTGTCATGACAACGGCATAAACAACCTGCGCTACGAGCGTCGCTCTACTGCGCACACGCGAGATGGAGAGGAAGGGAAGAAAAAAAATGTTCTGGGCTTCAAATGCCCACACATAGAATGGCAACGGCCGAAGAATAACGAGCAGCAAATAAGGAGAGTTTCACTTATATTTACAAATTGTTTGGCTATATTTCAGTAGATTTAATGGCATGTTAAGTGTATTTCTATTTAACTGGCCAAAAATTTTTATAAATTTATGACCGGAGCTCCGCTTTAAAGTTTCAAGGCAACTCCAACTTTCAGCTCCCTCCACATATTTTTTATGGGATTAAGGTCTGTGGACTGGCTAGGCCACTCCAGGACCTTAATGTGCTTCTTCTTGAGCCACTCCTTTGTTGACTTAGCCGTGTGTTTTGGGTCTTTGTCATGCTGGAGCACCCATCCACGGTCCATTTTCAATGCCCTGACTAAGGGAAGGAGGTTCTCGCCCAAGATTTGACAGTACGTGGCCCCGTCCATCATCTCTCTGATGTGGTGAAGTTGTTCTGTCCCCTTAGCAGAAAAACACCCCCCAAAGAATGTTTCGACCTCTGTTTGACAGTGGGGATGGTGTTCTCGGGGTCATAGGCAGCATTCCTCCCCCTCCTCCAAACATGTTGAGTTGATGCCAAAGAGCTTGATTTTGGTCTCATCTGACCACAACACTTTCACCCAGTTCTCCTCTGAATCATTCAGATGTTCATTACCAAACTTTAGACGGGCCTGTACATGTGCTTTCTTGAGCAGGGGACCTTGCAGGTGCTGCAGGATTTGGTCCTTTACGGTGTAGTGTGTTACCAATTGTTTTCTTGGTGACCATGGTCCCAGCTGCCTTGAGATCATTGATAAGATTCTCCTGTGTAGTTCTGGGCAGATTCCTCACCGTTCTCATGATCATTGAAACTCCACAAGGTGATTTCTTGCATGGAGCCCCAGACCGAGGGAGATTCACAGTTATTTTATGTTTCTTCCATTTGCGAATAATCGCACCAACTGTTGTCACCCTCTCACCAAGCTGCTTGGCGATGGTCTTGTAGCCCATTCCAGCCTTGTGTAGGTCTACAATCTTGTCCCTGACATCTTTGGACAGCTCTTTGGTCTTGGCCATGGTGGAGAGATTGGAATCTGATTGCTTTGCTTCGGTGGACAGGTGTCTTTTATACAGGTATCAAGCTGAGTTTAGGAGCACTCCCTTTAAGAGAGTGCTCCTAATCTCAGCTCGTTATCTGTATAGAAGAGACCTGGGAGCCAAAAATCTTGCTGATTGATAGGGGATCAAATACTTATTACACTCATTAAAATACAAATTAATTTATAACTTTTTTTAAATGCATTTTTTTTCTGGATATTTGTTGTTTTTTTTTTTTTCTGTCTCTCACTGTTAAAATAAACCTACCATTATAATTATAGACTGAGCATTTCTTTGTCAGTGGGCAAATGTATAAAATTAGCAGGAGATTAAAAATTTTCCCTCACTGTATATATACTCTTAAGGCTTTGGCTGCAATTGTCGGTGTAGTCTGATATCCGTATACACTGCTGTAAGGTTTGCACACCTGATGCACACTTTTATGTTCTGTCCCATTCAGGGGGAACTATAAATTCTGCAAACCACGTTTTACCTTCTCGCTTCATAGGGCCTCCTACTATGAGATCTCTGTGGATGACGGCCCCTGGGAGAAGCAAAAGAGCTCTGGACTGAATGTGTGCACAGGGACTGGATCCAAAGCCTGGTAATTTTATAGGAATATGAAAGTAATGGGCACTTCACCCAGACATGAATGTGATTGTAGGACCAGCAAATGCATATATTACATGGATTGCAGATTTAGAAGTAGGAGAGAGTATGAACGTAGACTGACGCTCCCTGCACGTTGCAAAAGGTTAAAGTAGAACTATAGACAAAAATGTTTTTTAAAATCTTTGGATAGAGTAAAAGGGGGTTTTATAACGCCTGTCGTTTTTTTTTTTTGCCATCTGTGTCCCATTAGGGAGATTTCCCTTCACTGCCTGTCCCATGGGCAAACCGGAAGTTTAAGGGAATCCCTTGGAGCCCCTCAGGTCACCAGAACTAGTATTCCCATTGGAAGATTTCCCCTCTATTACTTTTCTGGGGACTACCAAAAATGTGGGATTTTCTTTTACTTTCACTGATAATGGTAAACAGGACAAATAGAGGGTGAACCTCCCTAACAGAGCACAGACAGCAATAAAAAACCTAATAGGTGTTTGAATACCTCTCCACCCTTTCCAAAACTAAAATCCAAAGTTTTGCCTTTAGTTGTAATTTTAGGTTATTGTAGACAAGGTATAGATTAATACATAGGGAACCACTAATTACAAAATGGTTATTAATCCCTTCACAAATTTCTGTAACTAAAACAAGCACTCAGCTGTCAGGAGCCTATGGTGCCGTCACTGCTATATATTGCAACCGAAAATCAGATGCATTTGCAATTAACCTGACGTGTTTGTGTGTTTGTGTGTTTGTTTGTTTTTTCTGGTTTTATTTTGAAGGATAACCCTTTAAATGTATACATTTTATATTTAAAACAGTTTAATGAGTGACCAGCATATCCTTTTATCCATTGTTATTGTGAAGATCTACATTCGTCTAAAACTGCGGTTGCTAAAAATTAGGCTTGTTATAAGAAAGGAGATCATATGACTGGTATTTTTTTTTATTGCTAAAAATACGGCAATTTTATCTGAGACTTGTGGTTCAAGATTGATATGTTTCTATTTTGTGTACCCAAATTATTAGAGTGGGGACACATAAAATAGAATTGCAGTCACGAGGAATAGCTTTGACCATTCTCTGATTTTTTTAAAGTCTGTTTTTCCACGGCTTCCTTTTTCTTTTTTTTGTCACAGCCTCCAAAGTTCTGTAACAATACAGGTGCATAAAAATGATTTGACCAGGTAAAGTTGAAACCCAGTGTCTGTTTACCTTTAGGGATATCCTGAAGATTCCTGATACCTGACCTCTATTTTATCCACCAAACATAATAGTGCTCCTTGGTATGTGTCCCTTCTGTACAGCTAAAGACTGGAAATTAATGCTGATTATATCTGGACAATGAAATGATCTTACACGCTTTGTAATTGAGCAACATTTGAATCGTAATCACTCAACATGCATCCTTGGCTCTGAGAACTTACTGATTGCTGTTTGTCTGATTACAGCTTCTTTATGTTTCAGGTCTTATAATATAAACAAGATGGCGCCACAGACTGTGGAAGAAATACTTCAGATTGGTAAATGGATTCAACAAATATAGACAATTGTTACAATATAGCCAAGCCAGTTTATACTTTTTTTAGAATACTGATATTCTAGATAAATGGTCATTTCTTACAATATAGCTAGGTTTATGCCTTTTTATAATACTGGTATATGAGATAATGTGATAAGTATCTTACAATGTAGACGATTTGTCTTTTATAATACTAGTATTGTGTTAATAGACCCAATTTCTGATTTATTATTATTTAGGATTTACATAGCACTAACCGTTTGCTCAGCACTTTTCAATCTAAAGGGAGACGGTACAGGTACAATACATCTCAATACAAGAAAAGTAGGAGAGCCCTGCTCGCGAGGGCTTACAATCTAAAAAAAAAAAAAAAATTGTAATGGCTTCGTTTTTAGGTAGAGGAAGGAAATGATTCTGTAAAGAGATGAGTTTTCATGGATCACTTATTCAGACAGATGAGAGTAGGGAGCTCTAGAGGATGGGAGAGGCTCTGGAGAAGGTGAGGGAGAAGGTAATTGGGGAGCTAGAGAGCAGGAGGTCTTATGAGGAGGGAAGTATATAAATTAATATTATATATTATCTGCTATACTAGTATAGCAGATAAGACACTAGCCATAGAGAACCAAATCTCATTTAGCAATACTCAATGAATGTCAACCATTTGATTGATTTACCATAACAACATCTGTTTATATTTATTATGGAACCAGTTTAGTGCTAAAATCTAATTCCCAGTAAGATCAGGACCACCCAGAGGACCCCGAAGTACATATGGGGAGAATGAGCAGATCTTATGACTTCTACTTTGTTTCCTGACACGTTTGTATCACTCCTAACACTTTTTGTATAGCTTATCAGTTATTTTATTGTTCATCAGTTAAAAGCCGCAAGAATTTGAATCTGACATTGGACAGCGACTTCATAGAGAGAGGTGAGTTTGTACAGATTTCACATAAATGGTCTGTTCTGCATGCAAAGCCATAAATGAAAACTTGGTGGAAAAGAGTCATCTCGTTCAGAGGGGACAGTTATTTTTTGTTTGTTTTTTTTGGGTCTCCCCGCCCCCCCCCCCCCTCTTATTTTTATTTACTTTTTAATATAGCCTTAGAGATGTAGGCTGCTCAAAATTCCCAAATTTAGCGCATACCCCTTTTGTTTTTGAATCTCCCTGTAAGCATCTTCAGAGTTCACATCGTTTAGTTGCATGGCACCTACCCATTTACAAAAGTCACATCAACCAAAAAAAAACACTTGAGGTTTATTTTTGTACCTGAAACTCTTTAAACCAAGCTTGTTTGTTTTATTTCTTTTTGTCCTCCTTTTTGTATACTGAAAATTGATTTAAAAAAAAATGAAAATTTGGGGAAGCACCAGTCAGGGAGTGTTTAAAATGGTAGTAAAGTCTTGTTACAAAAAACAAACTGCAGGTTAATGTCATACTGCATACTATCACATTATGATACTTTACCTGTAAAGCGGATCCCTCCAGTGACACGCTGACAGGGCTTCCATCTTCACCCAGTCTTCCTTGCGGGTTCGTTTGCGCACTCCAGCTGTTTGAAGGGCCAAGCCGCGATGACATCACGATCGTGACACATCGCTCTGAAATGGCGGCATACTCCAGTTTGCAGAAAACGAAAAAGATGTTTGAAAAGCCGCACTCCAGGAAAATATTCCTTAAATGTCCTTTACAGGGGGTCCCCGGGTTACGAACAAGATAGGGACTGTAGGTTTGTTCTTAAAGCGGAGCTCCGCCGGAAAAAAAATATTAAAAGCCAGCAGCTACAGCAGCTGCTGGCTTTTAATATTTGGACACTTACCTGTCCTGGAGTCCAGCGACGTCCGCAGCAGAGGACGAGCGATCGCTCGTCACTCTGCTGCTCCCTCCGCCATCCTCGCTGAGGGAACCAGGAAGTGAAGCCCTGCGGCTTCATGCGCGAGTCGCGCTGCGCCGTTCTGATTTGTCCTCCTGTGTTCTGGGAGCCGAGTGTCTCCCAGAACACCAAGGGAAGTCTGCGGGAAGTGACGTCACTCCCGCAGATTCCCGGAGAGAGGACTCCCGGATGTGGGTGAAAATACCTGTCTTAGACAGGTATCTTCACCCCCCTCCCCCCTGAAAGGTGTCAATTGTGACACCGGAGGGGGGGAGGGTTCCAAATAGCAAAAGTTGCTATTTAGGGTGGAGCTCCACTTTAAGTCAAATTTGTTTGTAAGTCAGGACAGTACCTTTTTTTTTTTTTTTTTTTTTTTTTTCTTTAGTGCTCCACATAGGCAGATGACATGAGCTCATGCTGGGACACAGGGATAGAATGTGTACTGTACATTCTATCCCTGTGTTCCAGAATGGGCTCATATCATCTGCCCATGTGGAGCTCTCATTTAATTGTGTGTGGTACTGTACAGGGCATATACGGTGGTAATGGGCACAGAAAAGTACAGCATGTAAGCTCACCAGCTTTCAGGGCGCTTCTGATGCAGTCCTGTACTGTATGTGGGGCGTGGAGAACATCTGCAGTCCAGTGAGGGTGGCTGGCTGGGAGTACCAGGCAGGGAAGGCCCAGAGCGCTGCAAGATGGGCAGAAGGATGTAAAGATGCTGGGCTCCAGGACACCTTAACCAGCCCACACAGGCAGTCTCTGCTTGGCAGCTCACCAGATCACAGCAGGGAGATGGATGGCTGGTGAGGCAGGTGAGAGCAGCAGTGTCCGCACATCCGCGTCCAGGCCAGGCCGGCTGCGGTGCACCTCCCGTGGGGCAGCAGCACAGGAAAGACCAGGGATCTGCAGGCTTCACTAGGCCGGACCTGGCCGCGGCCGCAATACAGGCACAGGACACAGCAGGGTATGGAGAGGAACAGGTAGGCATGTAATTAGGTTGTTTTTAAGTGTTTATGTGCATGGATTGGTAAGGATGGAGTGCAGGACCCCCGTAAGTAGGAGTCGTTCGCAACTCAGATGTTCGTAACTCGGGGACCCCCTGTATTGGTAAAAATGGAATACACTACAATCCACAGCAAACAGAAAACCGGGACACACAGCTGACGTTTCGCACTGGTGCTCAGTGCTTACTCATGAGTGAGCACCAGTGTGAAACGTCAGCTGTGTGTCCCGATTTTTTTGTTTGCTGTGGATTGTAGTGTATTCAATTTTTACCAATAAAGGACATGTAAGGATTTTTTTCCTGGAGTGCGGCTGTCCAAACATCTTTTTTTCGTTTTCTGCTACATGCATTGCCAGCACTCGTGGTCTTCAGAAGGAGATAGGTGTGCTTGGCTGATCAATCTGGAGCGGTCACTTCCCATACTCCAGTGTGCCTAATTCAGAGCGCAGTGCGCATATGCCGGTGACTTTACCGGCAGCTACAAATGTGACTATCTCCTATACAGTGCACATTTGGGAGATATTCACTCTACCTACAGGTAAGCCTTATTTTAGGCTTACCTGTGGGTAAAGTTACTACCACTTTAATTGATTTGGTCAGACGCATCCCCCCCGCAATAAGCATTAGACTGGGAGAGCAAAAAGCATTTCCACGTAGATAAAGACCTTTCCAAAAAGAATCCATTAAAATGTATCACATGCAGGACTACGAGGCTTCAATTACACAAATGTAATTGGGCATAAAATAATAGAAATAAATGGCTGTACTTGTTTCACCAGCGACAAGAAATTAGCATGTTTTATGCCTAATTGCAACCGTGTGTACGGTGCCTAAAAACAAAGGGTGTAATGATTTGTGTTCTACCATAATGTTGGTTTTGACTTTTTTTTTTTTCTCCAGTTACCAATGAATATAACGACTCTTTGATATTCAACCCAGAGGAGCAGAAGATGTTTTTCAGTGTTCGGGAGCCGATTGCCAACAGAGTTTTCTCTAGTGGCCATCAGTGTGGATTTACCTCCAAGTAAGTGTTGCTCTTTTAGTGTCCCTTTTTAGACACTACTGTAAGGACTAGAATAAGTATACCCAAACATCTCTGTTTGGGTATTCGGGGAGGTGGCTTCTGATTCGGATAACAGACTAACACTTCCCAACACCAAGTAGGATTATTACAGCCCTGGCCAAAAGTTTTGAGAATTGGAGATATTCATTTTTTCACAAAGTCTGCTGCTGTTTTTATGATCGCATGTCAGTGGTTCTCTCGTTAACACAGGTGTCAGTGTGGACAAGGACAAGGCTGGAAATCACTCTGTAATGCTGATCGAGTTTGAAAGCTTCCAGTCTGTTATTCTAAGGAGGGTGGTGCTTGAAATCATTGTTCCTCCTCTGTTAACTATAGTTACTTGCAAGGAAATACATGCAGTCATTATTGCTTTGCACAAAAGAATTCACGGGCAAGGATATTGCTGCTACTAAGATTGCACCTAAATCAACCATTTATCGGATCATCAAGATCTTCAAGGAGAGAGGTTCAATTGCTGTGAAAGGCTTTAGGGCACCCAAGAAAGTCCAGCAAGCGACAGGACCGTCTTACATTTGATTCAGCTGTGGGATCGGGGCACCAGCACTGCAGAGCTTGCTCAGGAATGGCAGCAAGCAGGTGTGATTACATCTGCACACACAGTGAGGAGAAGAATTTTGGAGAAAGGCCTGGTGTCAAGAAGGGCAGCAAAGAAAGCCACTTCTCTCAAGGAAAAACATCAGGGACTGACTGATATTCTGCAAAAGGTACAGGGATTGGACTGCTGAGGACTGGGGTAAAGTCATTTTCTCTGAATCCCCTTTCCGATTGTTTGGGGCATCCGGAAAAAAAACTTGTCTTGAGAAGAAAAGGTGAGCGTTGCCATCAGTCCTGTGTCATGCCAACAGTGAAGCATCCTGAGACCATTCATGTGTTGGGTTGCTTCTCAGCCAAGGGATTGGGCTCACTCACAATTTTGCCTAAGAACACAGCCATGAATAATGAACCAACCATCCAAGAACAGTTTGACAAAAAATGCCTTTTCCAGCATGATGGAGCACCTTGCCATAAGGCAAAAGTGATAAGTAGGTGGCTTGGGGAACAAAAACATCAACATTTTGGGTCCATGACTCCCCAGACCTTAATCCCATTGAGAACTTGTGGTCAATCCTCAAGAGGCGGGTGAACAAAATAAAACCCCACAAAATCTGACAAACTCCAAACATTGATTATGCAAGAATGGGCGGCCATCAGTCAGGATGTGGCCCAGAAGTTGACTGACAGCATGCCAGGGTGAATTGCAGAGGTCTTGAAAAAGAAGGGTCAACACTGCAAATATTGACTCTGCATGAACTTAATGTAATTGTCAATAAAAGCCTTTGACACTTATGAAATGCTTGTAATTGTACTTCAGTATACCATAGTAACATCTGACAAAAATCTAAAAATACTGAAGCAGCAGACTATGAAAACTAATATTTGTGTCATTCTCAAGACTTTTGGTTGCGGCTGTAGTAAGGTACACCAGTATGATACAAGATTTCCAAATTACTGTTACCCCTCTTGTCCCTGAGATTTCTACCATTATACCTGTTAGCACTTTACCATTTTCCAGCTGTCGTGCTGACATAATGGCTTCAGGGGCTCAAAGTTTTAAAGAAACCCTGTGCATGTTTTATGCTACCATTGCTAAACACCTTATGAAAATGCTGGGTGCCTGGCAGCCAGGCTTTTTACTCCTACAGGGGGGTAGCATGCAGCCAATTAAATTGGTCATGTCTGAACTCTTGACCTGCTCACTTCTTCCTTACCAATACTGTAGCCATTAGAATAGTTGACAGACAGGAAATTTGTATCTTCAGGAGAGGTTAGTAATTGTAGCCTCTGAATTTAAAAATGAAAATGTGTGCTTCAAGATAGAGAAAGCAGCATGATGGCAAGCAAGTCAGCCAGCTTGAAGAACTAAACCTTCCTATTGTTTTCAGTCAAGGAAGCTGCCATCTTGGCCTCTAAATGATCCGCAGTTGCCATAGTGCTGCACATGTAAACAGTTATGACACCAGACATTTGACGGCTTGACCGTTTAGATGAGAGCACAAGCACCTATAACGGTTACCAGGAAGTATTTTATATCAGTGTGTTGCAGATGTGTTGCAAAGGCAGGTGCTCAATGTGCATGGGTATAGTAAGGTACCTGCATCCTAAAACATAATAAGATTTAAATGAAGGGATGGAAATGGGGGGGCAACAGGATTTTAGTTGAGACCATACCAAGTAATATCCTGTTGCGCCCCCCCCCCCCCCTTCCCTTTTTCTTGAATATGTGTTCTTTGAAATAACAATGCACAGGACAGATCTAGGTTTCTGGTAGGCTCAACCAGTGTATTTTTTATTTTATCTTTTTGTTTTTGAGATGATATGCTTTCAATGGTCTATATTAAAGAGACCCAAATGCAGTAAATACGAGAAATGTATTGGTGTATGCTGTGGAACCTAACCTCTATATTTATATCCCATAGGGTGTGTGTGCGATCACGATGCTGGGATGCTTGCATGGTGGTCGACGGAGGAACATCTTTTGAGTTCAACGATGGCGCTATTGTATCTATAACCATGGACAAGGATGACGCACTGTGCACAGTACTGCTGGACGACTAACCAGCACATAGAGGACATCTAGAGCTTCAGCTGCAGGAGAGCACTCAATGCTGCCATGTATCCCTGTTACTGGTGATAGCCCTCATCTCAGGACACTAAAATGCAACTTGGTTATCAGTTCAGTATTGCTGACCGGAATCGCTTAATAGTTCAGCTCTGCAAGTTAATAGCACCCTACAGACTGAACTCCTCTGCAGATCTGATCACTTATGTGGGCGTCTACAGTGCTGTTCAAGCTGTGAATCTAGATATACCCTCAGCTGCACCACGTACTATCCACCCACACGGATGCCAAGCTCACATGACTGCGGTAATGCTCAGAAGTTGAACTGTTGTAGATTTGTAAAAAGAGATATATACTTTTGCCACTTCTAATGCAATTTTGATAGCTTGTCTGCCTTTTGCATCAAGCTATTTTTAGCGGTTTTTTGTTTTTCTAGTGGAAATAATCATTGGACATTGGGGCCATGTACCAACTGAATCCTGCTGCCTCCTAATTACAGCCTTTTGATAAAAATTGTTCCTATATATAAAATATATACATTGTTTGAACTTTTTGTAGTCTTGAGTACTTTCTGTAATGCACTAGAACATTTTTGTGGTCAACTTCACAAATTAAGTCATTAGTGGATGAGCTATCAGTGTGATCTGGGACACATAAATAAGGACATGGTTCAGTTTTGCCCACTGCCATGGGTTTAGGGTTGCCTACAGGCTGGAGATTCAGGGTCCCAGTGAATGTTTATGCGGATTTTCTTGGGTCCTTGTTCTCTTTTATACCATAAGGAACTGCATAGACTTTGAACTATGGCCAGCAGGCTTGGAAGAGGGATTTTGGAGTTGGCACCCTCACTAAACCGAGGGGTTGGCAGCAAAAAACAGCCATATTGTCAGTGGATTGGAAGCTGTTGCAAGCCGCATGGGGAGAGATTAGGGTCAGTTCCTAGCTCTTTAGGCAACCAACCCCTCTGTTGCCTTATGTTTTTTTCGTAATTGTAAAACGTAAGATTAAAAAAAAAATCTCACATTTGTGGCTAATATGAGGTCAGCAGTCCCTTTTTAGTTACTGTCCTGTAAATATTCAAGACCATCTGTTCTTTTTTTTTTTTTTATTGAAAAAAACCAACTTTATTAAGTATATGCATGGTACATACATCAGTAAAATCCAGTATGGCCAAAGCAATAGTACATACATGAACATAATGAAACATCTGTGTGACATAAAAGATGAAGACACCGATGAGAGTGGAGCCGGCATACAACAAAGATGAGAAATCAACATGTCAAGTACACGTTTCCCCATCCGCCAACCATCTATCCCATACCCTCTCATACTTTAGGGGACACCCTCTATGCACATCAGTTTTTTATATGGGAGAGCATCGTTAACCGCCTTTTTCCAGCACTGGACTGTGGGGGACAGAGCCTGCATCCAGTTTCGGGCCACTACTTTTCTCGCCAAGAATAGCGTCTCATGTAAGAAGGTACGCAGGGGTTTGTCAGCATCTAGTTCTGGCAACAGGCCAAGTAGGCACATCTTTGGGTCAAGGGTAGCAGGGGAGCCCATCTGGTCGTGTAGGAAGCGTATCACCTGTGTCCAGTATGTCTGGATAATGGGGCAGGACCAAATAAGGTGGTAAAAGGAGCCCGGGGTGTGGTCGCAGAGGCGGCATCCTGGATTGTACGTGGGTTTGAAATGTGCTATTCTCTGAGGGGTCAGGTACGTTCTGTGTATAATGTACAACTGTGTGAGGCGGTCCGATAGCTTGGGGGAGACTTTTTTCACGTCTTCCAAGATCTCATCCCAATCCTCATCCTCCACTAGTCCAACATCCACCTCCCATCTGGTCTTGGCCACGTAGGCCAATGCTGTGGCACTAGGGAGACGAATGGCGGAGTACAGAGTGGAGATGAGTTTGGCGGGCTCATTCCCCGTGACTGTGTCCACTATAGAGGGGACTGCCATGGACGGGTTGGAGCCAGAGAACTGGGCCTGTATAGCGTGGCGGAGTTGCAGATACCTGAAGAAACGGCAATTGGGGAGGGAAAATTCATCTTTTAGCATTTGAAATGTTTTAAGGCCTGTGGTGGTCATGATCTGGTGTAAATATAAGATCCCATGGCGTGTCCACACCGCGGGGTCTGGGATGGACAATAATTCTGGCAAACATGTATTGAACCAGAGAGGGGTATGAGAGTGTACTTGCGGGGTTCCAATTTTTTGTAGTGCCATCCGCCATACCCTCCGGTGGTGAGCCAACATGTCAGCTTTGTGTTGGGAGGGGCGTCTCGTCGATGGGGTTCTAAGGACTGACTGAAGTGGGGTATGGGCTGGGTCGTCGGGATGCTCACAGAGAAGTGTCTGGTATCTTGGTAGCTCACGTTTGTCAAAGTAATAGAAGTGGGACAGTTGGGAGGCAAGATAATAGTCCTGTAAGTCTGGGAGAGCAGCTCCTCCCAATGTCACGGGGTTCTTCAGAATTTTCCAAGATAATTTGTGTCTGCCATGACCCCATATAAATGAATTCAGAATGGATTCAATTATTTTGAAACATTTTTGCGGTATATAGAGGGGAGCATGCCAGACCAAATACAGTATTTTTGGAAGGAGTATCATCTTAACCAGACTAATGCGACCCATAACACCCAGGGGTAGTCTGGCCCAGGTCTGTGTCTTGGTCTTGATCAGGGCATACAGGGGTTCAATGTTCAGTAGTTTGTAGTCCGAGAGCGATCTGGTGACCTGCACCCCAAGGTATTTGATCAGGGAGACCCTTGGAAGAGCCAGAGGAGGAGACGTGAATGAGGGGGGGAAATGGTCAATCGGGAGAATCTGGGACTTGGACCAATTAATACTCAGACCTGAGTGTCCACCCATACGTTCTATGGACTGGAGGGCTGCTACAAGAGAGGGACCCGAGTCCGCCAGATACAGGAGTGTATCATCGGCATACATCCCGATCTTTTCTTCCAGGTTCCCCATCCTGAGGCCTCGGATACAGGCATCTGCGCGGACCATAATGGCCAACGGTTCCACAGCCAATGCGTACAGCATGGGGGAAAGGGGGCAGCCTTGTCGGGTCCCTCTTTCCAGCGGGAACTGGTCGGAAAGCCAACCGTTCACAAATACTCTGGCCCTCGGGGATTGATAGAGTAGTTGGACCCAGCGAATGAAGCTGGGGCCAAATCCAAATCTTGAGAGGCACTCCCACAGGTAGTTCCACTCCACGGAGTCGAAGGCCTTGGCGGCATCCAGAGCCACCACAACCCTCGAACCAATTTCATCGTGGGACCCCTGAATATTCATGAATAGGCGACGAATGTTCATGGCAGTGTTTTTCCCTGGCATAAAGCCTGTTTGGTCAGGGTGGATCAATGACAGAATAACCTGATTAAGGCGGGAGGCTAGGATCTTTGCTAATATTTTAATGTCTACCTGTAATAAGGAAATAGGCCTATACGACTCCGGGTATTTAGGGTCCTTACCGAGTTTGGGAATTACGACAATTTGAGCCTCTCTCATGGAGGGGGGTAGAACTCCTGAATCAAATATGGATTTGTACAGGTCTTTAAGTTTAGGGATTAGAATTTCGGAATAGGTGGCATAGAATTCTAGAGGTAGACCATCAGATCCTGGTGCCTTAGATGAGGCCAAACAGGAGATAGCCTCGGTGATGTCCTCCTCGGTAATAGGGGCTTCTAAGATTTCAAGCTGGTCGTTGGTCAGTCTAGGGAATTGAACTCCCGCTAGGTAGTCCCTGGTATCTTGGGGAGTGTGGGTGACTCTGGATGTGTAGAGTGTACGGTAGAATCTCCCAAATTCCTCCGCCACCATTTGTGGGTCGGTGATGTCGTTCCCCTGTGGGTCGGTCAAGGACACCACCACAGGGGGACGCAGATCCAAGTGGGCAAGATACGCGAGCAGTTTGCCCGATCTTTCTCCGTACTCAAACACCCTTTGTCTACAGAAAAAGATTCGTTGCTTAGCCTTCTCTATGTGCAATTGGGAGACCTGTCGCGCCTGAATCCTGAGGTTATTGGCCGTGCTGGGAGAGGGGTCTCGATGAAACGCCTCCTCCAGCACCTGTAGGTGGTCTGCCGCCTGCTGGACAATAAGTGTTGATGACCGTTTGAGCCTGTTGATACGCATAGAAAGCAGGGAACGAGCGTGGAGCTTAAACATTTCCCACACCACGTCATATGTGGTAGAGCCCCCGTTGGCCGTAAAGTAGTATTGTAATTCCGTGGGGATGTCTTCCTGTTGCCGCAGGGCAGTCAGCCAGAACGGGTTTAACCGCCAGGAAGGGGCAGGGGAAGCTTTCAGGAGCTGGATCGTGATCCAGTAGGGGGCGTGATCCGAGAGTACCCTCGGAGCAAAGCCTACATCCCCTAGTTTAGGCAGCAGGGACATTGAGACAAACACAAAATCAATTCGCGACATCGTGTTGTGACTAGCTGAGAAGCATGAGAAGACCTTGGTGTGTGGGTGTTTGTGGCGCCAAGTGTCGACAAGGGCGAAGTCTGTCATTATGCGGTGCAGTCTGGTATGGGCCAGTGGATCAAGGGGGGAGTTCAGCGCGCCCAGGCGGTCCAGAGTGGGGATTAGGGTCATATTGAAGTCCCCCATCCACACCGCCGGTACAGAGGGATATTGAGTCATAAAGGCAAGGCCCTCCTTAATTACAGCAGAGTTATACGGGGGGGGGGGACATAGCAAGAGAGCAGCAGGATAGGAGACCCGCTAATGGTAGCGTGCACAAACACATATCTGCCCTGCTGGTCCGTGCGAAGTAGTACTAGATCAAATGGTACCCGTTTGGCGATCAGGATCGATACTCCTCTGGAATAAGAGGTGTGGGTAGCATGGTAAGCCCACCCTATCCAGGGTTTTTTGAGGGAGGATTGCAGGTGGCCCGTGACATGGGTCTCGACTAATGTGATGATGTCAGCCCTCTGAGATTTGAGAAACGTCAGGACAGCTGTGCGTTTAATCTTGTTGCGTAGGCCCCTAACATTCCACGTAAGGAACTTCAGGGAACTCATGGTGGGCGTAGGGCGCGTATAATAAACCGCAGCCAGACCAGGACCAGCAGAGCAGAGAAGGACACATCAGATGGCATAAAACATAAAGAATACCGATATCGATAGTGCATGTATGACAATAACATAGTACCTTTAGCAGAGATAAACAATTGCAAACATAGTGGCAAATAAAGAATAACCACAGCATTTCCCTTCCCTCCCAGTCCATTGCCACCCCAACTCGGCATGAACATAGTATCCCATAACCAGGTATCAACAGGGGACATCCAACGTGAACAAAACGTTGGAGGCAAGGGACTTAATTTCAATGGGACATAGATGCCCGTGACAAAAAGAAAACTAAAAAATAGGACCAAACAGTCAGGTAGATGGGGGGGATGAAAAAGGTCCATAGGGATCCTAGGGGGGCGACTTCTTCTCTGAGAAGTGCATGGGGTGTAGGGGGCCACAGACGTGCAGCACCATTTCAGCATTACAGGAGGGGGCCCCACCTGCCATCAGGGTGTTAGGTATAGTATTAGAGGAAGTTCAATCCATGTTCGGTAGACTGCTCTCCACAAGTATCTCCCACATGTGGGGAGGCCGGGGGATCAAAAGTCAGTTGGGTCGCCCGGAGACGGCGAGCTTGCTGCGAGATCCAAGGAAATATGAGGAGACAAAAAAAAAAAAAAAGGGGGGGGGGTTTCAGATCCTTCCCCCTGTCCCGGTGAGGGGTACCTGCTAACAATATAGCCGCTGTGGGGCTAAACACCAGAATGAGGACAAAGAGCATAACCGGTACAGGGGGGAGTGGGGGAGAAATAAAAGTACTCACAGCTTGTAGGCAGTGCAGCGCGCTCAGTCTCGCCGATCTCTCTGATCAATCCAAGTGGATGCCAGCTCAGGGTCCTCAAAGAAGTGGGTTCGACCATCGCATTCCACACGAAGCTTTGCGGGGTACAGCATGGCATATTTGAGGTGCAGGACGCGGAGGCGCCGTTTAACATCCTGGAATCTGGACCGCTGCCGTTGCACCTCATTGGAGAAGTCCGGGAAGACGGCCACATGTGTGTTGGTATAGGGGATGTTCCCTTTCTCTCTGGTCAGGCGGAGGATCTTATCGCGGTCCCTGAAGTTGAGAAACTTCGCTATCAGGGTACGTGGCGGGGCTCCTTGAGGTGGAGGACGGGCAGGGATTCGATGGGCTCTCTCCACCGCGAACATTACCGAAAATGCGTCTCTGCCAAAGGTTGTTGTCAGGAGGTTTTCAAGGAAGCTCGCCGGATCATTGCCCTCAGCAGATTCAGGAAGACCGATGAAACGGAGGTTACATCTCCGAAGGCGGTTTTCCATGTCGTCTTGTTTTGCGCTAATCTGTTGCAGCTGGCGGCGCACCTCATCCGTGGTATGTTGTAGAGGGTGTAAAATATCTTCCGCTCTGCTAATACGGCTCTCCGTCTCCGTCACGCGGTCCCTGAGGGTAGAGAGATCCTGGCGGATAAGGGACACGTCAATTTTGACCTCCTCGATTTTGGTGGTAAGCGTGCTCTGGCATAGGGCGATGGCATCCAGTAGCCTGTTAGTAGCCACCACAGAGTGTTCCGCGCCCAGGGACGCGTCAGCGCCATCCTTGGCCTGTTGGTCCTCATCCAGCCTGCGGTATTTGGCCAATTTGTCAACGGCCTCTGAGTTTTTTTTTGGTGGGGACATGCTGCGGGGGTGATCAGGGGAGTCCCAGGTGTACCAAGATGGCTGCAGCTAAATAGGCCGAGCCCTCTGCGGCTCCTTTCCCACCGCCGTCCAAGGGTGATGTAGCGTGACCCGCAGGTAGTGGTCAGGCAATAGCACTGTCCTTTTGCTATATCCCAGGGAATCAAGGCTCAGGGGAATCAGGGGGGCCTATAATACTTGCCCAGGCCGCCTCCGGGTGTAGCAAGATGGCCGCCGCTCCAGGAGTCAGGCTGAGGCAGTGATCCTTCCCCACAGCAGGTGCAGAGTAATAAGGCACCACTGGAGGAGGATTAGGCAGTCCAGAGGCCGATCGAGGAGGCTATGAGCCACTGTGGGTAAAAAGGGATCCGTGAGGGTGTCCAGGAGCGCCGCTGGGGGTACCAAGATGGCCGCCGTACCAGGGACTAGGCCGAAGCCGCGGTCTTTCCTGAAGTATGCGGCCGGGATGCTCCGTGATGGCGGCGGCGGCGTTACAGCAAGCTGGAAATCTCCAAAAATCTCAGGAGGAGCAGGATAAGTCTCCGGGTGTGAAGGATGGCAGTTTCTACCAAGGATGCAAGCAGGATTGTAGGTAAGGAGTATGGGCAAGTGGAGCTCTCCTTACATGCGTCCTATCCCATTGCTCTCCAGGCCACGCCCCGACCATCTGTTCTTTAAAGAGGTTGTAGACCTCTGAAAAAATTTCCTTCAAAAAAAACCTGCAAGACAAAGGCATAATGAGCTAGTATGCAATGCATACTAGCTCATTATGCCTTTGTCTTGCAGGTTTTTTTGAGGGAACTTTTGCCTGAAATACTTGCCTTAAAACAAAGCTGTTGCAACCTTTTTCAGAGGTTGTAAACCTCTGGAAAAAATTTCCCTAAAAAAAAAACCAAAAAAAAAAAACCTGCAAGACAAAGGTATAATGAGCTAGTATGCATCGCGATGAGGAGCAATACAGGAGAGAGGTTGATAGGATAGTGGAATGGTATACACCAAATAACCTGATCCTAAACACAGGGAAAACAAAGGAACTGATTGTAGATTTCATAAGGAACAGGCCTGAACCAGCACCACTTTTTATTAAAGGCGTGTGCGTGGAGCGGGTCTCTACCTTTTAAGTTTTTGGGAACATGCATTTCTGAAAACTTATCATGGACAATCAACATTAAAGCCGTTATTAAGAAATCGCAACAGCGTTTATATTTTTTGCAACTCCTTAGGAAGATTGGCTTGGGATGGAAGGTACCAGAGACCTTCTATCGCTCTGCCATTGAGAGTATATTAACGTATTGTATTGTAGTGTGGTACCCTAGTTGTACGCAGGCAGATAAAAATGCTCTAAAGAGAGTGGTTCGAACAGCACAGAAAATTGTAGGGTGTGAACTTGTTTCTCTAGATGAAATATATGAAACTCGTTGTCTTTGTAGATCAGGAAAAATAGTGAGAGACCGACTCATTCTGGTTGTCATTTATTTGAATTATTGCCATCTGGGAGACGTTTAGGGTCATTAAAACTAGGACGAATAGATTTAACCACTTAAGGACTGCTGCACGACTATATACGTCCTCTTTTTGAAGAGGGATATCTCGGTAACGACACAACCGAGGTATCCATCTCTTCAGGCGGCGGTCCTGTAAACGATAATACGTAAAAATAAAATCTAGTAAAATAAATAATACATTTTGTTTTAAAGCGCCCCGTCCAGACGAGCTCGCGCGCAGAAGCCAACGCATACGAAAACGGTGTTCAAACCACACATGTGAGGTATCACCGCAATCGTTAGAGCGAGTGCAATAATTCTAGCCCTAGACCTCCCCTGTAACTCAAAACATGCAACCTGTAGAATTTTTTTAAACGTCTATGGAGATTTTTAAGTGTAAAAGTTTGACGCCATTCCACGAGGGGGCGCAATTTTGAAGCGTGACATGTTGGGTATCAATTTACTCAGCGTAACAAATTATCTTTCACAATATAAAAAATAATTGGGCTAACTTTACTGTTGTCTTATTTTTTAATTAAAAAAAGTGATTTTTTTTTCAAAAAAAGTGCGCTTGTAAGACTGCTGCGCAAATACGGTGTGACAAAAAGTATTGCAATGACAGCCATTTTATTCTCTAGGGTGTTAGAATTTTTTTTTATATAATATTTGGGGGTTCTAAGTAATCTTCTAGCAAAAAAAATTGTTTTTAACGTGTAAACACAGAGTCTGAAAAACAGGCTGGGGGCTTAACCACTTGCCAACCGCCTCCTGTAGATATACGTCGGCAGAATGGCACGTACAGGCACATCAACGTACCTGTACGTCCCCTTTAACTGCCTGACATGGGAGTCGCGCGTCGGCAGCGCACTCGCGACCCTGCTGCCTTCCCCATGAGTCAGACCGCGGGTCCCCACGATCGTCTCACGGAGGCATAGAGCAGGGAGATGCTTGTGTAAACAAGCATCTCCCTGCTCTGCCTAGTGTGTCAATGAACAAAAGAAGAGCAGTGGTGGGAGTCCTATCACTAAAGATAGTAGCACTCACAGTAAATTAACGGGGGTGTGGTCAAATAAACATATATCAAAAGGGAAAAAAAACAACAAACAGAATAGACCTCCACACACCTAAATGAGTTTTATACTACAAAAATGTATTAAATAGCCTATATAAAGGCAAATTGATTTGTTACAAAGCATTGCTATAATACCCCAGGTTAAAATAGATCAAAACCCATTAATATCCAGTCGTCAGGTCATTTCTACTCCAAAACCAACTGGGAGGAGAGAGATAACCTGGTGGCTGGCAGACCCGTTCCCTCCCCCAGTGTGAAAGAACACCCCCTAAATGAACCCACTAAACCCCAAGAGCTACCCTTACAAAGTTATTCCCACATACAGTTTCCTAAACTATAGCAGCGTGCACCTGTAACAGGTAATTCTCGCTGCTACAGATTGGAAAAAGCACACATCGAGAAAATCACACAAATTATTGCAGCAAAACAGTCTTAAGTCAGTCACAAGAGAGAGGGGGGGGGGGAGGTATCCCGAAGATACTTGAAAAAATATTAACTGATGGAAGTCCAAAAAATTAAAAAGAAGAAGGAATCTGAATGATATGTAATATATAATGGGAGATGTGGAATTATTTATCCGACTAGAGTAAATAACAGTCGGCTCCAATCGTTGTAAGAAATAGAGATGAGTGCTAGACTGCGATGATAGTTGGTACAAAGTTTATATTGTTAGAGAGATATTCAAGTGTGAATGATCCCAAAATATATGAGATTGGTCTCTATAATTGTCCTGGATATATCACACCAGATATAAGACTATAGTGATTTGTATCACAAATATACTTGCTCTCAACGTTCATAGGTATAGTCTCAATACTTCCGTTATGGCCGCAATAGGCATTCCTGCAAGCTGCAGGTAAAGAACCTATGGTTATATAAATCAAAAATACATGCGGCAGAGTTTTGTTTTACTCACGGATCCTATAGAGATCACCAATGGATTATATTCGGGGGTAGTCGGCTCATCTGTATTCCAGCAGTTTAAATGGTTACACAGAGATCACCATATGGGATCGATCTATGTATGGACGTCCCCGACAAATATATTGTTGCTCATCAGCAGTGCATCCAGTTAGTGGTGTTATTTATAATGATCTCTATTTCCAGATCATATGTTGATCCTTCCAAAGGTTTGCTTGCAGGGTGTGTGTAGATCTCGAGGATGATATATTCATGTGGTGCTTCGCAGGACAAGTTTTTAGAAAGTCATTTCCAGGGGTGAGGATCACTTGGGTAAGTGTCAGGTAGGTGTCAGAGGGGGGAGTTCACCCCAGCAGTTGACATGTTTCGTTCCGATATCCCGGAACTTCGGCAGAACTAAGGGATTGGTCAATGGTCACCAGTTTAAATACTCAGCCACAACCCACTTCTAATTGCATGGGAATGATTATCAGGTGTTGCATACCCTTCTATTGTTACACCCTATTTGTGACTATATTAAAAAGGTTAAAAACATATATGCGGTGATGTGCTGCTCCGCAGAAACAAAAAAATCCACAGGTCCACTTATCCATACATTACTTATAACTCAAATGCATATAAATATATGCATACATATACAGCTGATAAAATCTTATGCATTCCTATAAAATGATAGCTATATCAAAGTAGAGGATTTCCCCATAAGTATAGATATATTATGTCACTATATCTATAGTGGGGCTAATCCTCCATGCAAAGAGGATACAGATATATTGAATTCCTATTTTACTTGGTGAATGTATTTATATGCCTGATTGGCAGAATAGCTTTATATGATTTTTGAAAGTCAGTAGGTGGAGTGCATGTCAATTTCCCGACATATATAGTGTCTTTAAATTTTCTGTACTTTTAACAGGAGGGATATACTGCCCCTCAGAGAGTAAGTGTGTTATCGATAAAAACCCCTCCATAAATGTACCATACCCATGAATAGTTGTCAGGTCTGGTGGTATATTACCAATTTATATTCCACAATTATGTGTAAGATATGGCGTTCTCAGTGTGCTAGCTTACAAATCCCACTTTTTCTAGTAGATCGGCCGTTGTTAAGTCCACTGGCATTAAGTTAGTTATCGATCTCGGCATATTACCATATGCGTCCGATTATACTTATAAATCGGACGTTTACTAAACCCACTAATCATCAGATCAATAAACAAAGGATACGCATACATAATGGAGGGAGGATTGTAGAAAGAATTATAAAAAAGATTAACTGAATACAAAACATATCTCTAATGGGGGTTGTGTTTATGATTACATAGATCCTATGTGTGATACATTACAATATCAGTATTCATACACATCCAACTTTACTTATAGATCGGCCGTTGTAAGGTCCACTGACATCAGTCAGTTTGTGATCTCGGCATACTACCATGTATATCCGACTATACTTATAGATCGGCCATTCGCTAAGTTCACTATCATCATATAAATAGAAAAAGGTTGAACATACATAGCGGGTGGGGAAATTTTGAGAGAGGTTTATGTTAGATTCAAGGCATATCTCTACTTAGGTTTATGTTTTAATGGTTGCATGGATCCCCGTAATCTAAATTATATAGATATAGTACGATGGTTGCACTAACACAGTACCGTACAGAGAAAGTGATCCCCTATACATCTATATATATATCACATGATTTCTATTGGTGTTGTACATATTCCTTTCAGCTGTATCTAGTTACGTTGTAATTCGCACTTATGAAGGGTGCTTGTCCACATTGCATTATAAAGGATATTTGTGCAAGGGGTTTTATTAGATCACATTACTGATTTAAAACCCCAAGTGTGCTATAGCGGGGGTCATTCAGAGAGCATTATAAGGGCATACCACTCATATTTGCCTCCATATTGCTTTATGGGGGGGGGGGGCTGTTTGCACTAGAGGCAGCATTGTAGGGACATGTCGCTGTTTAACACCCTAGGCATCATGGAGTTTAGAAGAAAAATCCATTTTGCTTCTTCCTGTAACAAAATCCTATCCCAATCACCTCTTCTATTGGATACTTTTAGTTTATGGATAATCATGCATTTTAGGCCAGCCGGCTTAGCATCATGGTTATCCCTGAAGTGGATCGCCACTGGCGATGTATCATCTTTTGTGACAATGCTGGATATATGTTCCCCAATTCTTTTGCGGAATTCCCTTATGGTTTTTCCTACATATATTTTCCCACAGGGGCAAATGATTTGATATATAGTGTAGGTTGTTGAGCAATTTACAAAGGGTTTTATTGTGTGTGTGTATACATTATTTCCAGCAGAGTCACTAAAGGTATCTGCTTTTTTGACAAACTTACATACAGTACAGTGCCCGCATGGGTACATACCCTGGATGTGTACTGTAGATAAATTAATGGGGATTTTTTTTAGAGGTCGACCGATATGGGTTTTTCTCTGGCCGCTGCCGATATTTAGAAATTGGGGCGGCCGATGGCCGATTTTTGTGGCCGATATTTTAGGCCGATTTAAAAAAAAAAAAAAAAAAAACTCACCCACTCAACTCCTTGCTTACTCCTGTCACTCTAGCACACCCTTGATGTCCTCAGTACAGATGGCACTAGTTGGACCTGGCAGGTGGCACTGGTTTGGAACTGACAGATGGCACTGGCAGGTGGCACTGGTTTGGAACTGACAGATGGCACTGGCAGGTGGCACTGGTTTGGAACTGTCAGATGGCACTGGTTTGGAACTGACAGATGGCACTGGCAGGTGGCACTGGTTTGGAACTGTCAGATGGCACTGGTTTGGAACTGACAGATGGCACTGGTTGGCATTGGCAGGTGGCACTGGTTTGGAACTGACAGATGGCACTATTGGCACTGGCAGGTGGCACTGGTTTGGAACTGTCAGATGGCATTGGCACTAGCAGGTGGCACTGGTTTGGAACTGACAGATGGCACTAGTTTGGGACAGATGGCACTGGCAATTGGCACTGGCTGGCAGGGGTGGGTGGCACTGGCTGGCAGGGGCGGGTGGCACTGGCTGGTGGCACTGAGAGATGGCACTGATTGGCGGTGACACTGGCAGGTTTCACACTAAGCTGAGTGTAACTGTAACCAGTGCTGGGACAAGGTCATCCAGTGCCCAGGGCAAAGTGCGCCCCCTCGGGTTTCACACTGGTGCGCTTTGGTTTGACCACAGTGCGATTGTATGTGTGATTTACTTGCAGTTGTAGGTGTGCTCCTGATGAATTCTAGTGGACTGTGTGTTTTCTGATTGCGCATCAAAGATGCAGCACGCAAGACTGTAATTTGCTTTCGTGAAAACAGACAGTCTAATAGAATTGAATGGGAGCGCACCTAAAACTCTGGGTAAACTGAATATACAAATCGCACTGTGGCCAGACCACAGCACACCAGTGTGAATCTACTATTAGCCCCCCGTTCTCATTGACTGTGGCTTTGAAATTGTGCGACTTAACCTGAAATCGCACAATTTCAGAGCTGCATCTCAGTGCGACTTTGGGTTGTGACTTTGAAGACATCTGTGTGGTTATTGAAGTCACACCCTAAATAGCAAAAGTAGTGCATGTACTACTTTTTCAAATTTATGCGCCAGCTCAAAGTCAGTGTCGCATTGATTTGAACAGTGCCTTGCCGGCAATAGGATGTGACTTGTCAAATTGCTACAAGGGGGAGGGGGGGGGAGGTTAAGATATTATAAAAGAGAGAATGGTGAGGAGGTTGGGGTGGTAAATGTATGTGCTAATGTCTTTATTAGTGACAAAATGCAGGGAATGTGCTAGGCTGCATGGTGGGGACAGGACAACTATGAGAGCTAAAAGCAAACTGGGATGGAAAGGGTGTAAGATCTGTGTGTGTGGAACTCTGAGCTGAGACAGGACAGGAGGCAGCATAAGTGTAGTGAAGATTTATGGAGAGGACAGCAGATAAGATACGGGAAAAATTAACTAGGCAGGGGAGCGGGGATTGGTGCTGACTTACTGTGTGATCATGCAGCAAGGCAGAGAGATAAGTGCAGACGGAAGGAGCTGCCTGGACTGACCAGAGTAAAAGTAACAAGGAAGTGAAGTGATCTGCTACACCGCCCCGCCCCCTCCCCCCTACTCCCGACATCAAGCTGACAGCTTCTTTCTCCCTCTCTCTCCCTCCTCTCTGTTCACACACTCAGCGCGGCACTTGATGCTGCCAGAGCTGCTGAGTGTGGAGAAGAAAGGACAGGAGGGACGGCCAGTGTAAAATATCGGCCTAATTTTGATGATAATCGGCCCGATGCCGATTTATCAAAAATGGCCAAATATCGGCCGATATATCGGCCAGCCGATATATCGGTCGACCTCTAATTTTTTTACCCAATCTAATATATTCACTGTGCACCAAGGTATCTCCTATTGTTGGTGCTCGTTTTGCTATTATCCTTGGGCAAAGGCCCAATATTTCCTTTAATTTACTATCTAGCATGAGAAGATGCCAGTGTTTGCCCAATAACTTTTTAAGGTATTCCCAATGGGTGCCATAAGTGGTTACTACACCTATATTGTCCACATTCTTTTTGTTTCTTTTTTGTTCTTCTTTTTCCTCATCCACTTCTAAGCCTAAGATGATTTCCCTTCTTTTCTTCCATGCCTTGGTTTTTGCTTGTTTGATTATTGAATTGGGGTACCCTCTCTGTTTAAACCTTTGACTCAGGTCTTTACTCTCTTTATGGAAATCTTTAATGTTAGAGCAGTTCCTGCGAATCCTAATGAATTGGCCAGTGGGGATTCCTCTAATTAGGGGCCATGGATGGTGACTGGTGGCATGGAGGAGGGTATTTCCTGCTGTTGGTTTCCTGAAGGTATTAGTTGCAATAGTTGTATTCTCCTTACGAATCAAAAGGTCCAAAAACTAGATTTTGTCCTTATCCCTTAGTTCTGACGAAGTTCCGGGATATCGGAACGAAACATGTCAACTGCTGGGGTGAACACCCCCCCTCTGCCACCTACCTGACACTTACCCAAGTGATCCTCACCCCTGGAAATTACTTTCTAAAAAGTTGTCCTGCGAAGCACCACATGAATATATCATCCTCGAGATCTACACACACCCTGCAAGCAAACCTTTGGAAGGATCAACATATGATCTGGAAATAGAGATCATTATAAATAACACCACTAACTGGATGCACTGCTGATGACCAATGATACATTTGTCGGGGACGTCCATACATAGATCGATCCCATATGGTGATCTCTGTGTAACCATTTAAACTGCTGGAATACAGATGAGCCGACTACCCCCGAATATAATCCATTGGTGATCTCTATAGGATCCGTGAATAAAACAACTCTGCCGCATGTATTTTTGATTTATCTAACCATAGGTTCTTTACCTGCAGCTTGCAGGAATGCCTATTGCGGCCATAACGGAAGTATTGAGACTATACCTATGAACGTTGAGAGCAAGTACATTTGTGATACAAATCACTATAGTCTTATATCTGGTGTGATATATCCAGGACAATTATAGAGACCAATCTCATATATTTTGGGATCATTCACACTTGAATATCTCTCTAACAATATAAACTTTGTACCAACTATCATCGCAGTCTAGCACTCATCTCTATTTCTTACAACGATTGGAGCCGACTGTTATTTACTCTAGTCGGATAAATAATTCCACATCTCCCATTATATATTACATATCATTCAGATTCTTTTTTGGACTTCCATCAGTTAATAATATTTTTCAAGTATCTTCGGGATACCCCCCCTCTCTCTTGTGACTGACTGACTTAAGACTGTTTTGCTGCAATAATTTGTGTGATTTTCTCGATGTGTGCTTTTTCCAATCTGTAGCAGCGAGAATTACCTGTTACGGGTGCACGCTGCTATAGTTTAGGAAACTGTATGTGGGAATAACTTTGTCTGTAAGGGTAGCTCTTGGGGTTTAGTGGGTTCCTTTAGGGGGTGTTCTTTCACACTGGGGGAGGGAACGGGTCTGCCAGCCACCAGGTTATCTCTCTCTCCTCCCAGTTGGTTTTGGAGTAGAAATTACCTGACAACTGGATATGAATGGGTTTTGATCTATTTTACCAAACATATGTAGAAGAATATGTATCGGCCTAAACTGAGGAAAAAAAATGTTTTTTATATATTTTTGGGGGATATTTATTATAGCAAAAAGTTAAAAATATTGCATTTTTTTTCAAAATTGTCGCTCTCTTTTTGTTTATAGCGCAAAAAATAAAAACCGCAAAGGTGATCAAATACCACCAAAAGAAAGCTCTATTTGTGTGAAAAAAAAGGATGTCAATTTTGTTTGGGAGCCACGTCGCACGACTGCGCAATCATCAGTTAAAGTGACGCAGTGCCGAATCGCAATAAGGGGCCTGGTCTTTAACCAGCCAAAATGGTCCAGGGCTTAATTGATTAAAGAGAGCTTCTTTCCCAGGGCTGTTAAGGCTATCAATGCAGGAATGAAATGAAAGGAGGTCACAAAGTCTTATTTTATTGTCTTGTTTCGTTTTTTAATATGAGGACACTTTTTATACTTTTATAATATGGGGACACTTTTATAAATAAATCCTGTGTGGTAAATGCATGGTTGATAATTGTGATGTATGAATAATGTGTGGAGTAGAAATGTAATTTCATTGTGAATTTGTTTCTACAATGGCAATAAATCCAAATCTAATCTAAATCTAAAAATCTTATTGGGGAGAGAGTAAAGGGACCCTCAGAACAAAGTCAGATGATCGCTGTGGCTGAAGCCTCTGCAGTCAGCACCAGCCTAGAACTGATTGAATTGTAACCCAAAATATTTTGAAAGACTAGTAGGAACCTCATCTTTTCTAGCTGGTGCTAAGAAGAACCCTGATGAGGTGAACCCTGTAATTATAAGGTAACAGGATTCTGGATTGCTGAAATGAGTACCTTAGGAAGCCACAGAACAAATATCTGCCATACTGTGAGCTGGGGTCATCTGTTGTACTGGAATCATCCCCTCTGTGTCTAGAAACAGACATGTTGCCACTAAGCTTGGGAAATGTGCAAAGTCTCAGGTAATCCTAAAAACCCAGAAGTCAGTAATTGATGGGGATCAGGTGATCAGAGTTCCACGTGGCTTTTTGCAAATCTCAGGCAACGGCAGGGAGATACTTCCTGGATGTTACATGGCATAAAAGAGCATCTGTGTAACATTCCACCCAGAGGGTGATGTCAAGTGCACTTGTAGTGCAGAGTGGATTTGACTTGAGTAAATCAACCCCAAAAGGTAATATTAGAACCAAAGTATTTGATGAGCACCTTGAGAATTCATTGCTTTTCTACTCCATCCCTCACAACCCTAAATTGATGCGCTAGTTTATCAAAAATATCGCACTTGTTTTATCTTTCCCTCTAACTTGTATATTAAAAAATACTACTACTACAAAAAAAGTTGTATTACCCAGGTACATTAGCTACAGTATATCTGTTATTGTTCACTTGTGATCTGACAGACTTTTTCTGCTCATCAACTATACCGATTTTTAGTGTATTTTATGTGTGGCCCAAGACAATTCCTCTTCTTTTATTGTGGCCCAGGAAAGGTCAAAAAGTTAGACACCTTTTTGCACCTGCAAAAAGATGTGCATTTATTCTTTTTATAAACGGTGAATTAGCCTTTAACCCCTTGTATGGTGAAAGTGGGAAAATTCAAATGCACTCTTCAGTCAAACAATGAGGTATCTCCAAGTGCAGCCTACTAAAGAGTGAATCTTCAAAGTTGGGGAAGTTGTGGAGACAAGGCCAACGACTCTGGACCTGGAAAGTGCTCTGCTAACTTGTTACCAAATGGGGTCTGAAAAGCACCTAATGCAGAACCCATTGCATGAAGGCAACTTCCAGGTTAACCCTGCAACATCTAGTCGAGTGGGGCCCAGGTACATTTGTTTGCCAATATCCCATCTTCCTGTGTCCTGCAACAGATGAGATAGAAAAGTTAGGCATACACCAGTTAGGCCTTATATCCCTGAAACTGTCCTGCTGCTAGCCTTCTACAGTCCTTTTCTTAATGAGAGCTTGATTGAAATTGGTCAGTGGCAGGACAGTTATGCATCGGCAAAAATATGGACAGCCACAAGCTAGCTAATTTCTGTCTGTTGGTTTAAGAGGGCCTATCATAGCTTTTTTTTTTTTTTTTTTTTTAACATTTATTCTTTATTGGGAACTTATTTATCAAATACAACACACTGCCACAATGGTGTAAAAAAATACTTGGTACAAAAGTAACAACATTTACATATTTCTTTACATTCCCTTTTACCCCTTCTCCATCCCCCCCTCCCTTCTCTCTTACCCCCCCCCCCCCGATCCCTACCCCCCTCTTCCCTCCCCGATCTGTCCTTTTCCTTTCTTATTTTGCTTTATTCCTTGTCTATTTCTGTCATTCCCTGAGCATATTTATCTGACATTTTAAAGATTCTCAATTTTTCCCAGATTGCTCTATAGATTTCCCCTTTTCCCTGCTCTCCCTGGCTCAGATATTCCATCTCAGAGATGTACTCAACTCGCTGTATCCATTCTTTTATGGCCGTTTTTTTTTGTTGATATCCAGTTTTTTGGGATTAACCCCTTTGCCGCATTAAGCAGGGGTGGGACTAATGTTTTCCGATATTGCTTTTTTGTTTTGTTTGTACCATGAAATAAACATGTCCACGCATTTTGTAAGATTTTTTCCCCTGTTACTGCTTCAATATAGTCCAGAATCTCTGCCCAGTACTCCTTTTATTATTGGGCAATCCCACCACATATTCATTGTTGTTCCCAGTTGCTTACAGCCCCTCCCACATAATGGGGAATTGTTAGGATGAATTTTATTCATTCTCTCTGGTGTCAGGTGCCAGCGTACCATGTTCTTATAATTTGCTTCTATCGTGATTGAGTCCGAGGCAAAACTGTATATTGCTTCTATCATGTTTTTCCTCTATTTCTTTGCCCAGGTCTTGCCCCCATTTTTCTATAAAGGATAACGGTCCTTTTGTTTCTAATTCTGTTAACATTTTATACACCTGTGATATACCATGTCTCAGGGGCTTTCCTTTATCACATATTTTTTCCATTGGGGTTAGTCCTTTTTCGTTTCTTATTGGTTGTGGGATAGTGCTCACTAAGTGCTTTAATTGAAAATATTCCCAGTCACTGAGCTGACTCCACCCATACTTTGTGATTAAATCTTGTCTTGTTCTTGTTTTACCTAGTGTGGTTATGTCTTTTAATTGTGCAGTTCCCAGTAGCTTTCCTAATCGTGTCCCGTTTCCAGGTGTAAAAAATGCTGTGCCTGCTAACGGAATTAATGGAGATTTATATTTCCATTTTTCGTGCCGGTGCAATGTGTCCCATATTTTAAATACCTTCCTAGTTATATTGTGTGTATCTGTACCCAGTGTTCTGAATTTCGGTGGAACCCATATGCTTTTTTGTAAATGCGTTGTGCTTAATATATCTTCCATTTGTGCCCATTTCTTTTTTGTATGTGGGTTTGCCCATTCCGCTAGTCTAGCTAAGATTATCGCCTTATGGTATCTTTTTATATCTGGTAAGGACATGCCCCCGTTTTTTTTCCCTCAGGTTTATAGTGTATACTTTATTCTGGCCTTTTTACCCTGCCATATATATTTCAAAATCATTGTTTTCATTGCCTTGAAGAATGGTTGGGGTATATCAATTGGGAGCATCTGCAGCCTACATGTCACTTTCGGGAGGATCAACATTTTTAATATGTTAATTCTTCCTGTCCATGAAATGGGTCTCTTAGAGATGTTTTTTAATTCTACTTTGATTTCATTTAGTAAGGGGATAAAGTTGGCAGGATACAGTTCTTCTAACGTTGTTGTTATTTTGATTCCTAGATATGTTAATTTTTTTGTCTCCCAAGTGAACGGGAACTCTTTCTGTAGTGATCTTTCTTCCCTTTTGTCTATTCCTAAATTCAAGATTACGGTTTTTATTGGGTTAATCTTAAAGTTTGAGAGGTCTCCATATTTTTTTATTTCCTTTACTACATTGGGCAAAGACAATCTTGGTTTCGTTAGGTATAGGAGTATGTCGTCTGCATATGCAGCTACTTTGTGTTGATCTTCGCCTATTCTCGCTCCCCCTATGTCTCGATTATTCCGTATGTTTATCAACAACGGTTCCAACGCTAACACATATAGGAGGGGTGAGAGCGGGCACCCCTGTCTCGTTCCATTATGCATCTCAAACACCGACGGCACACTCCCATTGACCTTTACTTTGGCTGTCGGGTGGGTATATAGGTTTTTTAACCCATTTCATATACTTTGGTCCCACACCAACATGCCGAAGTGTATCCATAAACCCCCAGTCGACTCGGTCGAATGCTTTTTCAGCATCTATCGACATGAGTACGACTGGGGGTTTCTTCTCCTTCTTTTTCCGGATTAGTAATAGGGTTCTTATGCTGTTATCTCTACCTTCTCTCCCTGCTACAAAGCCTGCATGATCTGCATTAATTAATTCTGGCATTAAATTTTTTAATCTCGTTGCCAATACTTTTGCGTATAACTTGGTATCTGTATTCAATAGGGCTATAGGCCGATAGTTGGAACATTATTGTTCCATCCTTTCCTGCTTTTGGTATGACAGAGATATTGGCAAGGAGAGATTCTTTCCTTATTTCTAGGTCTTCCCCCATTCTGTTAAAGTAGTTACACAATTCTGGGACTAGCTGATCTTTAAATTTTTTATAGTATTTAATCTAAAACCCATCTGGTCCTGGGCTTTTCCCCCCTGTTGTTTCTTGGAGAGCTTTATTTATTTCATCTTGTGTAATTGGGTCAAACACAAAGGTTTCTGCGCTGCTAATAAGTGCAAATAAAAAAGCGGCTGCAAAACCTGTGGACAAAAGGTGCATAGAACAAAAAACAAAAAAATTGCAGCGCTAAGTGGGTGTGTGTCAAACAAATAAATGAGTGAAAATGCAAGGAAGAACTAAATAATTCCCTGTGTGAATAACAATACAGTTTTTAGAAGAGTCCTTGATGGGTGGTCCTCAAAAACACACATTCAAACAATTAAACAATTATATAAAAAATAAAAGTCCAATGGTGTTCCACAATAATCCAAAAAATCTGTGATGATTGGAAAACACTTCCAAATCGATGATAAAGGAAAAAAAGTAAAAAAATAGGGGAGCCACAACCAATATAAAGGAGGCTTACCAGACTTAGTGGACCCTACTGAACATATGTCCAGAGGGTCAACATAGGCTCAAGGTGTGTATTCCTGAAGGGTCAACAGTTGATAGTTGAGCCAAAGGGTGTCTCTCGCAGCAGCTCACAGTGAAGAGGTTAATCGAAACTTGAGAGACGATAACTCAATGGTGTTTTGAACCGAATCAATGCCACAATGTAAAATGAAAAGAGAGAAGAGGGCACATAGCGTAATACTGCTGAAACAGTATATTTTAATGTAGGTAATTACACTTACATTCAAGTAGTTAAAAAGCGCTTCATGAAAATCAATGGCAACAGTGGAAAATCCCGACGCGTTTCGCAAGAAATTTGCATCATCTGGGGTATGATACCCCAGATGATGCAAATTTCTTGTTGACCCTGTTGACCCTTCAGGAATACACACCTTGAGCCTATGTTGACCCTCTGGACATATGTTCAGTAGGGTCCACTAAGTCTGGTAAGCCTCCTTTATATTGGTTGTGGCTCCACTATTTTTTACTTTTTTTTCCTTTATCATCGATTTGGAAGTGTTTTCCAATCATCACAGATTTTTTGGATTATTGTGGAACACCATTGGACTTTTATTTTTTATATAATTGTTTAATTGTTTGAATGTGTGTTTTTGAGGACCACCCATCAAGGACTCTTCTAAAAACTGTATTGTTATTCACACAGGGAATTATTTAGTTCTTCCTTGCATTTTCACTCATTTATTTGTTTGACACACACCCACTTAGCGCTGCAATTTTTTTGTTTTTTGTGTAATTGGGTCTTCTAAGAGTTCTGCACTTTCCGCTGTTATCTTTGGTAGATTAATTTGCTTGAGGTATTCCTGTATTCTTATTTTCCTGGTTTCCTCTTCCTGGCGTGTCTCTTTTACTCTAATATCTGTGACAGCAGGAAGGTAAAGTCACCTGGTTGCATCCAGGGGGGTAGATATATTTCTCCCAGATTCAGGCTTTATGCTGACTTATACAACTAGGGAGGGAGTTGATGAAGCCCAGCTGAGGCTAGTGGGCTCATGGATGACTCATACCTCTAGGGAGAGGGCTGGGCGTCGTGCAGGCAGGGAGTTGATGAGACCAGCTGAAGCCTGTCAGTTCGTTTAAGGCCTCTATAAAAACTCCCAGCTTCATTAGATGTTAGCTCATGCCTGGACCCAGACCTGTGTGGACTGTCTAGGGAGAGTGAACCCCTGTGCGGTGAGGCAAAGCCTGTGTGGCTATTTGTTTGGACTTTTACTAAACCAAGGACTTAGGGACTAGGACAGCACCAGGCTGATCCCAGTTGTTAGTTATGAAACCTGTATGTTTAGTCAGAGGTCAAACTGACCAGGATTTATTTTGTTTATGTTTCTTTTTGGCTTTGCTGTGTTTTTGTCACTGTACATAGAGAAATAAACCGCACCTTTTGATTTTGAAAACCACAACCTCCGTCTGCTGGCCCTGTTTTTGTGTGGGGAGCCCAACCAGGGGGTCACACACACCCGCTACCGAGTTAACCCCCTCACAGTTGGTGGAGAACCAGTGGCAGTTTTTTTTAAGCCAGCATGGAGGAGATACTGAAACAGCTGGCTCTAGCAAATGCCAATCAACAGCAGACAAATGCAGGTTTGCAAAGGAGCCTTGCAGCCCAGCAGCAAGCTCATCAACAAGCCCAGCAGCAATCTGAGGCCCGCTTCATAGACCTGTTACAGAAGCAAGAGCAGAGACTACAACAAATGGAAGCAGTAATGCAGCAACGTCCGCAGACCAGTGAGGAAAGCCGTCCCACTAATACCGCGTCCTTTGGGGTGAGTCGTTTATTGACAAAAATGACTGGAGAGGATGATCCAGAGGTATTTTTGACCACATTTGAAAGGACTGCTGAAAGAGAAAAGTGGCCTGAGGAGCAGTGGGCTGGACTGGTGGCTCCTCTGTTAACTGGTGAATCGCAGAAGGCTTACTATGACCTAGAGCCTGACCAAGCAAAAGACTATGTGATGCTAAAAGCTGAAATATTGGCAAGGCTGGGTGTCACCCTGGCTGTCCGGGCTCAGCGTGTGCATAACTGGACTTTCCAGCTTGGAAAACCCCCCAGGTCTCAAATGTATGATCTCATTCACCTGAGCAGGAAGTGGCTACAGCCAGAGACTTTGTCCGCACCGGAGATTGTGGAACGTGTTGTGATGGATCGTTTCTTGAGAGCTCTTCCTACCGCCATTCAAAAGTGGGTAAGCCATGGAGACCCAGAAACGGCCGGTAAACTTGTGGATCGTGTAGAGAGATACTTGGCTACAGAGAACCTGACGGCCTCTTCCAGAGACTCTCGGACTTTCCACCCTAAGACCAGACCATCCCCAGGGGCGGATAAGAGGATTCCAAGGGGTGAGGGTGGAGAGAGTGAGAGGGTGGGAGCTCTACCCAAAGTTTGGCGAGAACAGCCTGGGAAGTCAGGGGCTCAAGAGGCAGCCAAATGGATTGTTTGCTACCGCTGCCGGCAAGCGGGACATATTGCAGCAAATTGCCCGGTTGTGGAGGAACCCATGCAATGTGACTTTCTGATGGACAGACGTCAGTCGCTGTGTGCGACAGTCGCATGCACTGCCATTCGGGGAACTGAGAAACATTTATGCAAAATGTGTATTAATGGTAGAAATGTTGTGGTATTACTGGATTCAGGTAGCCTTGTGACCCTGATAAAGGCTGAATTAGTTAAAACAGAGGTCTCTGGGAATAGCAAGGTAGCTGTTATTTGTGTGCATGGGGACACCCGAGAGTATCCAGTGACTACAGTGTGTTTCGAGACCCCCAAAGGTACCCTCTCTCATCCAGTGGGGTTAGTATCTCAATTACCGCATGATGCCATTGTGGGAAGGGATTTTCCGAAGTTCTGGGAACTGTGGGATGATCCTGAGCCCCCCACTGGTGCCCCTATGTACCAGGAATGTAATAGCCAGAACTCCTCTGAGAGTGGTGAGGACTCTTCAGAATTTCCCTTGTCAGTATTGGCAGGGGAGACTCAAGAAACTGGAGAGGAGCCCACCTCCTCAGACGAAAACCTACCGTCTGTGGAGTTTTCTGATCTGGAGGTTCACAGGGAAAATTTTGCCACAGAACAGTTAAAAGACCCCGCCCTAATAAAGGCACGGGAAAACGTAGTGGAAATAGATGGCGAGTTAGTGAACCCAGATAATACCTGCACTTACCCATACTTCAGCGTAGAGAAGGACCTACTGTATCGGGTGGCAAAAAGGGCAGAAGAAACCGTTGAGCAGCTTGTGGTGCCCAAACCTTACAGGAAGTTGGTGTTGGAGTTGGCCCATGGGCACATTCTTGGAGGTCATCTGGGGACAGAGAAAACCCGAGAGAGGGTATTACAGAGATTCTATTGGCCTGGGGTGATGAAGGACATAGAAAATTATTGTTCCTCCTGCCCTGTGTGTCAGAGGTCGGCCCCGATGCCACATTTCCGTAGCCCGCTGGTCCCTCTACCCATCATTGAGGTCCCGTTTGAGAGAATCGCAATGGATTTGGTAGGTCCTATAATCAAGTCCGCTAGGGGGCACCAGTACATATTGGTTATAATGGACTATTCCACCCGTTATCCAGAAGCGATCCCTCTCAGAAATACCTCGGCCAAAACCATAGCCAAAGAGCTATCTCTTGTTTTTAGCCGGGTGGGTATTTGTAAAGAACTGCTTACGGACCAAGGTACACCCTTTATGTCCCGGGTTATGAAAGAGCTGTGTAAATTGTTCAAAGTGACGCAATTGCGTACATCTGTGTATCACCCCCAAACCGATGGGCTGGTTGAAAGATTCAACAAAACCCTAAAACAAATGTTGAAGAAAGTGGTGGATAGAGATGGAAAGGATTGGGACTGTCTACTTCCTTATTTGATGTTTGCTATTAGGGAGGTGCCCCAATCCTCTACGGGATTCTCCCCCTTTGAGTTACTGTATGGGAGACACCCAAGAGGGCTGTTGGATATTGCCAAGGAAACTTGGGAAAGTGAGAGTTCTCCCCACAGGAGTGTGATTGAGCATGTCGCCCTGATGCAAGATCGAATTGCACAGGTAATGCCCATCGTGAAGGAACATTTGGCCCAAGCGCAGTTGGCACAGCAGAGAGTGTACAACCGTGGAGCAAAGACCCGTACCTTTTCCCCGGGGGATAGGATATTGGTACTTGTCCCTACGGTTGAAAGTAAATTCCTTGCCAAATGGCAAGGCCCCTACGAGATAATGGAAAAAGTGAGCGAAGTGAATTACAAGGTCAGACAACCAGGAAGGCGAAAGCCCGAACAGATATATCACGTTAATCTGTTGAAAGCCTGGAGGGATAGAGAGTCCCTAGTCGCAGAAACTTGGTCACCAGCTCAAACTGGTTGCGTGATTCCGGAGGTTGGAATAGCAGCCACCTTGTCACAACCCCAACAACAGGAGGTTAAGGAGTTTGTGCTTCGCAACAAGGAGGTGTTCTCTGAGCTGCCGGGACAAACATCTGGGGTAGAGCATGATATTATTACCCCGCCCGGTGAAAGGGTGAAGTTAAAACCCTATCGGATCCCAGAGGCCCGACGGGAGGCAATACGGGAGGAAGTACAGAAAATGCTGAACTTAGGGGTGATAGAGGAGTCCCAAAGTGATTGGTCTAGTCCCATTGTGTTGGTGCCTAAACCGGATGGGAGCTGGCGATTTTGTAACGATTTTCGTCAGTTGAACAAAGTTACAAAATTTGACACCTACCCCATGCCACGTATAGATGAGTTGATCGACCGGCTGGGAACAGCCCGATACATGACGACTCTTGACCTCACAAAAGGGTATTGGCAAATTCCCCTGGCCAAGTCGGCCAAAGAGAAAACCGCATTTGTAACCCCAGACGGGGCGTTCCAATATAAGAGAATGCCGTTCGGGTTACAGAATGCGCCGGCCACATTCCAGCGGAAAATGGACCAGATACTGAGGCCCCATCGGAAGTATGCTGCGGCTTACCTGGATGACGTAATTGTCCATAGCACAGATTGGGCCTCACATCTGCCAAAAGTGCAAGCAGTCCTAGACTCTATCCGGGAAGCGGGGTTTACGGCTAACCCCAAGAAGTGTACCATTGGGCAGGAGGAGGCCAAATATCTTGGGTACACCATTGGCAGGGGAGTGATAAAACCCCAACTCAACAAAGTCGAGGCCATCCAGAGTTGGCCACGTCCCAACAGCAAGAAGCAGGTACGGGCCTTTCTGGGAATCGCGGGTTATTATCGGCGCTTCATTCCCCACTTTGCTTCTAAGGCTGTGCCCCTAACCAACCTGACGAAAGGGAAAGGGTCGGTCATGATTAAATGGACCCCCGAGGCTGAGGCAGCATTCCAATTCTTGAAACAAGCCTTATGTAGCCAGCCAGTGTTGTACTCACCCGACTTCTCTAAAGACTTTGTCGTACAAAGTGATGCGTCAGATGTGGGGTTAGGAGCAGTATTGTCCCAGGTCTGGAACGGGGAAGAGCACCCAGTCATTTACCTCAGCAGGAAGTTGAAGTCCCATGAGGTAAATTACGCCACGGTTGAAAAGGAGTGTTTAGCGGTGAAGTGGGCTCTAGATTCCCTTCGGTACTATCTGCTAGGTAGGCACTTTGACATGGTTACGGATCACGCTCCGTTAAAGTGGATGGCTCAAAACAAGGAGACAAATAGAAGAGTGAATAGGTGGTTCCTGGCCCTACAGGAATTCAACTTCACAGTAAAGCATCGCCCTGGCGTTCAAATGGGGAATGTGGATGCTTTGTCTCGAGTACATGAATGCCTGATTGCTGGTGTTCCAACCCCAAGGTTAAAACAAGAGGGGGGGGTATGTGACAGCAGGAAGGTAAAGTCACCTGGTTGCATCCAGGGGGGTAGATATATTTCTCCCAGATTCAGGCTTTATGCTGACTTATACAACTAGGGAGGGAGTTGATGAAGCCCAGCTGAGGCTAGTGGGCTCATGGATGACTCATACCTCTAGGGAGAGGGCTGGGCGTCGTGCAGGCAGGGAGTTGATGAGACCAGCTGAAGCCTGTCAGTTCGTTTAAGGCCTCTATAAAAACTCCCAGCTTCATTAGATGTTAGCTCATGCCTGGACCCAGACCTGTGTGGACTGTCTAGGGAGAGTGAACCCCTGTGCGGTGAGGCAAAGCCTGTGTGGCTATTTGTTTGGACTTTTACTAAACCAAGGACTTAGGGACTAGGACAGCACCAGGCTGATCCCAGTTGTTAGTTATGAAACCTGTATGTTTAGTCAGAGGTCAAACTGACCAGGATTTATTTTGTTTATGTTTCTTTTTGGCTTTGCTGTGTTTTTGTCACTGTACATAGAGAAATAAACCGCACCTTTTGATTTTGAAAACCACAACCTCCGTCTGCTGGCCCTGTTTTTGTGTGGGGAGCCCAACCAGGGGGTCACACACACCCGCTACCGAGTTAACCCCCTCACATATCGTATAGTGCACTATAGTATGTCTTAAACGCTTCTGCAATTTCAGATGTTTTGAATTTCATCTCTCCACTCTGGTTCTTTACTTTGTCTATATAATTTAGTTTTTTTTTCTCTTTTACTACTTTTGCGAGGTACTTCCGGGGCTTGTTCCCCCATTTATACCTTTCCTTTGCTACGTTTTTAAATGCTTTTCTAGTTTCTTGTTCCATCACTTCTCTGAGTTGACCCCTCTTAATTATTATTTTTTGATGTGTTGTTGTTTTTTATGTTTTTGCTCCAGATCATGTAATTCCTTCAGCAAATTTTTCCTCTTTTGATCTCTTTCCTTCTTTTTCCCCGCCCCTATGGAGATCAATTTGCCCTTTATACATGCCTTGTGGGCTTCCCATATTGTTGCCATGCTTACTTCTGGTGTTTTATTTATTTTGAAATATTCTCAGATTTCCCTTGATATTATCTCTCCCTACTTCTTTTACATCTAAGTGGTCTTCATTTAGACTCCACGTACCCTTTCTTTGTTCTATGTTATTGAATCTAATTTTCACCATTACTGGGGCGTGATCTGAGATTGATTTTACCCCTATCGAGGTTTCTACTACATTTTCCAGGACCCATGGTCCACAAGCATATAATCGAATCTCGAATACGTGTCGTGCACCGATGAATAATAGGTATAATCTTTTTTACTTGGGTGTACCACTCTCCAAGGGTCTACTAATTGATGCTTATGTATTTTTTTTTTTTACCAATTTTAATTGTTTGCTGTCTCGTATCGGTGCGCCAGACGTATTGTCTAACCTGTGATCCATTGAGAAATTGAAATCTCCAGCGAGAATTACATATCCTTGCTTAAAGTCCATTAAAGTGTTTAAGATTCCGTTCAAGTATTTTTTAGGGTAACTATTTGGGCAATATACATTTGCTAGAGTATATTTTTTTCCCTGTAGTTTTCCTTTTAGGAACAGGTACCGGCCCTCTGGGTCGACTCTTCTATCTTCTACTGTAAAGTTTATATTCTTCCCTATACCTATAGCTACTCCCTTTGCTCTTTTATTTGGGGAGTCTCCATAATACCAGATAGGGATCGCACGCGAATACATTTTTGTATTAGAGTCTAGTGCTAAATGTGTCTCCTGAAGAAATATGATTTCTGCGGAAGACCTTTCAAGCTCCCTTAATATCATGTGCCTTTTTTCTGGGGAGTTCAGACCTCTTACATTGTATGTGATAAAATTTACGTCAGTCATCTTCCGCCCTTTCTATTTTTCCTTTCTTAAATTGAACAGATCCTATTTCCTTCCTCCCTGTCACCTCCCCTCCTCTACATCCCCTTTATTTCTATTTAATTCACCCCCCCTCAGCCCGCTCCCCCCCCCCTCCTCTACATCTCAAAAAAAAGAGGAGACCGAGATATAGAAAATGGAGGGAGAGGAGGGGGGGGAGGAAGGGAAAGAGAGAGCGCGGAAAAACCGAGAATTACCTCCCCCATCTAAACATCTGGTGTTGGAATTTCCAGCTTTTTACAGAATTCCAGTATCTCTTCCATAAACCTCAGTCTCGCAGAAATGCATTTTTTTCTTCCAATCAGGCATGCTGGGAAACCCCAGTTGTATTGGATGTCGTGTTCCTGGAGTACCTTCAATAAAGGTTTTAGGTTCCTTCTTCTGTTCAACGTTTCTTGAGACAGATCCTGGAAAATTTTAATCTGGTTTTCTTCCATTTTTAATGGTGATTTTCCCCTTAGGTTTCTCCATAGTTTACTTTTTTCTTCCCAACTTTCAAATCGCTCAATGATGTCTCTCGGTTTTTCCTGCGATATTTCCTTTGGTCTTCTTATTCTGTGAGCTCTCTCAATTTTTATTGGAGATGTTGTTTCTCTATCTAGCAATGGATTGCAGATTTTCATTATTATTTCTGGTAGGTTCTCTGTTTGGGGTGACTCGGGTACCCCTCGAATTCTTATGTTCTTTCTTCTCTCTCTGTTCTCTTGGTCCTCCAATTTGTATGCTTGTTCCTGTTGTTCTCTCCTTATTGACTTTATTTCTCCCTCAAGTTTTTTTATAGTAATTTCATTGCCTTCTGTTTTCTCTTCCACGCCCTCCACTCTTTCGCGCAGGTACCCCATATTTTCCTGTATTACCTCCATTTGCGATTTTAATGATTTTTCCAAAGCCGCAAACATGCCTTCTATCTCTACTTTTGTTGGTAGTAGAGCTTTATTTTGTTGTACCTCTTCTTTTCTCTGCTCAGGCTCTACTTCGGTCTCTTGTTCTATTCTGGACTCTGATAGTGTGTCTGTCTCCACCGAGTTTTTGTTCTGCGCTTTTTTCTTTTCCTTTTTTTTCTCCTTATTTATCTGTCTGATTATTTTTAACTCCTTGCTGTTTTCCGCCGCCTGTTTGTCTCCATTTCCACCATGAGTTACGTACTTATTCATTGGACCCGGGCTAGGGATCAGACTTAAGCGGGGGGATTTTGGGGTTGCTCCCCCTCTTGCTCCCTTTCCCCGCGTGCTCATGGTGTTTCCTTTGAACTCTTCCCTTGGGGCCTTATCCCCTCTACTAAGTTCCAGCCAACTGTCTCTTACTGCACCTCCCTCTACTTTCCCGCTATGACCGTCTTGCCGTCCCTGTAGTACCTTCTTCTCTATTCCAAGCTTTAGGTCACAACATTAATATCAGGCAGTTAATATCAGGCAAATACCAGTAACATTAGCCAGAACTTCAAGGAAGGAGTGGCAAAAAAAAAAAAAATGTTCCAAACTTAAACAGCACAGCTTACGCAGCACAGCAAAATATGTATCCAGCAGCTACCAATAACGTTAGCCAAATCTTCGGGGGAAAAAGGCAGAGGGGGAAACAGAGCGACAAACAAAACAAGAAGGCACAGCGTCCTGCTGTTTTAAGAGACTTACTGTTGGCGCAGTTCACGTTCAGTCCAGCACAAAAATGTCTAGGCCAACAGTTGTAAACGTCCCCCTTTTTTTTTTATATTGCTCGCTACTTGCGTGTGGGTCTACTCAGCTCAAATTCAGATAGATGTATACAGGCAATAGTAGTAATAATGGCAAATTAGTGGCTGATTATCTGTGCGATTTCTACCGCTCTCTGCCATTTTTTAGGGGGGAACAAAAAATATTAAGGAAACGGGCAATCACGGCAATCAATATTGTTCACTTTCAAAATGCTTTCTAAGCATTTAGTACTTTCTCAGAAGTCCACATTTTCTCAAAGATCTTCATTTAAGTATTACTCACATGTCTTCGGTACTTTCCGTGAACTCATCGCTTCCTCGTTTGGTGTAACAGAGGGCACTCCTGGTGAAAGGTGAATTGTGGAGGGCGAGTGGAGCTTTTGGGATCCGAGCGAGCATGTCCGGAGTGGGGGTCCCGTATTTTGGAAACGTCGGGGCTACTGTGCTGCCCGTCGTTGTCTCCAGCTTCCTCACCGTTCTTTCCGGATCTCGTATGGCCTCCCCGCTCTGTCTGGCACAGCTACTACAGGTCACCCGGCTTACCCGGCTCTCACTCTCAGCTCCGTTTTGCCTGCTGGCTGTGTTCCCGTGGAACGGGCTGCTAGATCACAGCTGACTGCTCCAGAGTGTGCGGGGAGAATCAGCATGCTTCGGCGCGCGGGGGGGGGGGGGGGGGCGCTAGATGGGCTGCGGGGTGAGGTGAGGTGTCCTGGGATCGGTCATTAATTTTCCTGGAGAGGGGTCTGGAGACCCGGCGTCTCATCTACCTGCTCCAGCAGGCTGTCGGTGCCATTACTAGGCTCCTCCCTCCTTCCATATTTCTATTTTGGCCTATCATAGCTTAATGAAAAAGCATGCATTGCTGCTAAAGCTTAAAACATTTTTTTTTTCCAAACTGAAATCAATCAGATTAGGTGCTGCTGCTGTATGTTAGCCGAGCTGTTTTAAAGAGAATAAAATAAATTATTTCACAGTCAAATATGCACTGCAATTATATTTTAAACATCATAGTGAGTTATTTTTTTTTCCATTAGTACATGTCCCCCATTGCAGTGCCCAGCATTCCTATTTTTTTTTTTTTACAAACACCCTAAAAATAGCCAGTATTTATAAAGATTTAGCCCTCATAAAGTGGGGGTAAACTCCCTTGGCTGATTTTTTTTTACCTATAGGTAGAATTAAATATATCTGGGGCGGTTTTGGATTACCCTATTCATCACAAATATGTACAATGTAGGCTATAGAAATAAACACAATGCTCAAATAAGCAAAGGTCTCATTTGTTTACAAGGAAAGTAGAAATGCTAACAAACACTAAAAGAAAAATACAGAGCAGATCAAACAAAGAGCAGGGTGATGTGATACCGTAAGTCCTTCCTTTCGTGTTCTGTATGCTGGCTGGGCTCCAGGACAAAGAGAAGAACCCTCGCTGAACATTACCTTTTAAAGCATTCTCAAACACAACACACACTCTGCCCGCCCATGTAGTCCTCTGCTCAATGAGAAGCTATAAGGGGCCATTTTTCCTAATCACCAGGAAGTATGTTATTCCCCCCAAACATTTTCCAGGAAGTTTATTATTCTCTTCCACAAGGGGGCAACATTAGTCGGTGAACACCTGCCCTTGACCCAGGTAAATTTACAGTAACAGATGGCCTTTGATGTTGCTGTGAGTCAGGAAATCAGTCATTTTAATTCACACCTTCCGAGGAGGTCTTAAGCGGCATTCACACCTGAGCATAGCGTTATCAGGCAGAAAGTCGCGTGTTTTTAGCACGATTTTACAGCGTGTTTGCCGTGTTTTTGTACAGGTCAAAAGGTCACCAATAGTGATGAGCCGAACACCCCCGGGTTCGGTTCGCACCAGAACCCGCGAACGGACCGAAAGTTCGCACGAACATTAGAACCCTATTAAATACAATGGATGCGAACGTTCGGATTCTAAAGTGCTAATTATAACGACTATTATCCATGTTATTGTCCGAAACAGAGTTTGGGAACCCGGCTTCTGCACCAGGGGACATGTATCAATGCAAAAAGAAGTTTTAAAAACGGACGTTTTCCGGGAGCAGTCATTTTAATGATGCATAAAGTGAAAAAAAAAATTCAAATATTCCTTTAAATATTGTACCTGGGGGGTGTCTAAAGTATGCCTGTGAAGTGCCACGTGTTTCCCGTGTTTAGAACTGTCCCTGCACAAAATAACATTTCTAAAGGGAAAAAAGTCATTTAAAACTGCTTGCGGCTTTAATGCAATGTCTGGTCCCGGTAATATGGATGAAAATCTCTAGGAAAAATGGCATAGCTACCCCATCAACCCCCCCCCCCCTTTACCCCAGCCCATTACCAGCCCCTTTGGGTCTTGTATGGATATTAAGGGGAACCCCGCACACAAAATAAAAAAGGACCTATATACTCTGAACAGCCGTATACAGGCGGTGCATACAAGACAGGGACTGTAGGTTTGTTCTTATGTAGAATCTGTTTATAATTTTGAACAGCTGCATTGTTTAAGTGGAGCTCCATGGCAAATTCCTTTTTTTTAGTTTTTTGTAAAACATAGGGAACGGTTATCACCCCTGTCACATTTTTTTTGCTGTCTGTGCCCCTGTTCAGAACATTTCACCTCACTTTGCGTCCCAATGACAACTGTTTTTGAAATGTGGTGTTTTTATTGAAACAAGGATTGGTGATAAAGCATCAGTAGAGAGGAGACACCTTTCTCCCATATTAATTCTTACAGGAGAGAATTTTCCTTCCAAGGGGTAGATTTCCTCTCACTTCCTGTTGTCTTCTTCCGTTTGCAAGTAGTAGTAGTTTGTAAGTTGGATGTTTGAAAGTAGGGACCTTCCGTATATACTCTGCAGAAATTGGCCCCTTAGGTGTTGGTGTTGGCACAACACTGAAAGCACTCACAGTTATTCTTGGTGGGTGCTGGAACGCCCTTCTGTCAAGTATAATATCAGGAATTGTAATAACATATAATTGTTGATCAGTGGTAGTAAAAATTGGGCCTTTGATGGTGGTGCTGGTGCCCCAACACTGTAAGGCCTGACAGTTACTCTTGGTGGGCGCAGCAATGGGCCCTGCTGTGAATTATTAGATCAATAATTATAATTGCATGCCCCTGTTGAACAGGGGCTTAAAAATTGGGCCTTTGGTGGTGGTGGTGGTGGTGGTGATGGTGATGGTGATGGTGATGGTGGTGCTGGTGCCCCAACACTGTAAGGCCTGACAGTTACTCTTGGTGGGCGCAGCAATGGGCCCTGCTGTGAATTATTAGATCAATAATTATAATTGCATGCCCCTGTTGAACAGGGGCTGAAAAATTGGGCCTTAGGCACTGGTGGCACAACACTGCAACCCCTCACAGATACTGTACTTGGAGCGCCTGTTGCAAAGTATTGCATCAAAAATTTTAATTACATGCCCCTGTTAAACAGGGGCTGAAAAATTGGGCCTTAGCCACTGGTGGCGTCACCCATAAACCAAAATGATCTTCCAAGCTATCATCGTTAATCGTATCATTGAGGAGGAGGAGGAGGAGGAGGATAGCCAGTCAACATAACAGCACAGGCACTCAGCATCAGCATCAGTCTTGAAGGGATGTGACATTTTAAAATCAATTAGTCTGTTATATCAGCATCTGGTGTGTGGTAGCTGGTGGTGATCCAAGACTGGTTCATCTTGATGAAAGTCAGTCGATCAACCGAGTCGGTGGACAGGCGCACCCTGTGATCCGTGAAAAATCCTCCAGCAGCACTGAATGTGCGTTCTGAAAGAACGCTGGATGCAGGACAGGCCAGTAGCTCAATTGCATACTGTGCAAGCTCTGGCCAGTGATCCATCCTCAAGACCCAGTAAGCCAGAGGATTTTCGGTGGGGAAGGTGTCCAAGTCTGACCTTGCCCCTAGGTATTCCTGCACCATGTATATCAGACGCTGGCGATGGTCGCTGGAACCGATCATACTTTGGGGCTGCGGACTAAAGAATTCTCTGAACGCATCGGTCAGACGGCCACCTTCCCCACCGCTCCTTCTTTGACTGCCCGAAGCCTCAGCAACTCGTTGTCCAGGACCAGGAGTTTGTAACCTCCCAGTCTCTGGGAACGCGTTGCACAGACCTTTCTGCAAGGCCTCCCGGAGTTGTCTCATCCTCTGCTCCCTCTGCGACGGTACGATAAGGTCCGCAACCTTACCCTTGTACCGTGGATCAAGGAGAGTGGCCAGCCAGTAATGGTCCCTCTCCTTGATCCGAAGAATACGAGGATCCTTCCGCAGACTTTGCAGGATCAGGGAGGCCATGCAGCGTAGGTTAGCTGAGGCATTCAGTCCGGAGTCCTCTGGGTCACTAAGGACGACATGATCCGCAGCCACCTCCTCCCAGCCACGTACAAGTCCACTGGTTTCTTGGGACTGTAAATCATCCCTAAAAGACTGCTGCTGATGATGCTGAGTGCCAGCCTCCACCTCCATGCTGACACAATCCTCCTCCTCCTCCTCCTCCTCCTCTTCCTCTTCCTGTGCGATGGGTGGGACAGAAGGAACACTGTCTGGGTAAAGGGGGCCTTGAGAGGCAAGGAAGTCCTCCTCTTCCTGCCTCTGTTCTGCCTCAAGTGCCCTGTCCATTATTCCACGCAGCGTGTGCTCCAACAGGTGGACAAGAGGTACAGTGTCACTGATGCATGCACTGTCACTGCTCACCATCCTCGTGGCCTCCTCAAATGGTGCCAGGACAGTGCATGCATCCCTGATCATGCCCCACTGGCGTGGTGAAAAAAACCCGAGCTCCCCTGACCCTGTCCTGGTGCCGTAGTCGCACAGGTACTCATTGATGGCCCTCTGCTGCGTGTGCAGCCGCTGCAGCATGGCCAACGTTGAGTTCCACCTGGTGGGCATGTCACATATAAGGCGGTTCTTGGGCAGGTTCAACTCCTTTTGAAGCTCAGCCAGGCGAGCACTGGCATTATAAGATCTGCGGAAATGCACACAGACTTTCCTGGCCTGCCTCAGGACATCCTGTAAGCCCGGGTACCTGCCCATGAACCGCTGCACCACCAGGTTAAGGACGTGAGCCACACAGGGCACATGGGTCAGTTGTCCCTGTCGGAGGGCGGAGAGGAGGTTGGTGCCATTGTCGCAAACCACCATTCCTAGCTTAAGCTGGCGTGGCGTCAACCACCTCTCAGCCTGCCCCTGCAGAGCAGACAGGACCTCTGCCCCAGTGTGGCTCCTGTCCCCCAAACACACCAGCGCAAGCACGGCATGGCATCTTTTTGCCTGCGTACTTGCGTAGCCCCTTGAACGCCTACGGAGCACCGCTGGTTCCGAGGACAAACCACAGGAAGAGGCCATGGAGGAAGAAGAAGAGGAGGGGGTGGAGGAGAGAGGTGTGTCACAACCAGTAGTAGCATTTTGGAAGTGTGGCGGTGGAACAACCTCCAACACTACTGCACCTTGTCCTGCATCCTTCCCAGCTGCCAAAAGAGTGACCCAATGGGCCGTGAAAGAAAGGTAACGTCCCTGTCCATGCCTGCTGGACCATGAGTCAGCGGTAATATGCACCTTACCGCTGACCGCCCTGTCCAGCGAGGCCAAGACATTGCCTTCCACATGCCTGTAGAGAGCCGGAATAGCCTTCCGTGCGAAAAAGTGTCGTTTGGGAACCTGCCACTGAGGAACAGCACATTGCACAAACTCACGGAAGGGGGCCGAGTCTACCAACTGAAAAGGCAGCAGTTGAAGCGCTAGCAATTTAGCCAAGCTAGCATTCAACCGCTGGGCATGTGGATGGCTGGGAGTGAACTTCTTTCGACGGTCCAGCAGCTGGGGCAGGGAAATTTGCCTGCTAGAATCGGACGTTGGTGTACTGCTAGCAGAGTGCCCGCAAGTACTTGCCTGTGACACACCTAATTCTACACCTTCATTCCTCTCAGAGCAGGTTTCAGAGAGGAGTGAAGGTATAGTGGGGTTGGAGATCCCAGCTGATGCGGTGCAAGAAGAGGTCAGCTTTGTTCTTTGGTGTGAGTCTTTAAGGTAGGCTTGCCAACGAGCTGCATGGCAGGTCAACATTTGTCTGATCAAGCATGTGGTGCCCAAGCGGCTGATGTTTTGGCCACGCGATATACGCTTGAGACATATGTTGCAAACAGCAGCTGTGCGATCTGATGCACTCGCCTCAAAAAAGGCCCACACCAAAGAACTTTTTGCATGACGGGCAGAGGCAGCGCCCTGCACAGGCGGAGCTCTGCGGTGTGATTCCGTCGGTGTGCTGCCCATACGCTGGCCACTCAAGGGCATCCTGCCTCGTTGGAGATGTGCCTCCTCCTCATCCTCCTCCTCCTCCTCTCTCCTATTAGGCACCCACTTGGAGTCAGTGACCTCATCATCCCCTCCCTCCTCATCACTGGAGCCAATCTGGCAATATGCTGCAGCTGCTGGAGCATGACTGCCAGATTGGTGTCCTTCTTGAGCATCCCCTCTCTCTGCTCTCACGCTGCTGCCTTCCTCTAGCTGGGTATCATCATCAGATCCTTCCAAACGCTGGGCATCCTCCTGGAGCATGTACCCAACACTGTGCTCAAACAGTTCGGGGGACTCCTCAGGAGGAGGGCATGGTGGGTCTAGGGAAGGATTGACTAATGAAGATAATGATACCAGAGAAGAGGACGCTTTGGCAGCTGCTTTGCCAGTACCCTGAGCCTGGGTGAGAGAGGATGAGGAGGATGAGGTGGGCTTGGTCATCCACTCTACCAAGTCTTCGGCATGATGTGGCTCAACATGTCCAGCTGCCGAAAACAAGGACAAGCGTGTCCCATGGCCATGTGCTGATGACAATGCACCGCGTACACGACCAGCACTGTTGCCCCCAGACACAGAGCCTGCTTGCCCTCTTTTTTTGCCTCCTGACTGTCTGCCTCTCCTTGGTTGCCTTCCAGACATTTTAATGGATGGCCTGCAGGGAGATGGGAAAAACAGCAATAAGGGCTACCTTCAGGTGTATACTGTGCAGGAGGCTTAGCAACAATGACACTGACACTGTCCCCTGCCTATCCTTCTCTGTCCCTAAACACAAGGATTGAAAATATGGTTCAGCAAAATAGTTTTAGAACAGAATAGCACACTGACACTTTCCCTCACTGTCCTACTCTGTCCCTCCCTACAAACAAGATTTAGCACAGAATAGCACACTGATAATTTCTACGAGTGTCCTTCTCTGTCCCTAAACTCAAGGATTGAAAATATGGAACAGCAAAATTGGTTTAGAACAGAATAGCACACTGTCAGTTTCACTCACTGTACCTCTCTGTCCCTCAACTCAAGGATTAAAAATATGGAACAGCAAAATTGGTTTAGAACAGAATAGCACACTGTCAGTTTCACTCACTGTACCTCTCTGTCCCTCAACTCAAGGATTGAAAATATGGTTCAGCAAAATAGTTTTAGAACAGAATAGCACACTGACACTTTCCCTCACTGTCCTACTCTGTCCCTTCCTACAAACAAGATTTAGCACAGAATAGCACACTGATAATTTCTACGAGTGTCCTTCTCTGTCCCTAAACTCAAGGATTGAAAATATGGAACAGCAAAATAGGTTTAGAACAGAATAGCACACTGTCAGTTTCACTCACTGTACCTCTCTGTCCCTCAACTCAAGGATTGAAAATATGGTTCAGCAAAATAGTTTTACAACAGAATAGCACACTGACACTTTCCCTCACTGTCCTACTCTGTCCCTCCCTACAAACAAGATTTAGCACAGAATAGCACACTGATAATTTCTACGAGTGTCCTTCTCTGTCCCTAAACTCAAGGATTGAAAATATGGAACAGCAAAATTGGTTTAGAACAGAATAGCACACTGTCAGTTTCACTCACTGTACCTCTCTGTCCCTCAAATCAAGGATTGAAAATATGGTTCAGCAAAATAGTTTTAGAACAGAATAGCACACTGACATTTTCCCTCACTGTCCTACTCTGTCCCTCCCTACAAACAAGATTTAGCACAGAATAGCACACTGATAATTTCTACGAGTGTCCTTCTCTGTCCCTAAACTCAAGGATTGAAAATATGGAACAGCAAAATTGGTTTAGAACAGAATAGCACACTGTCAGTTTCACTCACTGTACCTCTCTGTCCCTCAACTCAAGGATTGAAAATATGGTTCAGCAGAATAGTTTTAGAACAGAATAGCACACTGACACTTTCCCTCACTGTACCTCTCTGTCCCTAAACTCAAGGATTGAAAATATGGTTCAGCAAAATAGTTTTAGAACAGAATAGCACACTGACACTTTCCCTCACTGTACCTCTCTGTCCCTACAAACAAGGATTAGCACAGAATAGCACACTGTCACTGACACTCTCCCTACCTATCCTTATTTGTCCCTAAACACAAGGAATCCAGGATTAGTAAAGGAAAAATATTGACACTGTCCCTGCCTATGCTTCTCTTTCCCTGCTCCGGAACACACTACACAAGGCCGCCGCGCTGGCGGCCTTTTATAGTGTGGGGCGTGTACTAAACCCCCTCAGCAATAATTGGCCACAGGCATCCTGCCTGTGGCCAATCATTGCTCTCCTCGCTGCCGGCGCTGTGATTGGCCAAGCATGCGGGGTCACAGTGCATGCTTGGCCAATCACAGCGCCTGGATGACACTGCGATGGCGTAGTGCATTGTGGGCCGTTCGCGTCACTCGAATTCGTCGAACGATCGAACAGCCGATGTTCGAGTCGAACGTATGTTCGACTCGAACACGAAGCTCATCCCTAGTCACCAATGTAAAAAGAAGAAAAACGCCAGAATTGAGCTACAAAAAAAGCTCCAGGACTTTTTTGAGCTTCAGGTGTTTGGTTTCCAGCATTTTGGAGGGGAGATGTGAACCATTTTCATAGAGAATATTATTTTTTATTTTTTTCCCCTCCAGCATTTTGTAGTTTCAGGCTTCAAGCTACAAAACGCTCAGGTGTGAATGGCCCCATTCACACCTAAGTGTTTTCAGCTCGTAAAATGCCCAACAAGCAAAATCCCATTATTAAAAATGGCCCCTGTTCACATCTGAGCATTTTGTAGCCTGAGACAAAACGCCTGAAGCTCAAAAAAGTACATGAGCTTATTTTTTGTCAGATTACGGGCGTTTTTCTGCTTTTTACATTGGTGACCTTTTGACCTGTGCAAAATTGCCTTTTCTGCCTGAAAACAAAATGCTCAGGTGTGAATGCAGCCTTAGCTGATGCTACTCTACCCCCCCCCCCTCCCCATACATCACATCAGGAGGCCTTTGTGAGAACATCCTTCAGGATGAGAGAGAGAGAGAGAGACTCTGTTAAATTATATTGAATATGAAGATAAAATGGCATATGTTTTACGGACACAGCCTTCTCAAGTCTTGACATTTTGGGTTATGTTCCTGTTCTATAGGAGAGGACTAGGCAGAACATGTTAGATATTTAATACATGTTACTTTAACAGAGTTGAACAGCCCCACCCAGGGGGCGGTCCCTTCGGACATAACCCTCCACCCTGCAGTCAGCAGCTCAGTTTTTTTTCTGCCTAGTAGAGGAGAAAGACCTGGCTCCCTTTGGGCCCAGAGTACTGAAGAAATGTTTTATTTATTTTTTATTTTAAGAAATCTTCTATCAACTGCCGGCTGGGTGACAGGCTGGATAATATAGATCCTTGTAGTCCCCCCCCCATCGAGCTTGAGCAGGCCTTAGTTACGCGCTGGATCGGCCACGACATACCCCATGGCTCCAGGGGTGGCCGGTGAGCTATTTGCTCCGGGGTTCACATATGACTGGGCTGCTTGCTGTCTCAGTCACAGTGGACCGGGCCGACAGCTACTCCGTACTGCTTGGTTGTAGGTCTGTCAGGAACGCACCAGCAGGGACGGGTAAGTACAGTTCTTCCTGCCTCGGCAGGATGGAACAGCTGTGCATTCCTAGGGGGGGTCGTTAGGGGGTTCTCCTGTCCTCCCCTTCCTTCCTCCTCCCCTTGCGGGGCTCGCTGCGACCGGGGTATACCTGCAGGGGGACTCCAGGTCCCGGCTGTGGGGGTGTCCAGGCCCGCTCTCTGTGGGAGGGGTAGTTCTTTTCTTGGAAGCCTCCGCTGCGGCCTTCTCGTCCACCTCGCTATGTCTGGGCACCATTTTGGTAGCGCCGGCGCCATTTTTCTGTTGCCTGCTATTTACATGGTAAATTTCCATTGGCGGCCATTTTGCCGTGGCCACGCTGTGACGCAGGTCTGCATTGTGGGCGGCCGTTTTCTTGTAGTCTGCGCCTTTTTCTCTGAGGCGCCCGGCGGCCATTTTGGAGTGAGTTTTGGCCTCTAGTGCTGGAAGGCTTCCTGAACAGCGCGAACAGCGCAATTCACCTCACAGAGTTCATCAGACACACGCTGTGTAGATGGAAAGCGGGCAGCGGCGCTGAACAAGTCTCTTGCTGGGTGGTGAGTTCCCTGGGTAACCCCCCCCCGTCAGTGCAGCAAGAAGGGTGGACTTTTTTTGTCAGGTTCTTGACTAAGTCCCTAAGGGCTGTCAGTGGGCAATATGGAGTCAGAAGCTGGCATTTTTTTCCCCAAACATTCCAGAGGCAGCAACCGGTGCCCCTGCACCTGTGGTTCCCATGGACGCTTTGTCGGCAGTCATGGAGTCATTTGTTGCCAGGGAGGAAGCCGCGTGCGGGCGTAAGGGAGGTACTAAGCGCCCCCTCCCTCCGCGATCTCCTGGGGAATGTTCTGACTCAGACTCGGGCCTGGCTGCGGCTCAGGACCCCGGTTCTGGTGTGTCAGAAGATGCGGACCAGGACCTTCCCAGTGAGGAGGACCCCTCGTCTGGGTCAGCTCAAGACAGGGCACTTGTGAGTGCGCTTATCAATGCTGTGAGGGACACTCTCAAGCTGGAAGATACAGCTGGGACTTCCATTGCAGGGTCTGTCCCTTTTGGGTCGCACAAACCAACCCGCTCTGTTAAGGTTTTTCCTTATGTTGATTTCTTTGACAAGTTCATAGATAAGGAATGGGAATGGCCGCAGAGGTCCTTTGTGGTCCCTCAGCGCATTGCGGTCCTTTACCCATTTGAAGAGAGCCTTTTGAAAAAATGGGCTTCTCCTCCGGTCGTTGATCCCCCAGTCTCTCGATTAAATAAAGTAACCACTATCCCGGTAGAGGGGACCCCTGCCTTTAAGGACCCTATTGATAGGAGGTCCGAAGCGGTGAGCTGATCCATGTTCACCATGCTGGGGTCAGCGTTACCGCCTATATTGGCTGCAACCTTGGTGTCTCAGACACTCACTAAATGGGCTCAAATATTGCACCACACAGTGGAGGAGCATCAGCTTCCTCCAGAATGTGTGTCACTGGCCGAACAGTTGGTACAGGGACTTGTGTACATCTGTGATGCAACCCTGGATGCGGCCCCTTTAATCTCCAGGGCCTTAGCATCTGCAGTGGTATTGCGCCGCCTGATATGGCTGAAATGCTGGTCCGCTGACCAAGCTTCCAAGAAAACTCTGGCAGATTTGCCTTTCAAAGGTGGGAGGCTTTTTGGTGCCTCACTTGACGACATCATTAAGGATGTCACTGGAGGTAAAAGCACACTTCTCCCTCAGTCCACGAAAGGGAAGGAGCCGCGCCGTAAGCCGGAGCCCTCCTTTCCCGTGCAAAAGTGGTATTTTCGTCAGTCAGGACCTGCTGGCAGATCCTCCCAAACGGACAAAGGTCCAGCTGGGGGACAGAAGCATCCCTGGGTGCGCAAGCCTAACAAGCCAGCAAACAAGCCTGCTACCACATGAAGTTTTCCCCCCCGCCCGACACCTGGGTGGGGGGATGGCTTTGCAGGTTTGCAGCTCGGTGGACCTCCATGCTCTTCGACCAGTAGGTCTGCAAGGTGGTCACTTCGGGGTACAAGATCGAGTTTCTTTCTTGTCCACCAAACAGATTCTCTCTCTCAAATCTGCCTCTCTTTCCGGCTCGTCGGACTGCCCTGCTGGGGGCAGTGCAAGACTTGTTGGGGTGCAGGATGATCATGCCCGTACCACCACAGGACAGGTTTCAGGGATTCTACTCGAATCTGTTTGTGGTCCCAAAGAAGGACGGAGTCCGTCCAATCTTGGACCTCAAGGCCCTCAATGCTTTTGTAAAGGTTCAAAAGTTCAGGATGGAATCGATTAGTTCGGTGGTTGCTGCGCTCCATCCGGGGGACTTTCTGGTGTCCTTGAATATCAAGGACGCATACTTGCATGTCCCCATCTGCGTCAGGCATCAGAGGTTCCTGCGTTTTGCAATCGGCGAAGACCACCATCAATTTGTGGCTCTTCCCTTTGGTCTAGCGTCGGCACCAAGAGTTTTTACCAAGGTGCTCGCCCCGATTCTAGCTTTGCTGAGACAGCGCGGCATTGCTATCGTGGGCTGCTTGGACGATCTTCTTCTGAGAGCTGCTTCAAGCTCAGAATTAGAGGAGGACCTGTCTATAGCCAGTCAGACCCTCCGGGAGTTTGGTTGGGTGCTGAACCTCCAGAAGTCAGTGTTAGTACCGACCCAGCGCCTAGAGTACCTGGGGTTAATTCTGGACTCCTCTGAGGCAAGAGTCTTTCTTCCTTTGGAAAAGTTGCAGACACTCCAGACTGCAGTGAAGTTGTTGCCCTCCCCGCAAATGGTCGTCTCTCCGTTTTTGCATGCGAGCCCTGGGCCTCATGGTAGCCTCTTTCGAGGCAGTACCGTTTGCCCAATTCCACACTCCGGTCTTGCAGAAGGAGATCCTATCCAAATGGAACAAATCTCCGTCGTCTCTGGATCGTCAGATTCAGATAGGGCATCTTGTCAGGGCCTCCCTGAGTTGGTGGCTGAGATCCCCGGCTCTTCGGCCTGGGAAGTCATTTCCTCCCCTTCCATTGGACGGTGATCACGACGGACGCCAGCCTGACAGGTTGGGGGGAGTCTGGGGGGTTCAGGCAGCCCAGGGCCGCTGGACTCTGGACGAATTCCACCTGCCGATTAATGTCTTGGAACTCCGGGCAATCAGGCTGTGCCTCTCCACGTGGTCTCAGAGGCTACAGGGGCATCCAGTCAGACAACGCCACAGCAGTGGCATATGACAACCATCAGGGAGGAACAAGAAGCTCGGCTGCAGCGTCGGAGGTCGCTCACATCCTGCGGTGGGCGGAAAGGAGCGTGCTGGCTCTATCGGCAGTTTACATTCCGGGCGTAGAAAACTGTCAGGTGGACTATCTTAGTCGCCAGATGCTGGACCAAGAGAATGGTCGTTACATCCGGAGGTTTTTCAACTCCTTTGCCGGAGATGGGGCACGTCAGACGTGGATCTCCTGGCTTCTCGAATAGCAAGGTGTCGAGGTTCGTGGCCAGGTCCAGAGATCCCTGGCTGGACAGATGCCCCGTGGGGTCAGTATCGGTTGATTTATGCCTTTGCCCCACTAAAGTTGCTTCCTCGCCTGCTCCGCAGAGTAGAGACCGAGGGGATTCCGGTGATTCAAATCACCCCAGATTGGCCACGGCGTCCCTGGTACGCCGACCTCGTGCGCCTGGTGGCGGAAGCACCCTGGCGACTGCCAATGCGGGAGGACCTTCTATCTCAAGGTCCCATACTTCATCCTGCTTTACAGTCGCTGGCTTTAACGGCATAGCTATTGAAAGCCAGGTACTAAGGGACCGAGGCCTGTCGGATTCGGTCATTTCAACCATGTTGAGGGCACAGAAGTCATCTTCTCGGAAGATCTACCATCGCACGTGGAGAGCTTACATCTCTATGTGTGAGGAGATGGTTTGGCGTCCACGGACATATTCGGTTTCCAGGATCCTGCTGTTTTTGCAGCGTGAAGTGGATTAAAAAACGTGCCTTAAGCACCATTAAGGGGCAGATTTCAGCCTTGGCTGTTTTCTTTCAATGACCCTTGGCGGCTCATTCACTGGTGAGTACGTTTGTGCAAGGGGTCCGACATGTGGTTCCCCCAATTAGACCGCTACTTCCTCCATGGGATTTTAATCTGGTGCTCTCGGTTCTTCAAGAACCTCCCTTTGAGGACATCAGAGAGATTCCTCTCTTGACGCTCTCTCAGAAAGTTGCCTTTCTAGTTGCCATTACATCGGTCAGAAGGGTTTCTGAATTGGCGGCCTTGTCTTGCAAGTCACCATACTTGGTCCTCCATAAGGATAAAGCGGTGCTTCGCCCGGAAGCCTCCCTTCCTTCCAAAGGGGGTTTCGGCTTTTCACCTGAATGAGGACATTGCACTTCCATTCCTGTGTCCTCGGCCATCACATCACAGAGAGGCTGCGCTACATACCTTAGACGTGGTACGGGCTCTTCGGGTGTACCTGTCTGCTACGGCTCCGTTCTGGAGGTCTGGCTCACTTTTTGTGTCAGTGTCTGGTCCGCAGAAGGGCCTGGCGGTCTCGTCGGCCACCATTTCCAGGTGGATCAGGCCTAAGCCCTTAAGGGGCGGGCGCCTACCTTTCCTGTCACGGCGCATTCGACCAGGGCTATTGGTCCCTGCTGGGCTTTCCACCATGAAGCGTCTGTCTCACAGGTGTGTAAGGCGGCGTATAAAGAAAGAAAATACTGCGCTAATCTAAAATAGTGAATAAAAATAAAGCTGCTACATAAAATGTGACTAAAATTAATAAACATGGAATGAAGATGTAGCGCTAAGTGAAGAAATGAAGCCCAATGATTTGGGCCTCCAATCAAACCAAAGTGATAAATAATATCAATATAATGAGTCCATACAGTGTCCATAGAAAAAATTTTGTGTTGTGAAGAAAGAACATGTAGCACTGAAGGGTCATCACATACCTCTTGTAGAAAAAGAGAGGTAGAATACTCTTACCGGAACATTAGACCTGTGGTTTAGGCAGGTCAAATAGGCATACGAAATCCCAGTGGCACTCCTCATCAGTTAGTCTGGAAACTGGATCAGATGGGTCCCCAATGTAGACTGTCCGGTAGGCTCCCCGACTTGACAGCAGACTCTGGGTTTCACACCAATCCAGGTGGTCCTCCGATGGAACTGGAACCGCCACTCAGCAGGGAGACTCTTTACCACGGTGAATATTAGTAACCAGTGGCCAAAGGAAGCTATTACTTGACCAACCACCTATGTGAGGAGAAAAGAAGGGAAGGAATGCTCCAATGGTGCAGGTCAATGAGGGTTTATTCAACCAACATAAAAGTGATCACAAACAATAAAAACGTTTAAAAAGGGGCAGTGAATGAGGTAGTGTACCAAGCCCTACGCGTTTCGAACAAATGTTCTTCAACAGGGGCATCAACCAACCTCTTCCACTGCAGAAATATATATAGTGAACAAATACAATCTAACAAGGTTCTCAACCAATCAGACAGATAATTGATTACAACATATGATTGGGTAAACAGCTCACCAGATCCAAGGTGGGTAGTCTCCACCTCCAGGTCAACCTACCACGTTCGCTAAACGGTTCGCACCTCCCAGGAAGCAAACCATGATAGGCCGAGCTGGAGATGGACCCAAGCGACTGCCAATAACCTTTGTTCAAAAAGCCCGCCATGAGAAAGTGGGTTGGAGACGACGTGCGGCGTTCAACGCCCACACCACATCTCAACGCCCACCCAAACATGCCATGCAGCAGTATACAAAATAAATAATATGCAATATATAAAAACAAATATGTGTGGCTAAAACGCCACTTACATACACAGTACAACTCGCACTGTATCCAATCCGGGACAAATAGTATCATGCAAACGATGAATAGAAACAGGAAGTGTCATGTAACCAAAGCGAGGCTTGGAAAGCAGTGTAAAACACTCATCTGTCACTAAAAAGTCTACCAAGCCTCTCTCTCACAAAGAGGCTTGGAGCGCATGGACACTCTACGATGAGTAGAAACAGGAAGTGTCATGTAACCAAAGCGAGGCTTGGAAAGCCTTGCTTCCTGTATGTAAAACACTCATCTGTCACTAAAAAGTCTACCAAGCCTCTCTCTCACAAAGAGGCTTGGAGCGCATGGACACTCTACGATGAGTAGAAACAGGAAGTGTCATGTAACCAAAGCGAGGCTTGGAAAGCCTTGCTTCCTGTATGTAAAACACTCATCTGTCACTATAAAGTCTACCAAGCCTCTCTCTCACAAAGAGGCCTGGAGCGCATGGACACCACCAAGTAATATCAAACAGGCTAAAAAGACCTTAAAGTAACAGCACCATCTTGTGGTAAATAAAGAAAAGTGCTGGAATAAAATTATCTAAAAGTCTACCAGGTCAATGGATCAGTAGACAGTACATAAAATAACCTAAACACCAAAATAAACTACAAATATGGGGAGCACTTAACCACTTCCCTACCCAGCCATAGACAAATGACGTCCACAGATGGGATCTCCCATCCTGGGTGGACGTCATATGACGTCCTCGGCTTTGTAGGGGGATATCTGAATGATGCCTGCAGCTAGAGGCATCATTCAGATATCCTTTTAAAGTGCCGGCGATTCTGTGCACCATAAGAACGATCAAAGCGGCGGTTCCGCCGCTTGATCGTTCTTATAGGCGGCGGGAGGGGACACCCCCCCCCTCCCGCCGCCATCCGGTGCTTCTCCGGGCTCCCCCGTGCGATCGGGGTCCCGGAGCGAATCTTCCGGCATCGTTGGTGGAGTCACGTGATGAGCATAGAGATGACTGGTGACCAGATGGTCACCAGTCATCTCTATGATCGTCGGAGGCCCGGGCGCGATGTGATGACGTCACGCCCGGGTCCTCAAATGTAAACAAAGCCGCCATTGCGGCTGTAAGTATGAAATCAGTGAAAATTTTTTCACTGATCTCATGCTTTCCAGCCTGGAGGAGAGATGTGGGGTCTTATTGACCCCGCATCTCTCAATAAAGAGAACCTGTCACACACATTCCTATTACAAGGGATGTTTACATTCCTTGTAATAGGAATAAAAGTGATAAAAAAAAAAAAAAGTAAAATCATTGTAAAAAAATAAATAAATAAGTAAAATAAATAAATAAAAAAATAAATAAAAAAAATTAAAACGCCCCTGTCCCCGGTAGCTCGCAATCAGAAGCGAATGCCCACATATGTAAACGCCATTCAAACCACACATGTGAGGTATCGCCGCGTGCGTTAGAGCACGTGCAACAATTCTAGCACTAGACCTCCTCTGTAATTCTAACCTGGTAACCTGTAAAAAAAATTAAAGCGTCGCCTATGGAGATTTTTAAGTACCGAAGTTTGGCGCCATTCCATGAGTGTGCGCAATTTTAAAGCGTGACATGTTAGGTATCTATTTACTCGGCGTAACATTATCTTTCATATGTTCCCAAAAAATTGGGCTAACTTTACTGTTTTGTTATTTTTTAATTCATGAAACCATTTTTTTTTTTTAAAAAGGCGTTTGAAAAATTAGTGCGCAAATATTGTGCAAGAAAAAAATGTTGCAATGACCGTCATTTTATTCCCTAGGGTGTCTGCTAAAAAAACATATATAATGTTTGGGGGTTCTGAGTAATTTTCTAGCAAAAGAATGATGATTTGTACATGTAGGAGAGAAGTGCCAAAATAGGCCCGGTATTGAATAGGTACAAAAAGCCCTGTATTGAAGTGGTTAAGACACCCTAGAGAAAATAAATAAAAAATGGACCAGAACCTAAAAGAGGGCGCACACAAAGCCAAATACAAGAAGATTCGCATACGCACACATAGCGAAAAATCGTATTAATCCACGGAAAGAAGGGAAGGGCACTCAAGCCTTATTGATGAATGAATTGATATCCCATTCAACATTCATTCCGTGGGGGGCATAGGTGCGAAGCTCATAGATCCAGTACGTTTCAAGTCGGGATACTCCCCGAATCCTAGATTCTCCCCTCCAATGTGAAACGTACTGATCTATGGCTAAAAACTGAGTGCCTGTGGGGTCTCGATCATGGTGTTCAAGATAGTGTCGCGGGACCATATGATTGGTTTTCCCATTTTTTATGTTGGCAATATGCTCATTCACCCTTATAGTGAAGGTTCGGATCGTACGTCCCACATATTGTTTTTTGCATGGGCATGTCAGCAAGTAAACAATGTATTGCGTGGCGCAAGTAGTAAAACACTTCATATGGTAAGTCTTAAGTGTAGCCGTAGACTGAAAGGTCTCACTCTTGCGTCTCCCACTAATGTTATGTGCGCAAACATTGCACTTGCGACACGGAAAATAGCCCTTGCAATTTTGAAAAAAAGAGATATGTTTAGGAGGGTCTATAACATTTGGTGCGATGTCACCCTGGACAGACCGGGCACCTCTAAAGATCACCCCTGCCCGTTCAGGTAGCACCGCACCTAAAAGTGCATCGCTTCTAAGGACATTCCAGTGTTTCTTCAGTATTTCTTTTACCTGGCGAGACTGCACAGAGTAAGTAGTGAAGAAAGACCACTTAAACTTCTCATTGGTAGCTTTGGGGGGACCAACCACAAGTAGGGAGTCCCGATCGATCCGCTGGATCCGATCGATCTCCTCATCGAGATCTCCGGGTGAATAGCCTTTATCGATAAAACGGCCCCTCAGGACAGCTGCTTGTAAAACAAAATCACTGACTTTAGAGCAGTTCCTCCGCAACCGGAGGAACTGGCTCTTTGGCACTGACTTAAGCCATTGTGAATGATGGCAGCTGTCTCGAGGGATGTAACCGTTACGATCGGTAGGCTTGAAAAACGTAGAGAATTCCAACCGGTTGTCAACCACTTTGATTTCCAAATCCAAAAAATGGACTGATGTAGAACTAGCTTCATGGCTCAGCCTAATACCACATTCGTTGGCGATAAGCGAGACCATAAAATCATCTAGAGATGCTTGGCTGCCATTCCATAGGAGGAGGATGTCATCTATATAACGAACCCAGAGAACCAATTCTGGTCTCCTATGGGCATAGATGACATCCTCCTCCCAACTTGGCCATGAATAAATTGGCCAGGCTGGGGGCAAATTTTGCCCCCATCGCAACACCCTTGGTTTGTAGGTAGAAACTGTTCTGAAACCAAAAGTAATTGTGGGTAGTAGCGAATCTCAGAAGTTGCATGATGAAATTACGCTGCACATTGGGTATGCTAACACTCTGAGACAGGTAATATTCAACAGCCTCGAATCCCAAATCATGGGGTATACATGTGTAGAGGGCAGCCACATCCGCAGTGGCCAGAATCATGCCATTCCGGAAGTCCACTGTTTGTAGCAACCTGATGGTATCACCTGTGTCCTTCAAAAAGGAAGGCATGACCCTGACCAAAGGCTGAAGATGAAAATCAATATATTTTCCTATTCTAGCAGTAATCGAGTCTATCCTGCTAACTATAGGACGACCAGGGGGATTCACTGGGTCCTTATGAATCTTAGGCAGGTAATAGATAGCGGGAATCCTCGGTGCTACCGGAATCAGAAAACTTTTTTCCTTCTTGTCCAAAATGGACAACGCAAAACCCTCATCCACTAGTTCCACAAGAGCTTTCTTATATTTCAAGGTTGGGTCTGATGGAATGACCTTATAGGTATCTGTATCACCAAGAATCGTATTCATTTCCCTGATATACATACTCTTATCAAGCACGACAATGGCACCCCCTTCGTCTGCTGGACGGATGATTAAATCCTTTTGTTCACATAATTGTTTCAAACCTAATTTAATCTTAGGATTTGTGTGCGTCCTCTTAGGTGGTAACTTCTCCAAGTCCTGGAGCACCAGGTTGCGAAAAACGTTAATCGCAGGTGCTACAAAAATACTGAAGAAACACTGGAATGTCCTTAGAAGCGATGCACTTTTAGGTGCGGTGCTACCTGAACGGGCAGGGGTGATCTTTAGAGGTGCCCGGTCTGTCCAGGGTGACATCGCACCAAATGTTATAGACCCTCCTAAACGTATCTCTTTTTTTCAAAATTGCAAGGGCTATTTTCCGTGTCGCAAGTGCAATGTTTGCGCACATAACATTAGTGGGAGACGCAAGAGTGAGACCTTCCAGTCTACGGCTACACTTAAGACTTGCCATATGAAGTGTTTTACTACTTGCGCCACGCAATACATTGTTTACTTGCTGACATGCCCATGCAAAAAACAATATGTGGGACGTACGATCCGAACCTTCACTATAAGGGTGAATGAGCATATTGCCAACATAAAAAATGGGAAAACCAATCATAGTGTCCCGCGACACTATCTTGAACACCATGATCGAGACCCCACAGGCACTCAGTTTTTAGCCATAGATCACTACGTTTCACATTGGAGGGGAGAATCTAGGATTCGGGGAGTATCCCGACTTGAAACGTACTGGATCTATGAGCTTCGCACCTATGCCCCCCACGGAATGAATGTTGAATGGGATATCAATTCATTCATCAATAAGGCTTGAGTGCCCTTCCCTTCTTTCCGTGGATTAATAAGATTTTTCGCTATGTGTGCGTATGCGAATCTTCTTGTATTTGGCTTTGTGTGCGCCCTCTTTTAGGTTCTGGTCCATTTTTTATTTATTTTCTCTAGGGTGTCTTAAGTGCTCCCCATATTTGTAGTTTATTTTGGTGTTTAGGTTATTTTATGTACTGTCTACTGATCCATTGACCTGGTAGACTTTTAGATAATTTTATTCCAGCACTTTTCTTTATTTACCACAAGATGGTGCTGTTACTTTAAGGTCTTTTTAGCCTGTTTGATATTACTTGGTGGTGTCCATGCGCTCCAGGCCTCTTTGTGAGAGAGGCTTGGCAGACTTTTTAGTGACAGGTGAGTGTTTATATACAGGAAGCGAGGCTTTCCAAGCCTCGCTTTGGTTACATGACACTTCCTGTTTCTACTCATCGTTTGCATGATACTATTTGTCCCGGATTGGATACAGTGCGAGTTGTACCGTGTATGTAAGTGGCGTTTTAGCCACACATATTTGTTTTTATATATTGCATATTATTTATTTTGTATACTGCTGCATGGCATGTTTGGGTGGGCGTTGAGATGTGGTGTGGGCGTTGAACGCCGCACGTCATCTCCAACCCACTTTCTCATGGCGGGCTTTTTGAACAAAGGTTATTGGCAGTCGCTTGGGTCCATCTCCAGCTCGGCCTATCATGGTTTGCTTCCTGGGAGGTGCGAACCGTATAGCGAACGTGGTAGGTTGACCTGGAGGTGGAGACTACCCACCTTGGATCTGGTGAGCTGTTTACCCAATCATATGTTGTAATCAATTATCTGTCTGATTGGTTGAGAACCTTGTTAGATTGTATTTGTTCACTATATATATTTCTGCAGTGGAAGAGGTTGGTTGATGCCCCTGTTGAAGAACATTTGTTCGAAACGCGTAGGGCTTGGTACACTACCTCATTCACTGCCCCTTTTTAAACAATTTTATTGTTTGTGATCACTTTTATGTTGGTTGAATAAACCCTCATTGACCTGCACCATTGGAGCATTCCTTCCCTTCTTTTCTCCTCACATGGGTGGTTGGTCAAGTAATAGCTTCCTTTGGCCACTGGTTACTAATATTCACCGTGGTAAAGAGTCTCCTTGCTGAGTGGCGGTTCCAGTTCCATCGGAGGACCACCTGGATTGGTGTGAAACCCAGAGTCTGCTGTCAAGTCGGGGAGCCTACCGGACAGTCTACATTGGGGACCCATGTTATCCACTTTCCAGACTAACTGATGAGGAGTGCCACTGGGATTTCGTATGCCTATTTGACCTGCCTAAACCACAGGTCTAATGTTCCGGTAAGAGTGTTCTACCTCTCTTTTTCTACAAGAGTTATGTGATGACCCTTCAGTGCTACATGTTCTTTCTTCACAACACGAAAATTTTTCTACGGACACTGTATGGACTTATTATATTGATATTATTTATCACTTTGGTTTGATTGGAGGCCCAAATCATTGGGCTTCATTTCTTCACTTAGCGCTACATCTTCATTCCATGTGTAAGGCGGCGACCTGGTCGTCCGTTCACACTTTCTCCAAATTTTACAAGGTTGATGTGAGTGCATCTTCAGATGCTTCCTTCGGCCACAAGGTTTTGCAGGCAGCTGTTTGAGGTTGCAACTCCTCCGTTGAGGACCTCTGCTTGTTTGGGGTGAAGTTAGTTTTTTGATTGCTGTTCCCACCCCTCGTTTTTTTGACACTGCTTGGGGACGTCCCAAATGTCAAGACTTGAGAAGGCTGTGTCCGTCCATGGACGAAAAGAGAAAATAGGATTTTTTTACTCACCGTAAAATCCTTTTCTCGGAGTCCATGGACCGACACAGCTTCTCTATTGACAAAGTGGGTATTATCCGTTAATTAGGAGTGACTAGGCAGAAAAACTTGTAAAAAGTGTTGCATCACACCTTCTACAGTACCGCCCAGGGGGCGGACCCCCTCGGTATAACCTCTCAGTCTGCATCTCGCAGATCAGTTCGTCAAAAAGCAGTACAAACTTAAAAGGAGGGGTGGGTGCTGTGTCGGTCCATGGACTCAGAGAAAAGGATTTTACGGTGAGTAAAAAATCCTATTTACTCTTTCGTCTATGGACCGACACAGCTTCTCTATTGACAAAGTGGGACGTCCCAAAGCAGTGTCAGAGAAAAAACGAGGGGTGGTAACAGCATAAAAACAAACTTCACCCCAAAACACAAAACCGCACTCCTCCAACGGAGGAGTTGCAACTCTAAACAGCCGCTTGCAAAACCTTGCGGCCGAAAGAGGCATCCGAAGATGCACCTACATCAACTTCGTAGAATTTTGTGAAAGTGTGAGCGGACGACCAAGTCGCCGCTTTACATAGTTGGGAAACAGACGCTTGATGTCGGAAAGCCCAAGAGGCACCTATTGCCCTGGTCGAATGCGCCGTGACAGGAAAGGGGGGCGCTTGACCCTTTAAGGCGTAAGCCTGGATTACTATCTGTCGGATCCACCTAGAGATGGTGGCCAATGAGACTGCTTGGCCCTTCTTGGGACCAGCCACCGAAACAAACAGTGAGTCTGACTTCCGGAACAGGGAAGTAGCAGATAGGTATACTCTCAAAGCTCAGACAACGTCCAAGGAATGCAACGCCGACTCCTTAGGATTCGACGGATGAGGACACAAGGATGGAAGTACAATGTCTTTGTTGAAATGAAAAGCCGAAACGACTTTCGGAAGAAAGGAAGGCTGCGGCCGCAGCACCACCTTATCCTTGTGGAAAATCAAATAGGGAGTCTTGCAGGACAAGGCTGCCAGCTCAGAGACTCGTCTAACTGACGTAACAGCCACCAAAAAGACCACTTTCTGAGAAAGTGTCAACAGGGGAATATCTCGAATCTTCTCAAATGGTGCCTTCTGAAGCACCGAGAGGACCAGGTTCAAGTCCCACGGAGGTAACGGGGGACGGACCGGAGGGGCCACATGTCGAACCCCCTGCACAAATGTACTCACGAGAAAGTGAGTCGCCAGGGGTCGCTGAAAAAAGACAGCCAGGGCAGATCTCTGACCCCTAATCGTACTTAGGGCAAGCCTTTGGTCCACCCCATGCTGTAAAAACAACAGGATTCTGGAAACCAAATAAGTACGCGGATGCCATTTCATTTCCTCACACATGGAGATGTAGGCCTTCCAAGTGCGGTGATAAACCTTCCTAGAGGACGGTTTTCGAGCACTTCTCATAGTAGAGATTACTGAGTCCGACAGGCCCCGGTCTCTCAGTACCTGGTTCTCAACAGCCATGCCGTTAAAGCCAATGACTGTAAAGCAGGATGGAGTATGGGACCTTGCGATAGCAGGTCCTTCCGTAGTGGTAGGCGCCAGGGGACGTCTGCTACCAGACGTACTAGATCGGCGTACCAAGGACGCTGAGGCCAATCTGGAGCGATTAGGATCATTGGAATTCCCTCTGCCTCCACTCTGCGGAGCAGAAGAGGAAGAAGCCTTAAGAGAGGGAAGGCATAGATTAGCCGATACTGACCCCACGATGCTACCAACGCGTCCGTTGCATCTGCCCATGGGTCTCTTGACTGGGCCACAAACCTCAATACCTTCCGATTGAGTCGGGAAGCCAGAAGATCTACGTCTGGTGTGCCCCATCTTTGGCAGAGGAGTTGGAACACCTCCGGGTGTAAGGACCATTCTCCCTGGTCCAGCATCTGGCGGCTCAGGTAGTCCGCCTGCCAGTTTTCCACACCCGGAATGTACACGGCCAATAGTGCCGGTACGCTCTTCTCTGCCCACTTCAGGATGCGAGCAACCTCCGATGCTGCAGCTGAGCTTCTCGTTCCTCCTTGATGATTGACATATGCCACCGCTGTGGCATTGTCTGACTGGATCCTGACTGGATGCCCTTGCAGCCTCTGAGACCATTTGAAGAGGCACAGCTTGATCGCCCGGATCTCCAGGACATTGATCGGCAGGAGGGCTTCCTCTGGGGTCCAGCGACTTTGCGCCGACTGGACACCCCAGACTCCCCCCCAACCTGTAAGGCTGGCATCCGTCGTGATCACTATCCAGTAAACCGGAAGAAATGACTTCCCGCCCATTAGAGCCGGTGCTGTCAGCCACCATACCAGGGATCTCCTGACTAGGTGGCTCACTCGGATTTGATAATCCAGAGATGAAGGGCATCTGTTCCATCTGGACAGAACTTCCTTCTGTAACACTCGAGTGTGGTATTGAGCATATGGGACCGCCTCGAAGGAGGCTACCGTGAGGCCCAACACTCGCATGCAAAAACAGAGTGACGACCAATTCCTGGAAGTCAGCTGCCGTACTGCAGCCCAGAGGGTCTGCAACTTCTCCACAGGGAGGAATACCTTTGCCTCTGAGGAATCCAGAATCAACCCCAGGTACGCTAGGCGTTGAGTGGGCACCAATACTGACTTTTGCGTGTTTAGTATCCAAGCACAGTCTCGAAGAGTCTGACAGGTAATGGACACGCTTACCTCTAATTCTGAGCTTGAATGGGCCTTCAGCAGAAGGTCGTATAAGTAACCTGCGATAGCGATACCCCGCTGTCTTAGAAGTGCCAGAATCTGAGCAAGTCCTGGGTGCTGAGGCAAGGCCAAACGGGAGGGCCACAAACTGGTAGTGGTTCTTCCCGATTGCAAATCGCAGAAACCTCTGGTGTCTGGAGTATATGGGGACATGCAGGTATGCGTCCTTGATGTCCAAGGAGGCCAGAAAGTCCCCCGGATGGAGAGCCGTGACTACAGATCGAACTGACTCCATCCGAAATCTTTGTACTTTCACAAAGCAATTGAGGGCTCTGAGATCCAAGATTGGCCGAACCCCCTCCTTCTTCGGCACAATGAACAGATTTGAGTAAAAACCCTGACCCCGTTCCTGTTCTGGAACTGGAATAACTACCCCGCGTTCCAGTAGACCCTGGACCGCCCCATACAGGGCCTCCCGACGGGTCGGTAGTAGCTGGAGATTGGAGGTGATGAATCTGTCCGGTGGACAAGAGAGAAATTCTATCTTGTAGCCTGAGGAGATTACTTCGCAGACCCACCTGTCGGAGACTAGAGTAGTCCACTGAGTCGCGAATTTGCGAAGACGTCCCCCCCACCCGAGAGCTGGGTGGGGGCGGACCTTCATGCGGACGCAGATTTGTCCGCAGGCTTGTTGGGTCTGCGGGACCAAGGATGCTTTTGTCCTTGGGCAGGCGCTTTATCGGCCTGGGGTCTTTTCCCTGTCGCCCTAAGGGGGCGAAAAAACCGCTTGCGTGCAGTAAAGGAGGGCCCTTGGCGTGGCCCCTTACCCTTGCTAGTTTGGGGAAGCAAAGTGCTTTTACCTCCTGTGGCATCCTTGATGATGTCATCCAGAGAAGCCCCAAAAAGTCTGTCGTCCTTAAAAGGAAGACCCAACAGGGCTTTCTTGGAAGTCTGGTCCGCAGACCAGCCCTTTAGCCAGATCAGGCGGCGTATTGCTACTGCATAAACCGAAGCTTTTGACAGCAGGGGAATAGTATCCATGTCTGACTCGCAGACAAACTTAAGGCCCTGGACCAACTGGTCGGCCAAAGTTATCTCATTAGGAGGAGCATCTCGCTCCTTTAACCCCTGGAGTAGCAATTTTGCCCATTCAGTAAGTGTGTGAGACACTAGGGCCCCCGCCAATGCCGGGCGTACTGCCGAGCCTACCACTGAGTATAGGTAGCGAGCGAGTGCTTCAGCCTTCTTATCCACAGGGTCCGTGAAAACAGGAGCCCCTTCTACTGGAATAGTGGTGGCTCTATTAAGTCTGGACACCGAAGGGTCCACTATAGGGGGAGAGGTCCATATCTTCAGAAAACTCTCCTCAAAGGGGTACCGTACTGCAAACCTCTTTGGGGCTGTAAAGACCCTCAGTGGGTTCTCCCATACCTTGTATAAGAGTTTGTCAAAATAAGACACGGGAACACCTTAGCAGTGCCGGCAGGTTTACGAAAACCAAAGGGGACTGGAGTATCTGCTACTTCTGCAGTATTTTCCAACTTTAGCGTATCACGCACTGCAGTAATAAGGTCAGATACCAAAGCCGTCTCGCGTACTGACCTGGACTTGGAGTCATCCTCACTGTCCGATCGGTCACGGTCTGCAGTCTCTGATGCATCAGAATCTGGGCCATGAGCCGTAGCTGGACCTGGTTCTGCATCAGAAATATCCCCAGAAGATTGCAGGGGATGGGGGCGTTTATTACCCCCTGTATTCCCATGTGCTGCTTCCACCCTGGCAGCAAACGCCTCTAGGATTGCCGACATAGCGTCCATAGACACCTCAGGGACACCAGCTGCTAAATCTGGTGTTTCAGGGGAGAAGACATCTGGCTCAGATGCCATGCTGACCACACGCTGACACCCACAGGGCTCCAGGCAAGATATCAATAGGCCACCCTCCTGTGCTGCAGAGACGCTGGGTCACCCAGAGGACTCACCACCCTGGATAGGTACTGCTATGCTGCCGTGTGCTGTTATCCCTCTGCTGCTGTGTCAGTCTGCTTCTTTTATCAGCACTTCCTGTGTGAATTTTCATGCCAGTGTAATGCACCCTAGAGGCCGGAGGCTCTCGCAAAATGGCTGCCAAAAACGTCTGTATGGAAGATAATGTTGGCTTCAAGAAAATGGCTGCGGAGCCGAAGATAGAGGTCAAGCAGCCGTAGCCCACAAAAAGATGGCCGCCAAATGGCAATATATACATACAGGGTGGACAAACATGGCCGCCGATCACCTGATAGGGGCAAGTGGGTGTGGCCGAACCACAGGAAGATGGCCGCCGGGCAGTCACAAGAGGCCAAACTTGGCATGGACCACCTCAAAATGGCCGCCGACAGCATGGAGGAGGAAGCACACACACACACGCAGAAATTACATTTCTTTTAAATGTTAGTTACAGCCAGCCCCGCTCCAGTGGAACCCCTTAGGTGACCCCCAGCACCCAGCAACCTTTAGCTAGAAGCCCAGGGAGGAGGGAAAGGCAGGGAGAGAGGGAAGAAAGGGGCCACAACCACTTACTTGATCTCTCCAGGAATGTCCAGCTAAATCACCCAGCCGAGGCAGGGGAGTTTTACTTACCTATCCTGCATGTATTATGCTGGAAGACATTCCAAACAGATCATCGTCCGTGCACGGAAGGTGACTGTTGGCCAGGCATGCTGTGATTGGACCCAAAAGGGACGATCATATGTATGCCCTGGAGCGTGACGCTCACCGGACAGGGTGCTGCGACTCGGCCGTAAGGTCAGCCGAAGCTGAGCGGTCCGATGTAAGCCTTGAAGCGTAAGCTCACCGGCCAGGCTGCTGCGACTCGGCCGTAAGGTCAGCCGAAGCTGAGCGGTCCGATGCAGGCCCTGGAGCGTAGGCTTACCGGCCACCCGTGGAGCGACGGGCATGTCGTGGAAAACCCAGCGCGTAGCTAGGGTCGGCACACGCTCGATGGCCGAAACTGGGGAGACTACAAGGATCGAGGATCCAGCCTGTCACCCAGTCGGCAGTTGATCGAAGATCGCAGGAAACAACAAATGTAGCAAAAAAAAAAAAAAAAAAGATATATATATTTTTTCCCCCGGACCAATGGGCCCGAAGGGAGCCATGTCCTACTCCTTGCTAGACATAAAAAAATTGATCTGCGAGATGCAGACAGAGGTTATACCCAGGGGGTCCGCCCCCTGGGCGGTACTGTAGAAGGTGTGATGCAACACTTTTTACAAGTTTTTCTGCCTAGTCACTCCAAATTAACGGATAATACCCACTTTGTCAATAGAGAAGCTGTGTCGGTCCATGGACAAAAGAGTAAATAGGATTTTTTGTACTCACCGTAAAATCCTTTTCTCTGTCGTCCATGGACGGACACAGCACCCACCCCTCCTTTTTTTTCGTTTGTACTGCTTTTTACGAACTGAGCTGCTGACTGCAGGGTTATGTCCAGAGGGCCCGCCCCCTGGGCGGGGCTGTTAAAGTAACATGTATTAAATATCTAACATGTTCTGCCTAGTCCTCTCCTATAGAACAGGAAAATAACCAAAATGTCAAGACTTGAGAAGGCTGTGTCCATCCATGGACAACAGAGAAAAGGATTTTACGGTGAGTACAAAAAAAATCGTACTTTTTTTCTACTTTATATTACAGGTTGTCATCAGGGATGCGTGTTATAGTGAATAGGAATTTGTCTCCAGCCTTTTCATTTTGATTAAAGAGATCTCTGACACGTGATGATTGATAATGATCTTGTTAATGCAATCGATTCCAATTGTACTTTCTTATAAATGATGTGAAAAGAATATTCAATTGTGATTTGTTCCAGTCTAAGGAAGGGTGTTAATAAACATAACCTGAAAACAGTAACTATATGATGGAACGCTTTTGATACATTTTTGTATGTTTTTCATTTCAAGAAAAATTTTTGCAGCAATCCTTTTGAACTTTCTTTATATATACACAATATCTCACAAAAGTGAGTACACCCCTTACATATTTTATTATAACTTTTCATGTGACAACACTGAAGAAATTACACTTTGTTACAATGTAAAGTAGTGAGTGTACAGCTTGTATAACAGTGTAAATTTGCTGTCCCCTCAAAATAACTCAACACAGCCATTACTGTCTACACCGCTGGCAACAAAAGTGAGCACACCCCCAAGTAAAAATGTAAAAATTGGGCCCAAAGTGTCAATATTTTGTGTGGCCACCATTATTTTCCAGCACTGACTTAACCCTCTTGAGCATGAAGTTCACCAGAGCTTCACAGGTTGCCACTGGAATACTCTTCCACTCCTCCATGACGACATCATGGAGCTGTTGGATGTTAGAGACCTTGCGCTTCTCCACCTGCCATTTGAGGATGCCCCACAGGGTTTAGGTCTGGAGACATGCTTGGCCCAATCCATCACCTTTACCCCCACCTTCTTTAGCAAGGCAGTGGTCATCTTGGAGGTATGCTTGGGGTTGTTATGTTAGAATACTGCCCTGCGGCCCAGACTCTGAAGGAAGCAGATCATGCTTTGCGTCAGTATGTCACAGTACATGTTGGCATTCATGGTTCCCTCAATGAACTGTAGCTCCCCAGTGCCAGCAGCATTCATTAAGCCCCAGACCTAGACACTCCCACCACCATTCTTGACTGTAGGCAGTACACACTTGTCTTTGTACTCCTCACCTGGTTGTCGCCACACACGCTTGACACCATCTGAACCTAATAAGTTTATCTTGGTCTCATCAGACCACAGTAAAGACAGTATTCAGCACTGAAAAGTAAAACCAAAGCAAAGACATAAACCAAAAAATATTGCAGCCAGCACTTTAGGGTAATTCATGAAAAATCCCTTAAACAGAACAAATAACTAAAAGAGTGCAGCGCAAAAAATTAATCAATAAAAGGCCATATAGGAACAGAAGTCCATAAGGTATTAATTTATAAACAAGCACAGAGTCCATATAGGGTGAGTGGTGAAAATTAACAAAGCATGCGATGTGGATCACAGAAAATTGACCATAGAAAAGATCCCTCCACCGCACACAGAGTGGCCTCTCACCTTTATAATTCGACCTTCAAGAGGTCACAGGACATAGAACAGTAATGCAGATGACATCAATCGGCTTCTAACCCCCAAACGCCAGTATCGGCTTGGCATGGATAGTAGTCACTTCCAAAACACTTGCTCCACCACGATCCGGTTTATGCAAATAAAGAAGGGGAAAACTCCTAGTGCTCTCTAACAAACTGTTTATTTGCTTGTAATCAAAGTTAAAATACTCACATTCCGAAGCACTCCATGCGAGTGCGGACACAACAGCATGTACACCTCGGTAGTGAGAGACGATTGTAGCAGCGTCCGGCGTAGCTCCTCCCCCGTACGCGTTACATCAATGGGCGGGGCCCCACGCTGAAGAAGTCACGCCCATTGACGCAACGCGTACGCGGGGGGGGGGGAGCTACGTCGGACGCACTCGCATGGAGTGCTTCGGAATGTGAGTATTTTAACTTTGATTACAAGCAAATAAACAGTTTATGTCAGAGAGCACTAGGAGTTTTCCCCTTCTTTATTTGCATAAACCAGATCATAGTGGAGCAAGTGTTTTGGAAGTGACTACTATCAATGCCAAGCCGATACTGGCGTTTGGGGGTTAGAAGCCGATTGATGTCATCTGCATTACTGTTCTATGCCCTGTGACCTCTTGAAGGTCAAATTATAGAGGTGAGAGGCCACTCTGTGCGGTGGAGGGATCTTTTCTATGGTCAATTTTCACCACTCACCCTATATGGACTCTGTGCTTGTTTATGAATTAATACCTTATGGACTTCTGTTCCTATATGGACTTTTGATTAATTTTTTGCGCTGCACTCTTTTAGTTATTTGTTCATCAGACCACAGGACATGGTTCGAGTAATCCATGTCCTTAGTCTGATTGTCATCAGCAAACTTTTTTTGCGGTCTTTCTTGTGCATCATCTTTAGATGAGGCTTCCTTCTAGGATGACAGCCATGCACACCCATAAGATTTTTTTGGACTTTCCCACTTGCACTTTTGAATCTGTATGCACTTTTATTAATATTTTTATGGCAGGTTAAAACGACAGCACATTCTTTTTCATATTTTTAATAAAATTGGCTACAATTCTTGCTGTATATACAGTTCTTTTTCACAAATTAATCCTACTGTTTCACCATGAACCGAAAAAAAAATAAAAAATAGACGTGTTGAAAAAATATTTTAGACGTTTCAAATACGAGCTTACAATGTCAACTGTTTTACATTTGTTCCAGGCTTGCAGAGACAAAAACAATCAAGAATTTATAAAAAATAAAAATAAAAGACCAAAACAACCTGTAGACATATTAGAGCTTGCTACACACTTTTTTTTTTTAACATTTTAAATAAGCTCATCGGGGTAGACATACAAAGCTGAAACATGTAAAAAGACTTAATATGCCATATTTTGAAAGCAATGCACATACAGTAGTTATTTCAGTCCACCATACTACACTATATAGCTAAAAGTGTGCGTGCACCACTCCAAAATGATAGCATTCGGGTATACAAAGCTAGGTCCATAAAGAAGGGTTTGATGAGTGTGGAATGAGGAGTGTCCTACACAGAACACTGACCTCAACCCTACAGACCACCTTTGAGATAAATTAGAATGTCGGCTGCAAGACAGGTTCTCAACCAACACCAGGACATGGGCCTCACAAACACTCTATTTGCTGAATAGGTACAAATTCCCACAGACATGCCTCAAAATCTTGTGGAAAGCCTTCCCAGAAGTGGAAGCTGTTATAGCAGGGTGGGGCATGAATGGGGTGTCTATATTAGTGGTCTTAGGTGCGATGGCAAACCTTGGCACCCCAGATGTTTTGGAACAACATTTCCCATGATGGTCATACACTCCGCAGTCTAGTTGAGCATCATGGGAAATATAGTTCCAAAACATCTGGAGTGCCAAGAATCGCCATCGCTGATATAGTGTATATGGCTGCAAAGGAGAGTGAGATTTCACTACCCAACGTACTGTTTGCACAGTTTAAATAGCCTTCCCCATACTGGTAATGTTCCTCCACTGACACCTCCCCCTCCCCTTGACTTACAGAATAGAGGCACTCCCACTTGCTAACCCGATTTCATCATTCTGGAAACATTCTGTGAATAAAGTGAAATACCTGCAATTTCACTTAGGCGACAATTTTACTGTGAGAAACAGCAGGTCATACATGCCGCTTTTTCTACTTCCAGCAGCTATCAAAGTTGTGGTTTATAACCCTTCCTATGTACTATGGGGAACATTTACTAAGACTGGAGCAGCTGTGCACAGCAACCAATCAACTTCTAGCTTTCATTTTCAAAGCTTAACAAGCTGAGGTTAGAAGCCGATTGGTTACTTTGCACATATTCTCCAGTTTTAGCAAATGCCTCCCTATGTTTTAGTTTTCAGATACACAAAAATGAAATACTAAAACTGGCCATAGATGGATCAAATCTATCCCTGCTGAACGGGCCGAGATTTAATCCATCTATGGGCAAGGCTGGTTGTAATGTAGTCGATCAATCGACTTCAGGACTACCCGCCTGTTTGATTTGCTTTCATGCAATCACTGCCAGCAGCTTTTGCCGCCAGCAGTGATCATTGTGTTCTGCCGGTGCTGCGGCAGGGATTCCCCCATCAACACTGACTGCATTGATGGGGAATCGAACGATTTTCTTTCCTTTCACCTGTGGTTGAAGGAAAGAAAATTGCATAACGGGCTGCTTTACAAGAAAAAAAATATATAAAATAAGTGTTCCATTCAGAACCACAAGTCTGTCTTCTGTGGTGACAGGCCATGTTCTTCATTCATTCACAGCTCTCAGAATGACGCTCATGCTGTCACAGGGAAATCATTTTAGAAGGGTCCCATTTGCACCATCATACACCCTAAATAATGGCGTAACAGTCCCAAAGAAGGCGTCGACCTTCATGAGCATGTTACTTTCCTGCGAATTCTATTGAATACTAAGCTCATCACCCACCCCAAAACACATTTTGGTCAAGTTGTGTAAAATACTGATATGAAAACAAACATACTAAAACAGAATTATTGCTAGCTTTAAAGTGGAGTGCCACCCAAAAGTGCAACTTCTGCTTTAAGGACTCCTATCCCCCTGACATGCCACATTTGGCATGTCATTTTTTATTTTTTTGGGGGGGTACCTAGTTTCGACAGGCACCCAGCTCCTACCTCCGCTGCCTCCTGTTCCCTGCAATCTTCTGGGACACGTCATTGGTCACAGAAGATTGCTTGGCCATTCAGGACGTGTAGTGCGACTCGCGCATGCGCAACCCAGCCGTGAAGCAGCAAGATGTCACAGCCGGGGTGTCAACACTAGTGATGACGGTGCGAGGCGGGGGAGAGGATCGAGGCTTCGGGCGGCCGCATCGCTGGATTGTGGGACAGGGGAGTGTGTGTTTATTAAAAGTCAGCAGTTACTTTTTATAGCTGCTGACTTTTAGTAAACAGAAAAAAGAACTTGGCTTTAAATTGATCAATTCATCCAGACACCCCCTGCCGCCCCCCCCTTTCCAAACATACACCAAAAAGACAACCGGTGCAGTCCCATCATCACCCATACACCGTGAAAAAAAATGTGCCAATTACATAAGCAGGTTCACTTAATTTCCTCAGCAGCACATACCTTCCCTTTGTTCCCCCCACAGATACCTTGAAGGGAATTTACTAAAACTAGAGCAGCTGTGAATTGTAATCAAGTAACTTCTAAACTTTGGCTTGTTCAGTTAAGCTTTGAAAAAGATAACTAGAAGCTGATTGGTGGCCATGTTTCTCTTTGATCCAGTCTTAATAAATTCCTCTCATTAGCTGCCAGAAGCAAAGAGATAGAACACCCTGTGTAAGTTCATAAGGAAGCTTAGGCTGGTTGAGGATACCGTCCCACCCCCATGTGACATCACTGGTCCAATCACCAGCACTGACAAGTAAAACAGGTCATATCCTTCCAATACATAAAAGGCCTTTCTTTGCATGGAATCACTAGGAGTGAGTCATTGAGTTCTCATTAGCTAATTAGGTTAAAATTATATTTTTAGACATATTTTAGAGCTAAGAATTGAAGAACGTTAGTCATATAGTGGCAGTGGTTGTCAGCCCTGTGTACATATTGAGTGTAAGACCCCCATACATTTGCTAGTAGGTGTCCCTCATTCCCATCTAATAATGGTTGGGAGGTATGTAAATATCCTAGCCAAGTTAACCATATACATGGTTAAGTATGTTATAAATTGTTTCCTAGGTAATGATGTACGAGGTATTGGGAATGGGAGAAATTTTGTTTATAAGTATATGTGGTCATGATGACTCAGACCCCATACACACTATTAGATTTTCTGCAGATTTACCAACACCATATAGTACAAGGGCCTGCCTGATTGCATACAAATTTAAACTCTTAAGGTTTGACCTCATATTATATGGTTTTGGTAAATCTGAAGACAAAAATCTGCAGAAAATCAAATAGTGTATATGGGGCTTGAAGACATTGTTCAGCCAAACAGCAGTAAAAGTACCTGAGATCCAGTAAAGGGGGCTGGAAAAGGTGATATTTGGTAAAGGTCAGAAAGAGGTTTTAGCACCGTGTCGGACACATAAGGGTTAATTTACGAAAACTGGAGAGTGCATAATCTGGTGCAGCTCTGCATGGTAGCCAATAAGCTTCCAGGTTTTGTCAAAGCTTAATTGAACAAGCTGAAGTTAGAAGCTGATTGGCTACCATGCACAGCTGCACCAGATTTTGCGCACTCTACTTTTAGTAAATCAATGCCATGGCATCAAATGCTCTAAGGGCCAGTTCACACCAGATGCAGTTCCGCACCAGAAACTAACTGGAAACTGACTGCATGGTGTGAACTAGAGCCATTGGAATACATGGAAAACACTGTGCATGCATTCTTAGTGCAGAAAAAAAAGCACACGGAACTGCATCTGGTGTGAACTAGCACTACAGTATACGCTCCAAGTGACAGGAAAAAAAAAAGTGCAGCGCTGTTAGTAAATTTCAGGTGGTAACACACAAAAAAAAAAAAGAATTGTGCTCATCAATCTAAAAAGTGGATCTAAAAGTGCACACCTTACATCAAGTTTGGGAAACAATTGCATATTCTTGCTCTAGGACACAGGAATGTCATTCTCCAGAAGCAGGGAAGTCACAGTAACTTTCGATTCCCCCGGAGTAGTAAATATTAAAATCCCCCACCCAAGTTCCTCCCTAGAGGAGTGAGCAATTAGAAATGTGTTTTTGTCATTAAATAAGGCACGACAGGTGAGGTTTATAAAAACGGTGCTCACTGCTTCTGTACTTCAATAAAACTTCATGATAAACAGCACAAGATGCTGCTTTTCCAACTAAAGGTACCCCTCTATATAAGTGGTGATTATTTTTATATCTGGCTGGTTTGGTTTCTCAACCGATTGTTGGGAAATATTTACTTTCTCTAAGTGTCAGTAAAGAGAACCCAAGCCTCATCTCTTAGTATTAAAGAGAAACAAGGAGGCTGTCATTGCTAACTCCCTACTTATGAAGTACCGCTAGTGTCAGCACACAATTAGCCAAATCCAAAAATGTAATATACTGCAGCTTGCCAGTCTTTAAATGTGGTGACTGCATACGTTTTCTTGTCTTAGGATTTCTGGCAGGATGAAGAGGTTATTTTGTAGGGTTGCACTGATAAGTGTTTTTTTTTTAATCGGCAAGTACGAGTACCGATACTTTCAGTCAAGTACTGATACGCTGCGGTGGATTTGCGTCAATACAAAATAAATGGGCGCAAATCACACTGCAACAAAGAATTACAAGCAATGTAAACAGGTATGCGGTGTGATTCCTGTCTGAATCACATGCGATTTCCCCCACTGCGTGTGCGTGTGTATATATATATATATATATATATATATATATATATATATATATATATATATATATATAGAAAAGCGCCATCTAGTGGACAGTTTATTAAAAATGTTAGAACTCACATTAAGTACATATCTAGTCAAATGCAAAATTGCATTGTGTCCCAGTCCTGCCTATGATAGAAAATCACGGGCACTGGGAGGTGCTCACAGGGCTGGAGGAGAAGTTCCAGGACCCCGTGTGTGTATAGGGAAGAAGTGATGCAAGCTTGGGGGCGGACCGCCTCTACATCTCCTCCAACCCTGTGAGTGCCTCCAGCGGCTGTGATTTTCTATTATCCGCAGGACCAGGACACCTATGAATATTTTACATTTGGCCAGATATGTACTGCGAGTTCTAACATTTTTAATAAACTGCCCATTAGATGGCGCTGTTCCCTTTCTATACACACACAGGAGCTGTGGGGAAAATAGCATGCGATTCGGACAGGAATCGCACCGCATTCCTGTTCAAACCGTATGCGATTCTTTGCAGTGCGAATTACACCCATTCATTTTGTATTGACGCAAATCAGTGTTGGTATCGGGGGCATTTTCACAAGTACGCATACTCGTGAAAATACTTTGTACCGGTGCATCCCTATTATTTTGCATTTATTTAAAAAAAATACTTTTTTTAATTAGTATATTTAACAGACCAAGAGAAGATTGCGGTTTGGGTTTACTTACCCTTTAAGTCACTAACCTGCAACAAGTATGCTGATCATCAGCAAAGCCAGAACTCATCACCTGCATCTGGGACATAAATAGCCAAATCGCTGTCCTTTGTAGAATGAGAAGACAGCAATGGCAGGCTCCAAGCTTCTCACAAGAAAGATTTCCTTACATATTATAAAAAGATCAAAGCCTACATTCTACATAAACAACTAAAAAGTAGGCTGACTCAGATGTGACACGTCTATGTAGATTGGGTTAAAACGAATGTTAAAAATAATCCAGGTAAGAGAAGTCTCAATATAAACTTCTTTGTGTATTTCTGCACTGAGCATATGAAGAGGACATCAACCTGGTACAACTTTGTATGTGAATTGCTCTCCCCAAAAGCACAGTAGATTAAACTGAAGCCCCTATAATACTTGTGTGATGGAGGAGAAAGCCACTAAGAGATGGATTTTGGTTTCATGGACGCAAACTAAAAAATGCACAGTATTTTAATGCTGAACTTCAGGCAGATATCAAAGCTACATAATAATGCAGGCCTGGTACACATGAGTGTACTACAGCATATACCTATGTGAGGACTGTGTTTCCTCGTATGGAGATGCGTAGGTGTTCTGTGCATCAACATGCAGGCAGTCCCATTCATTTCAATTGGGGCACAGCGGCTGGTCCCAATTTGACAGTTGTGCCTGTGCATGGCTCTGAATGCACTCTCTGCATTCAGGAGTAGGAATGGGCTCAGGTGTGTTCGGGTTTCCTAGTCCCAACCCACCTGAGCAATCCCGCCAGGAAGCCGTCACTGTACATCGCCAATTACAGGCAGCTAGGCATTTCCAGGCTGAACATACACGCTCTGACTAGGCTGCTCATGATTGGTGGTGTGCAGTGACCTGGTGGGATTGCTCAGGTGGGTTGGGACTAGGATCCGAACATGCCTGAGCCCATCCCTAGTCAGGAGTCGTGCACCCACGCTGCTGTCAAATTGGGAGCAGCGGCTGTGTCTGTGCAGCCACTACGTCCCAACTGACACAAATGAGACTGAACGCCTCACCCTCATGCAGGCAAATGCTGCCCTCATACGTTGTATGTCGGTGTGAACGGGGCCTAATCAGTAATACATCATTAAACATATTTTTAATGCAAGCGATGAACGTTACTTAATTTAACTTTGAATCAGCTTTGTACACAGAGATCAGACTTGAAGAGGGAAAAGCATCAGCAGGAGCCAGTCAGGTGTGCTGCAGTGCTCATGTGCCAACAACACACATACAGATGGAATGAGAGAGCAGGATGACAGAGATTTGCTCATCAGTCTGCTGCTTCTCTTTTCACTGTCCAGTCACAGGCTGGGGGAAAGGAAAAGACCTGAGTTACTTAACTGCATCAGAGAGAAATCAGGTCTCCTGCTCCACCAGACGGGGCTGTGCTGTGTGGCTGAGCTGTGTAAATCTCAGACCTGAATGGACAGAAACAAATCCTTTGGTGTTAAAATAGCTCCCTTATGTGGGTTTATCTGTGTATTTAGTGGTTTTCCTGAAATCCAGCGTTGTCATTGCTATACATTTTTCAGCACTTGTCCTCTGATAGATTAGGGCAGGAATCATGTATTAGAGGCAATTTAAGAATGTCGTTTAGTTTCCAGCCCTACAAAACATCAGAGACCTAATTTTGTATTGCATTGTTTAAATGTTTCCATGAAGTCCTTCTTCACTGCTATCTTCTATAAATCCATTAAGGGTAAAAATACAAAAAAATATGATTTGTGCTGTGTTGTGTGAGCAGCAAATTCAGAAATAACCAGTCTCTATGTATAGAGTGCTGCCCACAGCAACCAGGCTGCAATGAGAGAATGGATGTTTGGGTAGCTGCTCTGGGCAACAGACTAACTAGATAAAAATTCATCTGGCAGTGTGTGACGTGACACATCAGCACCATCCCGGGAATGTTCAGTAGATCCTCATCCATAAATACCACCAGATTAGGATTGGTTTAGAAATGCTACGCACAGTACTTCATAGGGTAAAAAGTAGAAAGTCTTGTTCAATTCTGTCAATTCAAGTTTCTGGATATCTGGGACAGAGATTCCTTTCCTGTCAACAGTCTGTGCGGTTTAATGACAACTTGCATTTTATGCCCCATATGTCCCGGTTCCTCTTGTGGCCTGTGGTGGGCCTGGCAATGGTACTGAAGAAAGAAAAGTTTATCTTAATGTGAGACAGCGATTCTTTCAGTAACTCCAAGGAACCATCCGTCACTATGCCATATACACTGAGCGTCTTCAGGGGTATGTGCTTCCCCAGATCACTGTGGGAGGTAAAAATATGCATGCATCAGTAATACAAATCCTTCTTCTAAACATGGCAGTATGTTATGGACAATATGCACGATGCAGCTTGTAGACCAAATCTGTAATGAGAAGCCTAGGGTGACAACGCTGCTCTGGCATAGGCTGTATACAGTACAGTGAGCATTGTCCCTCTAGGACAGAAAGTGCCGTATATATTTGTGTATAAGCAGACTTTTTCAGAACATTTTTTTTATGCTGAACCCCCCCCCCCTCTATACTCGAGTGGGGTCTCCCGCTGTGTCATACAGTCTTAACTGTTCGGCTGCCGTTCACTGTAACAAAGCCCCGCCTCCTCCTCGTCCGTGATAGACGGAACACTGAACACTAATACAATGCTGGGAAACTGAATCAGGGTTTCGTCTATCATGGACCAGGAGGAGGCGGGGCTTTGTTAGTGGACGGCCGGCGAACAGTTAAGACTGCAGTTGCATGACACTGCGGGAGACACCCGCTGTTTATAATCAAAAAGGTACATGAGGCTGTAGATGGGCATTGTTGACCCACTTTTCCCACTTACGGAGCCAGTTTACTATTTTTCTTTGAAATAAATATTCAAAAACATTTAACCTACTGATGCCTCAATTAATGTAATTTTATTGGCATCTATTTTTTATTTTTGAAATTTACCAGTAGCTGCTGCATTTCCCACCCTAGGCTTATACTCGAGTCAATACGTTTTCCCAGTTTTTTGTGGTAAAATTAGGTGCCTCTGCTTATATTCGGGTCGGCTTATACTCTAGTATATACAGTATGCTACTGGGCTATCTTATTAGCAAGCCCAATACCCTCTGCAGACAGAGTAAAATGAAAACTCTTTGTTAAATGGTTATTTACATCAGTTTTCAGACAGAAAACGAAGGAGAAAAAAAGGAAAATAAACCAACTAAAACCAATAACAGAATCACTGTAATAGAAGTACAGTATGTGTTCCACAGCTCCTTCTAGAATGGACTGATTGGCTTTTTAATTCTGCATCCGATTACAACAAGATGTATACTGTGCAATGCGTTTCCTCAGATGAAACCGCTGCAAAAATGACAGATCATGTAACAGATTAGGAATTGTATAACAAGGGGGCGCTAGTGAATGTATAAATTATAACTAATATATAAACAATCACATATAGAATGCTAAATCAAATAATAAATAAAAGTACATGAATTAACAATAATAAAAACATCAACTATTGATGTAACTTTGAATAAATGAAACAAATCAGATGTGATCTCAGCAAATGAACCCAATATAGTGTAAAAAACATCCAGTGAGTGAATCGTGACTAATCCATAATAAAGTCCATAAAATGTGTTCCAGTATGTTCTTTGCAGTGAACCTTCACCAATACAAATACAACACCCAAAGTGCTATGGATGGATGGCCGCTTACCCCAAGATGTTGACCCTTTTAACTAAAAAAGGGTCAGATATCGCTTATCGCAAGATGCCACTTGCTAGTGAAAGGATTGAAATCCCAAGTCCATACGACTCCCCAGGATAGATGCGATTGGAATATGCAGATGAAACGAATAATACCAAAAATAGTGTAATCCCATTTATTAAAATATAAATCAATAATAAAAAAGGCCAAATGGCTCCTTACATTACGTGGTGCCTTAACCCGGCACTGAGGCTGAAAGGCATGTAGAAGCCAATTCGTTCCGTCCGTCCGTGTGGAGAGCTGGCGTGCGTTCCACCTGCTACAGCGGCTAACCAACGAGGACCGGAAGTAAGGTAAAAAACGTGACCAAGTACCGCCTCGACGTACGTTTCGTTAAATCGTCATCAGGAAGCGTACTGGGTCACTGAATGGGCGGACTTTTATAAGCCTGTCAATCAAGACAGGCTGGAAAACTAATTGTATCAGCCTCAGTGCCGAATCATAGGCACCAACGCAAAACATAATACATCAATAATACATTTAAAAACAAATTAAATTGACAGGAATATTAGAATATACACCATATATCCTAAAACATAATTAATTATTTAATAAAAAAACGGGAAAAAGAAGCAATTAATAAATACTAAAAAATAAAGAGTATTTAATAAAACATTAATTTAAAATGGACTGCCAGAGGGAAAAATTAATCATTTGTTAAAAAACAATTTAAATCTAGATCTATGTTGAGTCCCTGTGGCTGCATCGTCTGTAGGCGATACAGCCATTGGGTCTCATTTTGAGAAATAGCTTTTTTCAAATCTGAGCCTCTCCAATGGGTCACCGCTCTGTCAATCCCATAGAATGTAAGCAGGCGAGGATCTCTGGCATGACACCGGTCAAAGAGTCGTGACACACTATGATTAGGGAATCCTTTGGAAATGTTGGTGACATGCTCATTAATTCTAACCCTTAATTCTCGTGTTGTACATCCCACATACTGTAGGGAACATGGACATTCCAAAACGTATGTGACGTACTTGGAATAACACGTAATTAAGGGTTTGACCTGGAATTCTTGTTTTGTAACAGAGGACCGAAACTTGGTGATTTTTTTTACCATATCGGGTGGTTGTGCGACAGGATTTACACCTTGTACAATAATGGAAACCAGAGCCATCCAAAAAAGTCAAGGGTTTTGATGGGGGGTCAGGGACATTGGGTGCTAACATATTTCTTAACCCTGGTGCTCGTCTATAGATAAATTTGGGTTTGGAGGGAAGTACATTAACCAAATCTCTATCCTTAAGGAGTATAGGCCAAAATTTCTGAAAGGTACGCTCAATTGTTTTGTACTGCCTATGAAAGCCAGATACAAAAGCCAAATCTCCTTGGAAAGGAGGCTTTTTCTTGGAGGTCAAGAGTGTCTCTCTATCCATAATGGCCACTTGATGCTGAGCTTTTTGAAGTACATGAGGAGAGTAACCTTTTTCCATAAACTTTTCGGTTAGAATGGAGGCCTGTTCATGGAAGTCAGTAATACTCTCGCAATTCCTTCTAATCCTCATGTACTGACCTTTTGGAATAGCTCCCAACCATTGTGGGTGATGACAACTAGTAATTGGCACAAAACCATTTCTGTCTGTGCTCTTAAAGAAGGTCTTAGAACTAATCATGTTATTTTTCTTAATCAAAGTCAAATCTAGGTAGTTCACTGTATCTGTACTCCATTCAGCTGTAAATGTAAGACCATAATGGTTGTTGTTAAGGTATGTGATGAAAGTAATTAAATCCTCTATTGGGCCCTCCCACAACAGGATAATATCATCAATGTACCTTTTATAGTACAAAAGAGCTGCCTTGGGTTCATGATATATAGTTTCATTCTCCCATTTATTGAGTACTAGGTTGGCTACACTGGGGGCATAACGAGCCCCCATAGCTACCCCCTTTATCTGGTTGAAGAATTGACCCTGGGCCCAAAAATAATTATGGCCCATAGCTTGTTTGAGACCTTCCATCAAAAAATCAATTTGGTCAACAGGTATCTTAGATTGTTCAACCAAAGCTAATCTTACAGCTACTAGAGCGTCATTTTGTTTGATGTTGGTATACAGTGACTCCACGTCAACTGTAACCAAAATTGTATTAGTTGTCACTGGTATATTGGATATAGACTTAATAAGCTCTCTACTGTCCTTCAAAAAGGACTTACCCTGTGCTACCAATGGTTGGAGATATATGTCAATATACTCTCCAACACGAGAATACAGAGACCCTATCCCACTTATGATGGGTCGGCCAGGAGGTTTGACTCTGGTTTTATGAATTTTGGGTACCGTATATAGTACTGGGGTGCGAGGAGCCCGTGGGACCAAATATTGTGCTTCTTTCAGATTCAGGATATGTTGATCCACCCCTCTAGAGACCCAATTGGTCAATTCAGTTCGCAGTTTACAAATCGGATCAGAGGCGAGCACCCTATAGGTTTCAGCGTCACCCAACAGCCGTTGAATTTCTATGTTATAATCATCCTTGGTGACTACCACGACAGCACCCCCTTTGTCTGCCGGGCGGACCACCAGGTTTTTATTATTTTCTAGCTGTTTGATACCTTCTATTATTACACGATTTTTCCTAATGTGTTTGACTTCAACTGATTTAATTTCATCCTGCACCATGTTTTTAAACACCTCGACATGATGATGGGTCCCTTTTTTGGGGTTAAAAACAGAATTGTTTCTCAAACCACTCTGAACAAACTGCTCAGTTACCACTGCAGATGAAACAGTAGGGGTCTGAGAAGCAAAATGTTTTTTAATATTAAGTTTTCTGACGTACTTTTCTACATCTATAAATAGCTCAAACTTATTGATATTTTTATCTGGCGCATACTTTAAACCCTGAGAGAGAACACCTAATTCTTCTTTGGAGAGTTCTATATTGGTTAAGTTAAAAATCCCTGTTAATTGTCCCTTGGTCTTTTTCTTCCTGGTTCCCCCTCTTCTACCCCTTTTGCGGTAGATTCTTTGGAATATTGCGGGGTAGTGGGTGGGATTTTGTAAGGTTCTTTTCATCCCCTCCATTCCCCCCCCTGTTGGTAATTGTTTTGATGTTGATTGAGTCTGCCTCTATGGTTCCCTCTAAAGTTACCCCTAGGTGGTCTAGACTGATGTTGGCTAGGGCCTGGGTAAGAATAGGGATAACCATAATCCATAGGTCTATTATCAAGTGGTCCATACCTATTATAGGTGGGTGCTACATACTGATCCTGATAATAGTTAATGGGCGGGGGATAATAGATTGGATGTTGGGGCGGAGGGGGAGGTCCCCTAGGAATTTGTGATCCCTGTACTTTTTGACTATTTGGAATTTTAGAATTTTTGGGAATGGATGGAGTATTTTTAAAATTCCGGGCCACCTGTGTGACCACATTGTGAACCTCCATATCATCATCAATTCCTTGGTCATTGGGATGATTCAATGTCGAATCCTCCTGCCATTTATAAACTTTTTTCTCCTCATAGTCCTTTATATCCCTCTGATATTTTTTAAGTTTTTTTTGTTTAATTTCTCCATCATATTTTGACAAATATGTCTGGAGATTATGGGCTTTGTCCAAATACTCTTTAGTGCCCATAAAAGGTTGCATATTTTCTTTGAGATCTGCAATTTTTGTTTCTACTAAAATATTTTTGGCTCGTCGTCTCCTAATCATTAACTGCATAAGCTTCTGTTCACAGGCGTTGAAGAACTGAAACCACTCATCTAGTAGTGTCAGGTCTTCAACCCCATCATTGGGATTAACATCCCATCCAAGTCTCCTGGGGGTAAGATTTTTACCTATGTACATCTCAAACGACGCTATATCCCACCACAGTCTAATTTGTTTTTCCATGTCATATTGGAGTTGTTTAAAACCTCTCTCGAGGTTCAAATTAGGACTGGGGGCTTGTTGGAATATTTCCTCAATGTTGGTCTGGCGACTTTTCATGAAATTGAAAACATCCATGGCAGCGTAGGTGAAAAGAATTTTCTATAGAAAACCTCAAGTGAATAATAAGTAAAAAAACCTTGCGCCAGTTGAAAAAAAAAATATATATATATATATATGCTAATTAAGCTGCACCCCTGAAAAACTTAATGGATACCCAACTCTCCTCATGTACTTCAAAAAGCTCAGCATCAAGTGGCCATTATGGATAGAGAGACACTCTTGACCTCCAAGAAAAAGCCTCCTTTCCAAGGAGATTTGGCTTTTGTATCTGGCTTTCATAGGCAGTACAAAACAATTGAGCGTACCTTTCAGAAATTTTGGCCTATACTCCTTAAGGATAGAGATTTGGTTAATGTACTTCCCTCCAAACCCAAATTTATCTATAGACGAGCACCAGGGTTAAGAAATATGTTAGCACCCAATGTCCCTGACCCCCCATCAAAACCCTTGACTTTTTTGGATGGCTCTGGTTTCCATTATTGTACAAGGTGTAAATCCTGTCGCACAACCACCCGATATGGTAAAAAAATCACCAAGTTTCGGTCCTCTGTTACAAAACAAGAATTCCAGGTCAAACCCTTAATTACGTGTTATTCCAAGTACGTCACATACGTTTTGGAATGTCCATGTTCCCTACAGTATGTGGGACGTACAACACGAGAATTAAGGGTTAGAATTAATGAGCATGTCACCAACATTTCCAAAGGATTCCCTAATCATAGTGTGTCATGACACTTTGACCGGTGTCATGCCAGAGATCCTCGCCTGCTTACATTCTATGGGATTGACAGAGCGGTGACCCATTGGAGAGGCACAGATTTGAAAAAAGCTATTTCTCAAAATGAGACCCAATGGCTGTATCGCCTACAGACGATGCAGCCACAGGGACTCAACATAGATCTAGATTTAAATTGTTTTTTAACAAATGATTAATTTTTCCCTCTGGCAGTCCATTTTAAATTAATGTTTTATTAAATACTCTTTATTTTTTAGTATTTATTAATTGCTTCTTTTTCCCGGTTTTTTATTAAATAATTAATTATGTTTTAGGATATATGGTGTATATTCTAATATTCCTGTCAATTTAATTTGTTTTTAAATGTATTATTGATGTATTATGTTTTGCGTTGGTGCCTATGATTCGGCACTGAGGCTGATACAATTAGTTTTCCAGCCTGTCTTGATTGACAGGCTTATAAAAGTCCGCCCATTCAGTGACCCAGTACGCTTCCTGATGACGATTTAACGAAACGTACGTCGAGGCGGTACTTGGTCACGTTTTTTACCTTACTTCCGGTCCTCGTTGGTTAGCCGCTGTAGCAGGTGGAACGCACGCCAGCTCTCCACACGGACGGACGGAACGAATTGGCTTCTACATGCCTTTCAGCCTCAGTGCCGGGTTAAGGCACCACGTAATGTAAGGAGCCATTTGGCCTTTTTTATTATTGATTTATATTTTAATAAATGGGATTACACTATTTTTGGTATTATTCGTTTCATCTGCATATTCCAATCGCATCTATCCTGGGGAGTCGTATGGACTTGGGATTTCAATCCTTTCACTAGCAAGTGGCATCTTGCGATAAGCGATATCTGACCCTTTTTTAGTTAAAAGGGTCAACATCTTGGGGTAAGCGGCCATCCATCCATAGCACTTTGGGTGTTGTATTTGTATTGGTGAAGGTTCACTGCAAAGAACATACTGGAACACATTTTATGGACTTTATTATGGATTAGTCACGATTCACTCACTGGATGTTTTTTACACTATATTGGGTTCATTTGCTGAGATCACATCTGATTTGTTTCATTTATTCAAAGTTACATCAATAGTTGATGTTTTTATTATTGTTAATTCATGTACTTATTTATTATTTGATTTAGCATTCTATATGTGATTGTTTATATATTAGTTATAATTTATACATTCACTAGCGCCCCCTTGTTATAAAATTCCACATTGCACTTTATGGGTATCCATTAAGTTTTTCAGGGGTGCAGCTTAATTAGCATATATATATATATATTTTTTCAACTGGCGCGAGGTTTTTTTACTTATCATGTAACAGATTAAACTGCCTTAAGCCCCCGTTCACATTGATGCGATTTGACATGTCAAATCACAGCCTATTGCCAGCAACGGTACTGTCCAATTGGTGCAACGCCAACTGTGCCGCGAAGCACCGATTTCCAAAAGTAGTTCCTGCAATTCTTTTGGCAACTGCAGGGGCGATTTCAATAGACATCTGTGCATGAACTCGCACAGATGTCTTTCAAATCGCCCCAGAATTCGGACTGAAATACGAGTTTGAAATCGTGCGAGTTCAGCTGAAGTCGCACGATTTCAAACGTTTAGTGTGAACGAGGGCTAAAAACTAGATTCTGCTGGGGGTTCCTTAGAACGGGAGTTGAGATACACTGTAGGGAATAAAAAAAAAAATAATGATCATAAAAGACAAATGGGTTGGGTAGACTAGAGTACTTTCCATGTACTTTTAAAAAGATCATTGACATGACAGAATAAAGCAAAATTCCTCCCTTAAAAAGCCCATAACAGATCACATGTAAGGCCTCATCTGTGGATACGCTGTCATTACTCTGAAGGTTCTCAGGCCACATTTTTAGTATAATAAATGTAATAAGGTATAGAGGATATCACTATCTGCCTAACATTACAATGTTTCATAAATACAGATTTTTATGGCCCATTAATAAAATTGAGGCTGCTTAATGTTCATGACGGATTACATAAAATGGGCCTCCCAGCTTTTTTTTAAATTCAATAATTTCAGTAATGCTCTGCTTGCCTAAGGTCTCAAATCAATGACTTGAAAATATTTTTTTTTTTAAAAAGCAGCGGTATGTCCACAGTAGGGCCATACTGCTGCTTTAAAAATTAAGCCCTTAAAAATTGATTACAGTAATTCCTTGGATTACGAGCATAATTCGTTTCAGAAGCATGCTTGTAATCCAAAGCACTTGTATATCAAAGCGAGTTTCCCCATAGGAAATAATGGAAACTCAGATAATCCATTCCACAGCTACTGCTGGTTTATGCAGAACCGCATGTGGCCAGAAGTGGGGAGGGACACTCAGAGACACTCGGGAACGATGTGTCTGAGCGTCACTGGCACCCCCGCACTTCTGGCCACATGCGGTACTGCACACCCCAGTGGCTTGAATCCTGCTCGTCTTGCGAGACAAACGCTCGCGAAGCGAGTTAGGATTCTTTTTTTTTTTTTCAAAAGAGCTCGTATTGCAAAACACTGCAATCCGAGGTCCCACTGTATTGTGAATAAGATTCATACTGCAGCTAAAGCTGAATGTAATGACCAGTACTTTAATGCATTTATATGACTTACTTTTTAGAAAATACATCTTTTGTCTAGACAAAGAACTCTCCGTCCAGTTACTGTGCTGGTAAGGTAAATACTTACAGCAAGGATGCAGGACAGATCTGATAGCAGCGGCTGAGGCCGAGATGCTGGAGGTGAAGCAGTTGGTGGAGCACTGGAAAGCATTCTGGAGTCAGCAATACACTGTCACTGCACAGAAAAGAAAGATATCATTATACAGCACCCATGACACATGGAACTATTTCTTCTACTGCTACTACCAGCATCTAATTTAACTAGAGAAGCATGGAACACAATCCTACCAACAGAAGCCACCCCACAGATGAGCTCTTCTTTTGAATGTAATGATTTAGTGGTGCTAGAGTTCGGGAGGTATGTACGTGGCCTACACCTACACCCAAGGGCATTATACAACTGCAGTCAAAACTGCACCATTTGTTTTCATCTACAGGTGCCTCTTACCTGCATGGGAATTTTTTGGTAAAGGTGAACATCTAAATCGTTCTATACACGATTCCATCAAATTTCGTAACAATATCAAAAGAATCTGTCATAGCATAAAATAACTTTAAAATGTACCAGTGTGGGAAACTACTGTCCATCATAATGTATATAAATTACCTACTTGCTGACCAGCCGCCGTCGTTATACGCCGGCAGGTCGGCTCCCCTGCGTGAATCGCCGTAGCTGTACGGCAGGCGATTTAAGGGGTATAGGGGGCGTGTGCCCGCCGCGCAACCCTGGAGACAATGTGCGTGGCTGGTGGCCACGATGTCCACTGGCCATCCGTGTTCGCTACTCAGAGCCAGAATGGGGATCTGTGTATGTAAACAGAAAGATCCCAGTTCTGACAGGGAAGTAGAGAGAGATCTGCTGTTCCTTGTGATCAGGAACAGCGATCTCTCTCTACTCAGTCACTACACTGCCCCCACAGTTAGAAACACCTCCCTAGGGAACAATTAACCCCTTGATCGTCCCCTAGTGTTAACCCCTTCCCTGCCAGTGACATTTATACAGTAATCATTGGCTATTTTTAGCACTGATCGCTGTATAAATGTCACTGGTCCCAAAAAAGTGTCAAAAGTGTCCGTTCAGTCCGCTGCAATGTCGCAATCCCGCTCAAAATTGTTGATCACCACAATTACTAGTAAAAAAACACATTTATATTAAAAATGCCATAAATATATCCCCCATTTTGTAAATTAGAAGCAGATTGGCTACCATGCACAGCTGCACCAGGTTTAGTAAATCTACCCCATCTGTCCTAACAAAGGGATAAAGGTTTAAGGCTGGGTTCACACTTATGCGAATTTGGATGAGGGTTTCCCCGCATCCGATTCACATAACAAGAGACTGTGACCGGCTTGCAATGGAGCCTGTTCACACAGCTTTCGAGGCGGCCACAGTCCGCATTGTAAAAGGGTCCTGTGCTTCTTTGGCTCCATTTCAGGTGCGAGTTCAAGCAAGACCTGATTCGCACATGAATTGGTGTAGAGGGATGCACCAGACCCCTGATGGGACCCGCGGCCGCATCAGTGTGAACCCAGCCTAAAGGCTGGACTTCTTGCACTATATGAGGACGACAGATTTGGAACAGACTCACGCTAACATGGTTATAAAAAAAAAAAAAAAAAAGCCTTGCAGTCAGCCTTGACACCTTCTCCTGAGAAACATCTAAAAAGGTAAAAAAAAAATAGTAAATGTTTTATCATACTATTGCCCTCCTGGATTCTACCTGGGCGGTATCGTTGTACCCCTCCATTGTTGTACATTTTATCGATTGGTTCACATTGCGAAATGTACTATTTTTCTGTACATGTTCTTCTTCTGTACTGTAGGTGCTTAAGCTGTGTGTGTTGTATGTGTGAAAACTTTAATAAAAAATTTTTATTAAAAAAAAAAAAAAAAAGGTAAAAAAAAAAAAAAGGTAAAAAAAAAAATAGGCATACTGTCTGAATAGGAACACAAACTTAGTGGGGTTTTTGCACATTCCACTGCAAAATAGGAAATAGGCTTTAATATTGTATCTTCTCTATCCAGAATTATTGGATTCTCAGTAGGTGTGGAGTTTAACAGTCACAGTGATGCCACCTGCTAAATTGACAAAACTTTGACAGGGCCTACAAAAATGGTTTCCTGTGTGTTATATGGGTAAGGCGTACAATGATAAGCTTTACTTACCTTAAATCTAAATTGGTAAGTTCAGGACATCTTTGCACTAAAGCCTCTACATCTACAAGAAAAATAAGATTTAGCTGAAATTAGTCTGATTCATATGCATCAGCAACAGACAACAAAATAAATTTCAATTGATATACCAGCTAAATCCAGGTTCTGGCGATATCCACTTAAATTCAGCTGGGTTAAACCTCTAGGAAAGTTAATCACCGCGCTCTTCACATGGCTCGTTGTAAAGTCACACCAGGAGAGGTTCAATTCATCCAGCCTGCATTAAATACAGTTATAGGGGAATTATCATTCAAATAGGAAAAGTTATGTACTATCGTGCCCCCAATAATGTATGTTTCTGTTAAATTTCACTTAAAGCAATACTTTACCCTAAAAGTGGAAGTTTCATTTTATGCCCCCCCCCCCCATTCTAATTTTGCTGTGTGTGGGTGTGTGTGTAAACTGAAATATTTACAAGAGTTTCTTAACCACTTAACGACCGCTCACTGTATATATACGTCGGCAGAATGGCACCGACAGGCACAATCACGTAGAGTGTACGTGATCGCCTTTGTACAGTTGGGGGGTCCGATCGGACCCCCCTCCTATACAGTGAGCGGCCGTTTATCGTTGGGGAGCGTTCAGAGATGAGGGGGAGACCATTCGATTTCGGCCACCCCCTCGCGATCGCTCCCGGCCAATGAAAATGCTTCCTCTGCCATGTGATGTAAACACAGGCAGTAGGAAGTGATGTCATCTCCCTCGCGGCGGTCTTTTCGATTCCGGCGCCGAGGAGAGAGGAAGCAGGTTAGTGCACCAACAGTCCACTGACACATAGGCACACATTTCACCCCCCAGTCACCCCCAGCCCCCAATCACAGTGTCACTGATTGCAGTGATCATTTATTTTACTGATCACTGCTTTTAGTGTCATTTGTGATAGTAAAAGTGTCAGGGCAGTTAGGATTAGGCCCCTTTAGGTCCAGGGTAGCCCCCTAACCCCCCCTAATAAAGGTTTAACCCCTTGATCGCCCCCAGGTAACCCTTTCACCCCCTAACGCCAGCGTCACTAAGCGATCGTATTTTCGATCGCTGTATTTAGTGCCGGTGGTGCCCTAGATAGGCAGTTATTTATTTTTAGTTTCACCGCAGGTTTTTAGAGCGTCAGGTACCCCCATATATTATTTTAACCCCCTGATTGCCCCTAGAGTTAACCCTTTCACCAGTGATCACCGTATAAGCGTCACTGGTGACACTGGTTACCCAGTTAATTATTTAGTTATTTAGGTAACCCGTCAGGTTTTTATATAGCGTCGGGTACCCCCATATTTAACCTAATAAAGGTTTTAACCCCCTGATTGCCCCTTGTTAACCCTTTCACCAGTGATCACCATATAAAGGTTACGGGTGACACTGGTTGGTTAGTTTGCTTTTTATAGCATCAGGGCACCCGCCATATATCACCCAATAAAGGTTTAACCCCCTGATCGCCCGGCAGGTGAGAACAATTAGGTTTTAGCGCCAGAGAGGGTCTGCGTCGCCCCAGGCAGTGTTAGGTTAGTGCCAGTAACGCTAACACCCACGCGCAAAGCATACACCTCCCTTAGTGGTATAGTATCTGATCAGATCTATACTAGCGTCCCCAGCGGTTTAGGGTTCCCAAAAACGCAGTGTTAGCGGGATCAGCCCAGATACCTGCTAGCACCTGCGTTTAGCCCCTCCGCCCAGCCCAGCCCACCCAAGTGCAGTATCGATCGATCACTGTCACTTACCAAACACAACACACATAACTGCAGCGTTCGCAGAGACAGTCCTGATCCCTGCGACCGCTAACAGTTTTTTTGTAGCGTTTGATATATTTGCTGACGACAGTCGGGTGCTTTTTTCCTGTGAATCTTACTAGTGTACCCCTAAATTTAGAGCCCAAAATGGCAAGACGAAGGTACACTAGTAAAGAGGCCTACGAGATTCTGAGCATGACAGATAGTGAAGAGGAGGTCACGTATCTGTCAGATTCAGGCTCAGAATATCTTCCCGTAGAAGACAGTGACGTCAGCGGCCCCACGTCAGATAGCTCCGACGACGAAGTTGAGGTCCCTGCTAAGGTCAGGCGTACCCGATCCCGATCTTCTGAGGTTGTCGAGGAGCAAGAACCGCAGGGCTCTCGTATCATGGAGCAGAGGAGTACTAGCGCCGCTATTCCTTCTGGTGAATTGGCAAGCACCAGCGGCCTAGTACAGCCTGGGCGTACATCCAGCACTGCAGTATCACGTGGTGACGTGGCGAGTCCCATAAGTGCAGTTCAAGCTGGCGAGGTGGCAAGCACAAGTAGTGTCCCGCTGCCACCAAGAAGACAAAGGCAGGCCCGTCGTACCCATAGTGCTCTTCCTGCAGAATTCGCCTATCCTGATTGGGTCCCCACCACTTCTGCAGAACCTGTACTTCCCCCATTCACTGCCCAACCCGGTATTCAGGTGGAAACAGCTGATTTTATGCCAATCGATTATTATTCGCTGTTTTTCACGGAAGATCTCTATAGATCTATTGTGGACCAGAGTAATTTATATGCTGGTCAATTCATCGCCGCTAATCCCCAGTTGCCTTCCATTGCCAAAGATTGGAAACCAATTACGGTTTCCGAATTTAAGACCTTTCTGGGCCTTTCCCTCAACATGGGCACACATAAATTCCCGTCATTGCGTGCTTATTGGTCCACGCACCCAATTGACCACATGCCCGTGTTCTCTGCCTCCATGCCCAGGAAACGATACAAGCAGATTTTGCGGTTCATGCACTTCAACGACAATGAACTTTGTCGTCCACGTGGGGACCCTGAATACGACCGGCTCTATAAAATTCGGCCCCTCATAAACCACTTCAACGAACGTTTTGCAGCCTTGTTTATTCCCGATCAAGCTGTCTGCGTTGATGAGTCCCTGATTAAATTTTCTGGCCGCTTGGCTTTCAAGCAGTACCTTCCCAGCAAGCGTGCCAGATACGGGGTCAAGCTCTACAAGTTCTGTGACAGGGCAACAGGCTATGTATGGAGCTTTATGGTTTATGAGGGAAAAGATAGTCAGGTTGAGCCGGTCAACTGCCCGGATTACATAGGGAGCGCTGGCAAGATAGTGTGGAACTTGGTGTCACCCTTATTCGGAAAGGGGTACCACTTGTATGTGGACAATTATTACACGAGCGTGCCACTGTTTGATCATCAGATTGGAGCATGTGGCACCGTGCGACCTAATCGCCGGGGCTTTCCCCAGCGGCTTGTAGATGCCCGTCTTAGGCTGGGGGAGAGAGCCTGCGTAAAGTGTAATAACTTGCTCGCTATGAAGTGGAGGGACAATAAGAATGTTTTCCTTACCTCCCTTCATGCAGACACGACAGTCCAAATTCCTACGGCGACTGGTGTTGTGGAGAAACTCCTCTGTGTCCACGAATATAACAAAAATATGGGAGGGGTGGACCTCAACGACCAGTTGATGGCGCCATATCTAATTGACCGTAAGGCGAGACGCTGGTACAAAAAAGTGTCTCTATCCTTATTCCAATTGGCTTTGCTGAACGCTCATGTGCTATACAGAGCTTCAGGCGGGACGTTATCTCTTCTAAAATTCCAGAATGAGATTGTCACAGAACTCCTGTATCCAGGCGGTTCTGCACCTCACCATCCCCTACCAAATGCAGTAAGCCGGCTGCATGAGAGGCATTATACGCATCTCCTCCCGAGTACCCCTACCCAACGAGCCCCCCAAAAAAGATGTTGTGTCTGTAGCAAGCGCGGATTTAGGCGTGACACCCGTTATCATTGTCCACTCTGTCCTGACAAACCTGGTCTTTGCCTTGGTGAATGTTTTGAACGCTACCACTCAAAAGTGAAGTTTTAGCGTAGGGTACAGCATTTCACAGACAAGGACACACTTACACAGGGTCTCCCAAGATGCCATTACATTTTGAGAGACCCGAACCATTACAGTTGTTAAAGTTTAAAAAAAAAGTGTAAAAAAGAAAAAAAAAAAACGTAAAAAACAAAACACAAAAAAATATAAAAGAAAAAAACCAAAAATAGTTGTCGTTTTATTGTTCTCTCTCTCTCTCTATTTTCTCTCTATTGTTCTGCTCTTTTTTACTGTATTTCATTCTGCAATGTTTTATCATGCTTGCTTTTCAGGTATGTAATTTTTTGTTTTCAGGTGCGCCATTCAACTGCAGCGCGGAATTATTTATCTTGACAGCAACAGCGTTTGCTCCCACGATACATAAAGCCGTGACTCCAGTGCTGTAGGAGGTGATTTCACCACCACAGTTAAAAAAAAAGAGCATATATGCCGAAGCATGGGGGCAGCAGGGGTGGAGGAGCGATTTTGCTCCTAATGCCGCGTATATACGGTCGAAATTCCGACGAAGGCTTGCCCGTGGAAAAGTCCGACCGTGTGTACGCGGCATAACTTTTTTGCGGGAGGATGCCCCCCATGCTTCGGCATATATGCCCATCATTAGAAGTGGGTGGATGAAGGGAGGTATTCTAATGGTGGGCATACCCACCGATCAATCTCTTTTTTTCGTTCAGCCAACAGGCTGCATGAAAAAAAAGATTACAATACATGTCCAACAAGGACCAGCAACGTACTGGTATGTTGCTGGACTTTGAATGTTTATACCAGAATGATGCCTCCAGGTTTAGGTATCATCTTGGTATCATTCTTTTCAGCCAGTGGCCGGCTTTCATGTAAAAGCAATTCTAGCAGATAATTAGCCTCTAGACTGCTTTTACAAGCAGTGGGAGGGAATGCCCCCCCCCCCCCGGATATAAAAAGCGCCATTGGGAAATTGGGAAAGCATTTTATCACACCGATCTTGGTGTGGTCAGATGCTTTGAGGGCAGAGGAAAGATCTAGGGTCTAACCCCCATTTTTTTTTCAAAAAAAAAAAGAGTACCTGTCACTACTTATTGCTATCATAGGGGATATTTACATTCCCTGAGATAACAATAAAAATGATAAAAAAAAAAAAAAAAAATATGGAAGGAACAGTTTAAAAATACAATAAAAAAGCAAAGTAAATAATAATAAAAAAAAAAGCACCGCTGTCCCCCCTGCTCTTGCGCAAAGGCGAACGCAAGCGTCGGTCTAGCGTCATATGTAAACAGCAATTGCATCATGCATGTGAGGTATCACCGCAAAGGTCAGATCGAGGGCAGTAATTTTAGCAGTAGACCTCCTCTGTAAATCTAACATGGTAACCTGTAAAAGGCTTTTAAATGCTTTTAAAAATGAATGTAGTTTCTCGCCGCTGCGCGTTTGTGCGCAATTTTAAAGCATGTCGTGTTTGGTATCCATGTACTCGGCCTAAGATCATCTTTTTTATTTCATCAAACATTTGGGCAATATAGTGTTTTTTAGTGCATTAAAAATAAAAAAAGTGTGTTTTTCCCCCAAAAAATGCGCTTGAAAAAATCGCTGCGCAAATACTGTGTGGAAAAAAAAAAATGCAACACCCACTATTTTAATCTGTAGGGCCTTTGCTTTAAAAAAATATATAATGTTTGGGGGTTCAACATAATTTTCTTGCAAAAAAAAAAATGTTTTCATGTAAACAAAAAGTGTCAGAAAGGGCTTTGTCTTCAAGTGGTTAGAAGAGTGGATGATGTGTGACATAAGCTTCCTAATGTTGTGCATAAAATGCCAGGACAGTTCAAAACCCCCCCAAATGACCCCATTTTGGAAAGTAGACACCTCAAGCTATTTGCTGAGAGGCATGTTGAGCCCATTGAATATTTTTTTTTTTGTCCCAAGTGATTGAATAATGACAAAAAGAAAAAAAAAAAAAAAATGTACAAAAAGTTGTCACTAAATTATATATTGCTCAAACATGCCATGGTTATATGTGGAATTGCAAAATACATTCTGTTGCTTCTCCTGAGTACGGGGATACCACATGTGAGACATTTTGGGAGCCTAGCCGCGTACAGGACCCCGAAAACCAAGCACCGCCTTCAGGATTTCTATGGGTGTAAATTTTTGATTTCACTCCTCACTGCCTATCACAGTTTCGGAGGCCATGGAATGCCCAGATGGCACAAAACCCCCCCACATGACCCCATTTTGGAAAGTAGACACCCCAAGCTATTTGCTGAGAGGTATGTTGAGTATTTTGCAGATCTCGCTTTTTGTCACAATGTTTTAAAAATTGAAAAAAGAAAGAAAAAAAAAAGAAAATATGTCTTTCTTCATTTTCAAAAACAAATGAGAGCTGTAAAATACTCACCATGCCTCTCGGCAAATAGCTTGGGGTGTCTACTTTCCAAAATGGGGTCATTTGTGGGGGTTTTGGGCTATCTTGGCATTTTATGGCCTTCAAAACTGTGATAGGTAGTGAGGAGTGAAATCAAAAATTTATGCCCTTAGAAACCTTGAAGGCGGTGCTTGGTTTCCGGGGTCCCGTACGCGGCTAGGCTCCCAAAAAGTCCCACACATGTGGTATCCCCGTACTCAGGAGAAGCAGCAGAATGTATTTTGGGGTGTAATTTCACATATGCCCATGGCATGTGTGAGCAATATATCATTTAGTGACAACTTTGTGCAAAAAAAAACAAAGTTTGTCATATTCCCGCAACTTGTGGCAAAATATAAAATATTCCATGGACTAATAATGCCTCTCAGTAAATAGCTTGGGGTGTCTACTTTCCAAAATGGGGTCATTTGGGGGGGTTTTGCGCTATTTTGGCATTTTATGGCCTTCGAAACTGTGATAGGTAGTGAGGAGTGAAATCAAAAATTTGCGCCCTTAGAAATCCTGAAGGCGGTGCTTGGTTTCCGGGGTCCCGTACGTGGCTAGGCTCCTAAAAAGTCCCACACATGTGGTATCCCCGTACTCAGGAGAAGCAGCAGAATGTATTTTGGGGTGCAATTCCACATATAACCATGGCATGTGTGAGCAATATATCATTTAGTGACAACTTTTTGTAATTTTTTTTTTTTTTGTCATTATTCAATCACTTGGGACAAAAAATAAAAATATTTAATGGGCTCAACATGCCTCTCAGCAATTTCCTTGGGGTGTCTACTTTCCAAAATGGGGTCATTTTGGGGGGTTTTGTACTGCCCTGCCATTTTAGCACCTCAAGAAATGAGATAGGCAGTCATAAATTAAAAGCTGTGTAAATTCCAGAAAATGTACCCTAGTTTGTAGACGCTATAACTTTTGCGCAAACCAATAAATATACGCTTATTGTCATTTTTTTTTACTAAAGACATGTGGCTGAATACATTTTGGCCTAAATGTATGACTACAATTGAGTTTATTCGATTTTTCTTATAACAAAAAGTAGAAAATATCATTTTTTTTTCAAAATTTTCGGTCTTTTTCCGTTTATATCGCAAAAAATAAAAATCGCAGAGGCAATCAAATACCATTAAAAGAAAGCTCTATTTGTGGGAAGAAAAGGACGCAAATTTCATTTGGGTACAACATTGCATGTCCGCACAATTTACAGTTAAAGCAGCGCAGTGCAAAATTCTGAATTCACCTCTGGTCCTCTAGCTACCAAATGGTCCGGGGCTTAAGTGGTTAAGTCATTGTGAACGGAAAAGACCCAGAAGAGCATAGAAAACTCCAAATACATTGTACTCTCTCTAGCCTCATGTTGAGCTATCCTACGGTCTTGTGAGTTTTACGCACAATTATGTAGTCCCAGACCCTAAAGAAATAATAGATTCAGTTTATGTGTGTTCAGGTTGGTCTTTGCACTACATTGTTATTGAAACATGATTGTACAGTGGACCTAGGCAAATCTCACTGACTTTTTGTTTAAACTATGCAAATACAGAGGTTTCCGTGAGTTAAAACATTCAGTGGGACCCCAAGATAGACAGCTTAAAGTGATTGTAAAGGTTTGTGGCCCTGATCCTCCTTTTATGGGGCCCCCTGGCTGCGCTCCTGGCTCCTCCTCTTCAGTTGCCCCCTCGGAGAGCCGCTTTCCACGGGGGAACCTGTGCGGGCGCGCTCCTGAGTCCTTCTGCTGCATCCATTGACACAGACAGTAGGACTCAGCCCGCCTCCTTGTCACTGGATTTGATTGACAGTAGCGAGAGTCAATGGCTCTTGCTGCTGTCGATCCATCCAATGAAGACCCGAGACAGTGGCTGGAGTCGCCGGGCTCGTCTTAGACGCTGGAACGATTGGGTTCAGCTAATAAAAAAGGAGGGATCTGGGGGGCTGTTGCAGCACAGAAGGATTTTCACCTTAATGCATCAACGTGAAAAACCTTGGAGACTTTACAACTCCTTTAAAGAACTAGAAATACAAAGCTTAAAGTTGTTGTAAAGGCACAAGGTTGCATGAAGGTAAAAAACCTTCTGTGTGCAGAAGCCCCCTAATACTTCCCAGAGCCTCCCTCGATCCAGAGATGTCCAGGAGAGCCTTGCCACTCTAGATTGGCTTTTGGCAGCAGCGTGAGCCATTGCTGTCAATCACAGTCAGTGAGCCAGTCAGGAGACAGAAGGGGCGGGGCCCAGCTGCAGCTCTGTGTGTGAATGGACACACAGACAAGCAGCTCAGCCTGGGTTCCCCCATAGCAAGCTGCTTGCTGTGGGGGGCACCCACCAGGAGGAGGAGCCAGGAGCATCAGATCCCAAGAAGAGGAGGATCTGGGCTGCTCTGTGCAAAACAACTGCACGGGTAAGTATAACAAATTAAATGTGTATAAAACAATCAGCGCTACCTATAGACTAAATAATACACCCAAATATAACAAAATCTCGTGTAACAACGTGAAAATATAAATATAAAACACTGTGCAAATATATAGTGTATATTCACAGCGGCTGCTGTACACTGTTGGTGATTTCACTACACCAAAAATACATAACATGTCCCATATAGTGCAGCGCCACAAAAGTCCTTAAATCCTGTGCTAAAAATCCATCCTTATTAGTGTGATTTAATTTGTTATCTTGCAAGTGGTTTTAATAAATTTGTTTAAATGCAGAGCACTATGGAGTCTGCTTTTTGATTGCATGTGGTCTGCCGAATGGAGATACGTGTACAGAGCCGATTCCCAGGATGGGAGGAGAGATCGCAGTTAGGTATATCACAGGAGTGATTATACACAGTGCCCATTGAAGTCATCTTTGAGGTGAGCAGGTTTTTCAGCAGGTGGTGGTATGCGCAATTTGGTGTCATTAACCTGATAGGGGATTGAAGAGCACAGCGGTGGAATCCACATATTTTATGGACTTTTTTTTGATATTCTTTGATAATTTATGCACCAATAAGGATGCATTTTTAGCACAAGATTTAAGGAATTTTGTAGCGCTGCACTATATGGGACATTTTAGGTAAGTAAAACAGGTCTGTTTTTTTTTTTTTTTATAAAAAATACTTTAATATCGCTTTAACGCCACCACTGCTACCAGCCTACTGGTCACAAGGCTATCACTAACGGAGACAATTGGGAGTCAGAACAGCAAGGTCTAGGCTGACATTAACAGAAAGTCAATATTTAAAGCGGAGGTCCGTCAAAATTATATTTTTATAAAGTCAACAGCTACAAATACTGCAGCTGCTGACTTTTAAAATAAGGACACTTACCTGTCCAGGGCGTCCATGATGTCGGCACCCGAAGCCGATCTCACCCTCGGATGCTGCCGCCGCCATCTTCGGTAAGGGAATCAGGAAGTGAAGCCTTGCGGCTTCACAACCTGGTTCCCTACTGCGCATGCGCGAGTCGCGCTGCGCGATCCGAATGGTCCCTACTGTCTTCTGGGACCTGTATGTCTCCAGGAAGACAGTGAGGGGGACGGAGGATGCACTGGCCGTGGCGTAGATACCCGCAGATAATGCGGCTATCTATGCCCGGAAGTGGAAGCAAATACCTGTATTAGACAGGTATCTGCTCCCCCCTTCCTCCTGAAAGGTGCCAAATGTGACACCGGAGGGGGGGAGGGTTCCGAAAAGAGGACGTTGTATTTTTGGGTGGAACTCAGCTATAAATATACATTTGGATCCCTCTATCTAAATCTACCACAGTGACAGTTTTTATTGAAAATAGTCTATGCTTATGTATTTAGGAATCATACGCCTCAAGTCTGACTTAATATAAATTAAAAAAATAAATGCCTTAATATAAATTAAAAAAATAAATGCATTTAAAAAAACTAATAGAAATAAATAATCTAACTCTATTTCAGTTCTTATTTGAAGAAACATATTGATCTTTTTGTATTGTCTTTGGTAAAAGGACTTTCCATTGGTTGTCCAAAATTCCTTCTGGTTTCTACATTGTCCTGACAAGATCTTAATTTTACACACTGCCTGAGAGAAGAAGAAAGTCTTACCTAGAGCAGCTGTTCAGCATGTGTGATAGCGATTCTGACGAGAAGCCGAAACAACCACCAAGGTTCAGTCTTACCAGATCTGAATTCTGGGCGATGGCACTGAAGAGAACAGGATCCCGAAAGTTATACTCAAAAAACAAATGTTTTATAAATAAAAACCCTAGATTCAACTAATAAGCATAAACAATTTGGCCTTTAGCTTCACCTGTTTGAACATTGCATTATTCCCCTTCACGTGTGCTGTATCGTGAAGCAGAAGACAACTGCTTGTGTGTCTAAAGCCCCGTACACACGGTCGGACTTCCATCGGACTTTTGCGTGTTTTTTTGTCCAAACGGAGTTGGTCGGGAACACCCATAGCATACACACGCTCTGACTTTTCTGCAAACTTTATCCAACATCACGTGGTTTTTCTGCTCTTTACCGCCACCCTTTGGTCAACTTCTGCTATTGTTGGTTGATTGTAACATTATTTGTTTTGTCCATCGGACAAAAGTCCGATGGTTTTCTGTACACACGGTCGGACTTTGCTCCATCGGACTTTTGTTGGGCAAAAGTTTGTCCGTTTGCAGACCCAACATTTGTCCGATGGAAAAAAAAAAATAAAAAAAGTTTGTCAGATGGAGCGTACACACGGTCGGATTGTTGGTCCAACTTGCTCAAAATGAAGTTTGTTGGCCAAAAGTCCGACCGTGTGTATACGGGGCTTAGTGCAAAGCTTACAATTAGGACATGTTCTTATAGAGATGCTCTGACTGTTCTTGGCCTAACAGTCAAGTGCGTGTACATACACAGTGGGAATGCTACTTCATAGGTTAAAATTAGGGTTGCACCGATACCGATACTGGTATCGGTGCCGATACTAAGCATTTGCAAGAGTATCGGTACTCTTGCAAATGCCCCGATACTCAAAACCGATACCTTTGGGCTCTGTACTTTCAGTTGTCAGCAGGAATTCCCCGCTAACAGCTGAAAAGTAAAGAAAAAAATGCTGGCAATTATTGGTTGTTAAGGAACAGGGCCGCGGCGTCCTTAACAACCAATCACGTGTCCTTGTGATTTCCCTCTCCGCCTCCTTCTCCCCTCTCGCCAACTATCAACACTTCCTGCATTAGAGGTGAGCAAGCCCAGCTCCCCCCCATTCCACTGTCCTCCCCCTCCTGCCGGGTGCAGCTCTCACATTCAGCTCTGCTCATCGCGGCTCCGCTAATTCTGTCACAGTCCGGTGAGCAGGAGTGAGTCCTGTGTGACCTCCGCACAGATCTGACTTTTCCCTGGCAGCTGCAAGGCTCTGCACACAGCGAGGCTTCTCCCAGTGCCCTGTGTGTCCGTACTCAGCCTGGTGGAGCCCCCCCTCTCCAGCAAGCAGAGGCACAGACACACGGCCAGCATCACTGCAGCAGGTCAGTGTGTGATTAGATCCTCCCCCCTGATGTGTCAAATACTAATTATCTACATGAAACTGACAAACAAGTGAATCCTAATATCAATGCCTTAATATATCTTGGAGTGTTATAATCTGAAAATTTCAGATAGTTCAGGCTGGGTGTAACAAGATGTCCGCTGATGCTTTTATGTGGCCAAGTGCAGGGTGTAGCAAGATGGACGTTGCAGGCAGCATAGAAAAATAGTTTAGGTTCCTTTCATGTCATTTATTTCAGTGCCTGCCCATAAGTGTCATCCATCTGTCAGTGCCCAGCTATCCGTCAGTGTCCATCCATCAGTGAATGCCATCTATCAGTGCCAGCCATCAGTGCCATCTTTCAGTGCATGCCATCTTTCAGTGCGTGCAACCTATCAGTGGCACGCACTGAACCGCTGATCCCTCAGTTCTCGGTCAACTGAGTGGAAAACAGTGACCTAGAGAAAGGAGGGCGCAGCGGAGTAGATTCTGGCAATACGATCGGGATCCTTCCAGAGCCTTCCAGTGGGCTTTAAACTGCTGTCAGTTGTTTCTGGGTCACAGGAGTGCATAAGTAAATGCAAACACTCCTGTGAACCAGAAGAGATGTAATGCTACAAAAAGCTTTTGTCATTATTCTCTTCAAATAGTCTTCAATTACTGGTAAAATCATTAGAGAACCCTAACCATGTGATGCTAAGCCTTCAATGACTGATCTAAAATTAGCTTTGACTAATTACATATTATATAAAACGCACTGATAAATTCTAGGCTGACTGTAGAAGATCATTTAGGCCCCTTTCACACTGGGGCGGTTTGCAGGCGCTATTTTGCTAAAAATAGCGCCTGCAAACCGAGCCTAAACAGCGGCTGCTGTTTCTCCAATGTGAAAGCCCCGAGGGCTTTCACACTGGAGCGGTGCGCTAACAGGACGTGAAAAAAAGTCCTGCTAGCCGCATCTTTGGAACGGTGAGAGGAGCGGTGTGTATACCGCTCCTCCACTGCCCCTTCCCATTGAAATGAATGGGAAACCGCGGTAATACCGCCCGCAAACCGCGTCTGTAACCGCAGTTTACGGGTGGTATTAACCCTTTTTCGGCCGGCAGCGGGGGTTAAAACCGCTAGCGGCCGAATACCTCAGCAATCCCGACGGTATAGCGCCGCTAAAAATAGCAGCGCTATACCGCCACCGCCCCAGTGTGAAACCGCTCTTAGACTACTCCCCAAGAAACTTCCATGCAGTGTAAATAAGTGATAAGCTGTATACCAGACAATAGCATACCAATAGAATGCCTCTATGGCATTGCTGTCTCTTACCTTATGATGTCATCAGTCAGCTCCAGCCCTTCCACACTCAAATTCTGCAGCCTATGGCATCGGGAAATCATACTCCGCAAAGCGTCTATGGTGATTGTGCAATGAGAAAAGTCTGCGTGTTGTAAACGCAAAGGTCTGTAAAATATGTTAAATTAAACTACATTATACTAGTTTACTCAAATACTGCAAATAGCATATGTTGCAAGCAACTAAAAGCAGCCCAGACTGGGAATTTACCAGTAATTTCTGTCTCTGGAAATCCCTAATGACAATCTACTGTCAAATTATCCCACTTACCTAATTGTGCAGGAAGCAAAGAGTACCGATGGTTAGAGGTCGACCGATATAGCGGCCGATTTTTGGCACTTTTTTATTAAAATCGGCATCGGCCGATTGTGCTGGAAAAAAAATCAGATTTAAAACTTCAGCGCAACTTGCAAATAACTTCTGTAATAGAAGTCAATGCAAGTTGTCTGAAGTTTCCCATGGAGCGACTTCTCCCTCCTACCTGGGCAGCCTGCCAAGTCTGAGAAAAGAAGACAATGTTTATACTTATCAAAGGACTGAACTACTTGAGGAGGACATCTCAGTTTAACCATTTAAAGACTAAATCTCTTCTGACACTTGATGCTTACAAGTAAAAATCCTGTATTTTCTGCTAGAAAATCACTTAGAACCCCCAAACATTATATATTTTTTTTTTTAGCTGAGACCATAGGGAATAAAATAGCGGTTGTTGCAATATTTTATGTCACACGGTATTTGCGCAGCGGTCTTTCAAGCGCAATTTTTGGGAAAAAAATACACTTTAATGAATTTTAAAAAAAACGAAACAGTAAAGTTAGCCCATTTTTTTTTCATCCAAAAGTTTTGATTACCTGTTTTTGTGTATTTAATATTTAAGATATATATATTTTTTAATCTAAATTATACATACAAGTGCACTGATTGGAGGCTTGTTGTGTTTAATAAAATGTTTAAATTTAAGAAATTTTCTGTATCACGTATTACTTTAAGCGGAGATCCACCCAAAAATGGAACTTCCACTTTTTGGAACCCTCCCCCCTCCAGTGTCACATTTGGCACCTTTCAAGGGGGAGGAGGGAGCAGATACCTGTGTAATCCAGGTATTTGCTCCCACTTCTGGGCATAGATCACTGCGGTGACCTACGCCACATCCGGCGCCTACTCCGTCCCCCATGCTGTCTTCTGGGAGACAGGTCCCAGAAGACAGCAGGGACCAGTGGAATCGCGCAGCATGACTCACGCATGTGCAGTAGGGAACCAGGAAGTGAAGCCGCAAGGCTTCACTTCCCGATTCCCTTACCGAAGATGGCGGAGGCAGCACCCGAGAGCCGAGGGTGAGACCGGCTTCGGGTGCAGACATTGCGGGCGCCCAGGACAGGTAAGTGTCCATATATTAAAAGTCAGCAGCTGCAGTATTTTTAGCTGCTGACTTAATTATTTTTTTCGGCGGAACTCTGCTGCTTTCACACTGGAGCGGGCAGGCATTGACGGTAAAACGCTGCTAGTTTTAGCGGCGCTTTACAGGCGCCATTCGGCTGCTAGCGGGGCGCTTATAACCCAGCTAGCGGCCGATGAAGAGGTTAAATGTGCCCGTGTAGCACCGTTGCAGAAGCGCTTTGCAGGTGCTTCGGCAGCAGTGCCCATTAATTTCAATGGGCAGGAATGGTGGAGGAGCGGTATACACCGCTCCAAAGATGCTGCTTGCAGGACTTTTTTTAACGTCCTGCCAGCGCACCGCCTCAGTGTAAAAGCCCTCGGGCTTTCACACAGACTGCAGGGGAGCTGTTTTGCAGGGACTTTACAGGCGCTATTTTTAGCCCAAAAGCACCTGAAAAACGCCCCAGTGTGAAAGGGGTCCAACTGTTAGATTTTATGAGATGAAGGGGAAAAAAAAATAAAAAAAAAATCGGCCTAACATATTGGCCCAAAAAAAATCGGCATCAGCCATCGCGATTTCTAAATATCGGCATCGGCCAGAGAAAAACCCATATCGGTCGACCTCTACCAATGGTCCTGCAACACCATCACCTTAGGGTTTACCAAATATGCAATAGGAGGTACAACATGCCTTAAAAACAGATATGGTAGATTCTAGGCTAGTCATTAAGACATTGTAGTTTGGAATTACAATGGTCCTAGGGTAATTGCACTTTCGTGAAAAAAAAGAAAAATGTAGCAAATAAAAAAATACAGCATATACAATTGGAACACAAGCCATATTGTAATTTAAAATGACAATCTTCAGTGCTAAAATTTTCCATAAAATGAAATGCAATACGGCTACCCAGAGGCCTTCTGCACACAGTTGGTGTACAAAACTTCCCCAGAAAAGTAATTACCTGCTTGTGTGATTGGCTCACTGACTTTCCCATAATTCTGCGCCAAGATACAAAACAGATTTTAGGCATCCTCTGCAATAAGCATTATAGTTTGGATGAGATACTCCCTAAGGCTTAATTACTTCTAAAGGGATGCAGACGCTGCAACTTTCCTAACTGGAAGATGGCAAGTGCATCAACTAATTGGACCGATTACAGACACTCCCATTCAGACTTCCAAAGGATACAGTGAAACATACAGCTTTTTCCTTCAGGCCAAGTTCACCTAAGTGCACATATTTTTGCAGGAAAGAAACTGCATTTACAATTTTTTTCCCACAGGAGTCTGCAGAGCATTGCAGCCATGATCAGTGGATCATTGGTGCAATGTCCGGCTCCTGCAGACATTTGCTTTAGCTTTCATGCCTGTACCTCTATAGGGCTGTTAGAAAGATGGAAGTGTCAATGGACTATGGGGGCAATCATACGCTCCCTCGCAGTCCATTGAAAACTACAAGCAGGTTGCTGTGAAAGACTGACGTGGTTGTGTGGGCGGGGCCTTGCACAGCCGCAATGATTTGAAGATGTGACAGTGGGTGCGGGAGAGGGGGATTTCTTTGTTCAACTCTAAATACAGGTGTAACATGTGCAAAAATTTGAAGCTCTCCATTAAAAACAGAAATAGGTAGTACCCTGCTATAAAGTTTGTTTGTTAAAATCCCTGCAATGTACATTGATCACCCGGAGGTGATTCATTTCGAACAGCTAAATCAGGAAGAGAAATTGTTTAATCAGAAAAACTGTCGCCTTTTTTGTGGAAAAATTGTGCAAGTCACAAGGCTGGCTGTACAAACTACAAGTCATTTATCAGGTAAAACAGAAAATGTATAACCACTTGACCTCCAGAAGATTTACCCCCCTGAATGACCAGGTCATTTTTTTGCGATACGGCACTGCGTTACTTTAACTGACATTTGCACAGTCATGCAACGCTGTACACAAATAAAATGTGTGGCCTTTTTTCCCCTCACAAACAGAGCTTTCTTTTGGTGACAATTTAAAGAGAGAAAAAAAAAAAAAAAACAGTACCTGGTAACTCCTTTTTTAGGAAGTCTTCCAGGGCTGCATGGACAAACCTGTGCTTAATGACTGCTCTGTGAATATCAATGCTTTATATATCTATCCCGTGGCAGTACTGGGGGGCTTCAGGTAAAAGAAGTGTAAGGTTGAGCACACCAACTGGTGTGTATAGTGGATACTGGTAACCCATATTAAGTAAAGCTTCCACTCCTCCCTGACCATAGCCAAATGTTTAGTTGGAATGAGTCACTTATATAACATGATTATCTCACTCAGGTGAGAAGCAATCAGTCTCTCAATTCCAAAGGTCTTAACCTGGTCAGACCTGGTAGTAAATTAAAACTGCTGACATACTGAGCCTGGAAATGTAGTCAGAAGTACACCACCCAGCCCCCCCCAGTACTGCCACGGGATAGATATATAAAGCATTGGTATTTACAGAGCAGTCATTAAAGGGGTTGTAAACCTTCGTGTTTTTTCACCTTAATGCATCCTATGCATTAAGGTGAAAAAACACCTGGCAATGACGGCCCCCCCAGCCACCCGTTTTACTTACCTGAGCCCGTTCACCTGCTGTGCTCGCCCCCCGACGTCTTCTACTCCACGGAGTCTGGCGGTTGATTGGCTAGATTGATAGCAGCGCAGCCATTGGCACGCACTGCTGTCAATCACATCCAATGACGCGGCGCGCCAGGGCCCGAGTGATACATTTGGCGGCTATAGCCGCCGGCTGTATCACGGGAGCGCGCCCGCAAGCTAACCCCCCCTAGGGAGAGAGCTTCCCATGAAGGGGGTTAGCTCTTGCGGGGAGGAGCCGAGACAGCCGCCGAGGGACCCCAGAAGACCAGGATCGTGGCCTCTCTGTGCAAAACGAACTGCACAGTGGAGGTAGTATGACATGTTTGTTATAAAAAAAAAAAAAACTGCTTTACAACCACTTTAAGCACAGGTTTGTCTATGCAGCCCTCTCAGATGCTGAACTGGAAGACGACTTGAGAAAAAAAATATATTTTTTTACTTTGTTATAAAACATATGCAATAAAAAAAATCTAATTTCCTCATAAATTTAGGCCACTATTCTGCTACATGTTTTTGGTAAAAATAAAAAAAATCCAATAAGCGTATATATTGATTGGTTTGTGCAAAAGTTATACCGTCTACAAACTTTGGGATATTTTTTTTTACCAGTAATGGCAGCGATCAGCAACTTATAGCAGGACTGCGATATTGCAGTGGACATTTGGACACTGACACTTTTTGGGGACCAGTTAAATACAGTGATTAGTGCTGAAAAATATGCAGTCCCTACTAATGAGTCGAGTCCGCGGTAGCTGGCAATAAGCTACCACTGTATGCAATCACAGTAGGAGCAAGCTGGCGGCTGCACACATGCTCGCCCTCTACCTGAAAACTTCAGATTACGTATATACACCTGATCCGGCGCAGAGGTGCCACCCCGTAGGCGTAAAACTGCTATAGGGCGGACCCTAAGTGGTTAACTTTGTATTCGGCTGTTTGCCTGAAGAGTTGTTTTAAGCTGCCCAATGGCACTGAGCATGGGGGATTATAGTCAGTACAGGAAGCTAGTGTGTGCCGGATGGAACAAACTGTGCAGACACTCAAAGCTGCAAAATTTTGCTGATCATTACTGATCAGTCAATACCAGGGCTGTCTACACAATACACAAATAGAAATGCAGATTGCTTGGCCATGACCAGAAAGCATGTTTATGTGCAGATGAATGATTATTCAGATCTTTTGTCTTCCACCTCATGTCTAGGCGATTGCTCACCTGATCTGTTTAAACATTGGTTCTCCAATACAAGATCTAGGACAGCGCAACACAACCACTCCCAGAGACAACAAATATCCGATAACTCCGTCCACCAAATGTTTTCCAGTGAGGTCTAAACTGTGCCACAGCGATTCATCACACCTAGGAGAAAGGAACAACATGTTTTATATGTAGCCTGAGCTTACACAAGATATTCTAAGAAAAAATATTGCACAGGAATTGCAGAACAGCCCAAATCAATTATGTGAGGGAATGTTTATCACTGCACAGTACTAGACTGCACAACAGTCCGAGGAACCAAAACTGCTGGGGTATTTTTTTTATGTCCAAATTCTGATATAGCCCAAGCTGGTGCTTTTATAACAGCCTCCACTTCCCACAGAAATAAAATGCTACCTATAACATTAGTCAGTGCTCATACAATGTATTTGTTCAGCACCAATATGCATAAAAATGCCCAACTGAAGTCTCACATTTATCTTAACCCCAACCCCATACCCCCGTATATGAGCATTTTGTAACAGCTACACACCTTAGCACAAGATTTTTCATACTTTATATTGCAAAAGAATTTCAAAAGGTATTCTCACTCTTAGCCTTGGTTCACATTGGTGCGTTTTGACATGTCAAATCGGCGGCAATAGCACTGTCCTAATCGGTTTCAAAAAGTAGTTTCTGTACTACTTTTGCGATTTTGGGGTGCGTTTTTCATTGACATCTGTGCAGAAACCCGCTCAGATGTCTGTGAAATCGCCGCCGAAATCGGGACTGACATGCGGGAGTGAAATCGTGCAATTTCAGCTGAACTCGCACGGCTTCATTTCTGCAGCTCAGCGTGAACCAGGGCTTACTGAGTGTTGGCTACTAAGTGGTATAACTCCAATTCCTACTGGTCTGTAAAGTCAATTTTTTTTTTTTTTTTTTACAAAAGCGCAAGTATGTTAAGGCCCTTAGACCACAGAGCAGTCTAGGAGCAGTACCGGTTGGTACCCCTGCACTTAGGGCCCCATGCGTTCATGCACAGAAGACAGGTCTTCCGCATTCCAGGTCTTCGGGTAATACTCAATGTTCACAGCATTCAGCCTTGTGCAGCTACAGCCTACCATAGACTGACAGGCTGCCAACAGTGGGACTGGGCACACCTGTCCCTCCTGGGCACACTAAAATGCCTGGAGGGACACACTGCTCCTAGACGGCCTAGTGTGCAAAGGAGCCAACGCTATATATGTGTGTTAGTTGCCATTAAAATTTAATTGCATTGCACATAAACAGTGAACTGTTGTGCCACGCATTTGCAGGCACATGCAAAAGTGTGTGTATAGGCCTAGTTCATAGATGTAAAGAATCAGGTACAAAGTGCAGTGTACATTCTCTGTTCTTTCCCTGTTGCTGTAAGATGCTGGAAAAAATGCCACATGCCAAGATAATGTAGCCTCATCATTACATCATCAGTGGCTGCCCAAAGGCAGAGCAGGAAGGGGCAACATTGAAGTCACATCGCTGAAGGAGAGCACACTGGAGTTTAAGTGTGACATGATGTGGGAGTAGGCTGTGCCATTTCAACAAAGAAATCTGAAGGGCTGTCTCAAAAATTGAATAAATTTCTGTTACCAAGCTTTGGTGTCATTGGCACATAATATTTCATCTTATACCAAGGTCTGGTGTCATTGGTGAATAATATTTATCATATAATGCATCTTAAAAAGATATTACCATTTTGAGTTGAAAACTTACGATAGTCTCCTCCAACGTTTACAAACGCAAGATGCTTTCAATAGTTCAGTTAGAGGCAGATAGGATAAGATGCCCAGAACTAACTCATCTGGTAGGGAATCCCATGATATTCCTTTAGAAAGAAAAAAGTGGTAGAAAATAAATAAAAAATATATGATGCAATGGCTTGGCATAAACACACAAAAAGGATTGTAAGTATTTACAGCCTGGTTTAAAAACAAACATACACATTTACATGGAGCTCCTAAGGCTCCATGTACACAGAAGCTCAAAAACGGTCGTTTTTAAAGCAGCAGAAAAAGCTAGCTTTTATCAGCGTTTTTTTACTAGCGTTTTTTAGCCTTTTTTTTTTCAATGGACAAAAAAAAAACGCTAAAAAAACGCTCGCGACCAGCGTTTGAGCGTTTTTTCCCCGCCGAAAAACGGCAGTTTTAACGTAAATTTCTTGCGTTCAGAAAAAAGCCCATTAACTCCACTGCTCATTAACGCTAAAAAACGTTATGTGTACATTAACACCTAGGCTAACAGAGTGCAGTTAATGGGCTTTTTTTTTAAAAACGCCAATAAACTGCAGTTTATCAGCTTCTGTGTACATGGAGCCTTAACCTGAACTTCAGGGGAAAAAGTTGTCAATTAATGCAGTTGTGTGATCAATAAAAAATTAGTTAATCGTATTTTGAATACACCTAGTGAATGTACATAAATCTGCCTTAGTATTGACCTCTTGCAATCCCCAGAAAAGAGGATGGTGCAGCGCTGGAAAATTCCTGACAAGGAAGAGCAGGTGAGGAGAGTGAGTTATGGAGGGCTAATGCCCCGTTACTGTTGCTGATAGCAGGGAGGTAACCAAGCTGCTTGTAATGTATGGCAGAAGTGTGTGAATCTCAGGACTTGCTAGACAAATGAAAATTCTTTATCAGGTAAAACAGCTCCCATGTATGCATTTCATAAATGGATCTCTTTGCCTAAAAATAAATAAAAATTGCCTGAATGTTTACGATCAAATTAAATGTAGATCGCATCTGTGCTAAGTCAGATGAACAGAAGATTTGATCTGAAGCTGCATCTGTATCCCACTGGCTCTGCAGTGACAACGATCAACCACCACTGATCACTCAATTCTCCCCTCTGCTCTGAGCAGAGAGCTGTGACTGTCAGTCTCCGGATCTCTGCTCTGCCCCTCCAGTGCTCACTGGAGTGCTGGGCTGAGGAGGGGGGCGGCTGGCTCAGGCTCTCGGCGGATTGCCAAGAGGCTGAGCCAGGTGCCGATCCAGGCTTCTGGTTGGATCCCGACTATATGGTGGGGATCTTTTCAGAGCCTGGATCGGCTCAGTGACATCAGCAAAACGGGTCACAGGAGCGCAGAACGAACTGCACTCCTGTGATCCATAGAAGTACAGCCAAAAAGCATTGGCCATAGTTCTCCTTTAAATTAGGTAATGCAAGCCATGTCAGATTGCAGGGATGATTTCAATGACAATACCATGTCTTTCATGGTATCTAGCATGGGCTGGTTTGTGGTTGAGAAAGCAGAGATAGGATCAGTGTGGATGCTGCCGTTGTCAGGGAAAGCTCAGGCTACATTCACCTCCAATGTGGGGTAGAGGCAGATCCACTTGGTTGTGACAGCCTTGCCCTGGATTTTGAAGGGTTTCTTATGGAAGGATAGTGGATGAGCCAGAGGAGGTAGTGGGACCTGTGCCACGTGGAGCTGATTTTGGGCACTTATTTAAGCTGCTTGTTTTATCAGTGTGTTCGGCACCGGCTGCATTGAGAGAGCAGCTGCCAGCACCTATTTGTTGTAGCTCACACCAGGCAGAACGAGTTGAGAGCTGTTGCTGCTGAAGCCGCTTTTTCCTTTTTCGGGTCATTCTGCTGCTCGGCCGGGGTGGACAAAAAGTGCAGCAAAGACAGGAAGAAGCTCTGAGAAGCCCTGTTAAAACATGCGGTCCCCAATGCCTGGAGAGAGCCTCGTTACAATGCAGACATCTTCCAGCGAGGTCGGTGGCGCCACCCCCCCAGGGGCCCAGTTTATAACAGGACGTGGACTAGTATCAGTCTGTGAATCGGAGACCCCTGCTTTAAAGGTCTCATGTTTGTTTCTCATAACACACAGGCTCTCTAGCAACATGTAGCACACCACTTGAATCTAGAAAAAGTTGTCAGTTGGCTGCAAAACTAGCCCTTAACTGCTATCTCTATTTTTATGTAGACATTACCGTGAGTTTTGGTAGTTCATACATACTGCACACCTTCAAATGATCACAGCACTCTACAGTTCCTACCTGGTGCTGAGCTTTTGGCTGCTCTTGGACGTCTAGCAATAACAAAGGTGTCATCTTTCTCCTTTGGTTTCTGCCGCTTTTGTGGTGGAGTAATCTTTATGATTTGGTCCAGAGGAGTATTTTCTGTGTCCAGTGCATCTTTCTCCATGGGTGTCACTCCCATTCCACAAAGCAGGTCGCAGCTCTTCTTGGAGTCCCATGTCCAGCTTGCAGAGTTCCTGGCAGAAGCAGGAATTTCCTTTAGATGTTTCCTGCATGAAGACCAAATAAAATATTATTTATCTATTTTTTCCATACTGCTCTCACAGTGCAAGAGAAGGATCAAGGTGCGGCATAAAATAAGAACACACTCCTATGGTTTCCATATAATTTTAGTTCCTATTTCTCACAAAATTGATTACAAAAAAAAGAGATAGGATAGTATCCCGACAGATGCAACAAGATCTATTCAGATCACCATATCAATAAACAATCGGTGTTAGGTTTAACAATGTGAGCAAAAGAAAGCCGAACACAACAGAATGTAGCACTCACCAAAATGTCTGAATACAAAATATATATAATGGCTTGGGTGCCCCCATAGCAAGCTGCTTGCGGTGGGGGTACTTAATAGGAGGGAGGGGCCAGGAGCACGGCAGAGGGACCCAACAAGAGGAAGATCTGGGCTGCTCTGTGCAAATCCACTGCACAGAGGAGGCAAGTATCACAAGTTTGATATTTTTATAGGAAAAAAAACGAGACTTTAGAATCACTTCAAAAGCAAATAAAAAAAAAATGTTTTCAATAAAAAAAAAAATTGTCCCTTTAAGGCCTTGGGTGGAAGCGACGTATGATGTCGCTCCCGTCACCCAATGGCACAGAGTCGAGTGGGGGCCATCATTCCCTCACTCGGCTTCCTGCCTATCAGGGGAAAGGATCGGAACGTCTCTGCCGCTACCGACGGATCCTGTAAGCGGTGGAGACGACCGGGGCGCGGCCACCTCTCCCGCCGCCGCTAAAAGTGATCTCACGCCGAATCTGCAGCAAAGACCACTTTTATCTTAAAGTGGACCGCCCGCCATTGAAGAAAATACCGGGGGTTATGGCAGCTATGTGCTGCCATAACGGTATTTTAAAAAAAAAATAATATTTTTTTTTACACGAAAACTCAATAAAAAGTGAGGGTTACATAATAAAGCCTCTGGGCATACCCCGGCTTAAACATACATTGTAACAGTCCTATAAGTTCTAAAATATACTATTGAAACAACTACAAACTTAAAGGGGTTGTAAACCTTCATGTTTTTCACCTTAATACATCCTATGCATTAAGGTGAAAAAAACACCCCCCCCCCCGTTTTACTTACCTGAGCCACGCATTTCAGTGGGCGCGATCCAGCGTCGCTCTCTCCGCGGGTTCTAGCAGAGCAGCCATTAGCTCCCATTGCTGTCAATCGAATCCAATGACGCAGGTGCCGGGGGCCGAGTCATACACTCGACGTCTATGGATGCCGAATGTATGACTCGGGAGCGCGCCCACAAGGTAATCCCCACAGGAGAGAGCTTCCCAGAGGGAGTTATCTTATGCGGGGAGGAGCCGAGAGACCCCAGAAAATGCAGTTCGGGGACACTCTGTGCAAAACTAGCTGCACAGTGGAGGTAAGTATGACATGTTTGTTATTTAAAAACACAAAAAAAAAAAAAAACTAACCTATAGTATCACTTTAAACTACTCGTCATAAAAATATCGAACCCTTCACGAATTTGCGCGTCACCCTTGAGCAGGGGCCATGCTAATCTCTTTATCGTTCCAATTTTAGTATATGTCCTGCCGAAGGGAGGAACATAACAATGGTGTTTAACTTCAAAGTAGCGACGTAAATCCACGGTGGGTGGCCCAGAAGTGGTTTTTAAAGGCGCTACACTTCCACCATTATTGATGCTGTAAGTCGTGTATACTGCTTAGGTGTTAGCTGCCTAGATTATAGATATTATTTTAACACACAGAGTGCAGAATTCCCACATTTTTCTTTTTGATAACAGGCTTCTGTTTACATTGTGATCAGCTGTGATTGGTCACAGCCGATCACGTGGTAAAAAGCTGCTGATTGGGTCTTTACCGCAATCTGTGATCAGCAGGGTCCAGGGGACGCCCCCTACTGGTTAACTCCTTCCCTGCCAATGTCATTTTTACAGTAATGAGTGCATTTTTATAGCACTGATCGCTGGATCAATGACAATGGTTTCAAAAATGTGTCAAGTGTCCGACAAAGTCGCAGTCACGATAAAAATCGCAGATCACCGTCATTACTAGTAAAAAAAAAATATATATATATATATATATATATATATATATATATATATATATATATAATAAAAATGCCATAAAACTATCCCCTATTTTGTAGACGCTATAACTTTTGCGCAAACCAATCAATAAAGGCGATTTTTTTTTTACCAAAAATATGTAGAAGAATACGTATCAGACTAAACTGAGAAAAAGTGTTTAATATATTTTTTGGGGATATTTATTATAGCAAAAAGTAAAAAATATTGCTCTTTTTTTAAAATTGTTCTATTTTTGTTTATAGCACAAAAAATTAAAACCGCAGAGGTGATCAAATACCACCAAAAGAAAGGTCTATTTGTGGGGGGGGAGGACATAATTTTGTTTGGGAGCCACATCGCGCGACAGTGCTGAATCGCAAAAAGTGGGCCGTCATTGGGCGGCCAAATCCTTTTGGGGATTAAGTGGTTAAATACCACCAAAAGGAAGCGCTATTTGTGAGGGGGGAAAAAAAAGATACAAATGTCATTTGGGTACAAGTGTAGCACGACTGTGCAATTGTCATTCAAAGGGTGACAGCGCTGTGAGCTGGGAATGAGCCTGGACAGGAAGGGGGTGGAAGTGTCCGGTATTGAGGTGGTTATATAGAGAATGGTCGGTGCACATCCGGGGGTCACACACACGTGTGTTTCGGCGTCGCTCACACCAGGCGTAGAAGAAATCCGCGTTCCTGTCCGCCTTTTTCTTTTGCGTACTTTTCACTTGAATGGGCTGCCAAAGACGCGTGATTTTTTTTTTGGCGTGTTTTCCAGAAGACATCGGAGTGGATGAGATCTTCCACAAGTAGCGGAGATCTCACTCATCTACAGACATTGGTGTACACAGCTGCCCCCGGGTGAGGAAATACGCCTGCCTTGTACGGCTCGGTGTGAATGAGACCCTATATGGAGATATAGAGTTATATGGAGACTCCGGGGAGCTGGATGTGGAGATCACACCTAGAGGGTGGTGACCATAGAGGGAATGTAGGGGGAGGGGAAGTCTAGACCTGACTGATATCCCCCCCAACTATACACAGGACTCCATCCGGGTCCCTCTCTCTCCTCACACTGGCAGTCATAGAGAGGAGGGAGGACTACCACACCCGGGTGTATATATGTCTATACAGACCCTCTCCGGTGATATTACCTGCTCATCGTACGCCCGCTTGATCTCCTTCCCTTTACAAACTTCCCGCGTCCCTCCAAACTCACGTACGGGCGCGCCACCGACGTCACGCACAGCCCCTCCGCCTGCGCATGCGCCCTCCCTTCTGTAAACTAGTGTACGGCGTGGCTGTGTAATCAGCGCTTACCACGTCTGCCCGGTAGAGGCCGCTGCAGGAACACTGACGATCCCAATGTTAGTCCCAGTGACTACTCTATAGCCAGGCTGGATGGTTTTAAAAAACTTTTCTCGCCTTCACCAACAAGAAAAAAGAAAACAATGAAAAACAAAAAATTGCAAAAACAAAAAAACAGATAAAAACACACAAAAAAAAAAACACAACCATAAAACAAACACAAAAAATAAATAAAAGGGCAGACTCAATGGACTACTTGGTATTTTTCTGCCATCACTTTTATGTTATACATGTTGTATACAAAAAAAAAAAAAAACAACAACATGTATAACATATAAAAGTGATGGCAGAAAAAGACCAAGTAGTCCATTGAGTCTGTCCATTTATTTATTTATTTGTGTTTTTATTTTTTATTTATTTTTGTGGGGGAGGGGGGGGTTGTTTTTTTGTTGTCTTTTATTTTTTTGTGTTTTTTTTGGTTTTTATTGTTTTCTTATTTTTTTTTCACTAAAGCGGGGTTCCACCCAAAAGTGGAACTTCTGCTCATTCCTCCCCCCCCCCTCCGTTGGCACATTTGGCACCTTTTCGGGGGGGGGGGGATACCTGTCTTTGATAGGAACCCTGTCCCCACTTCCGGGAGACCGGGCTGCGGCAAATTACGTCAGTGGCTAGGCTCCCTCCTCCTTTCCCTAGCCGCCGGGCCAGTAGGAGAGCGCAGCAGTGCATCGTGCATGCGCAGTAGGGACCCGGTGTGAAGCCGTAATGCTGCACTACTGGGTTTCTTTACCGGTAATGGCAGCGGTAGCACTCAACAGCTGATGGAAACATGATGGAAACATCGGCTGCGGTGCCGACATCGCTGGACTCCAGGACAGGTAAGTGTCCAGGTAAGTATTAAATGTCAGCAGCTGCAGTATGTGTAAGCTGCTGGCTTGAATTTTTGCAGAGGTTGGCCTGGGTATGCCCAATAGGCTCCGTGTTTGTATGTTTATTCTTTTTCAAATCTAATAAAAAGAATTTTAAAAAAAGCATATTTGAAGACATTTACTGGCAGTATTAAACCCATAACAAAAAATGTATTATATTACAGCTTGCCAATCATTAGGTAGGTATAGAAATTTTGGTGCCAAAACCGAAAATGACAGTTTTTTTTAAAACTACAGTAAAACCTTGGATTGTGAGCATAATTTGTTCCAGAAACATGCTTGTAATCCAAAGCACTTGTATATCAAAGCAAATTTCCCCATAAGAAATAATGGAAACTCAGATGATTCGTTCCACAACCATTTATTCATATAGGAATGATTACAGCAATACAAAATACATTATAAAGTGTACTGTAAATAAAAAAACAAATGAACCTGCACTTCAGGAGCTACCGAGTATAAGGGCCAGTTCACACCATAGAAATGCAGTCCGGATGCGTTTCGGATGCTTTTCTGCATGCGCGTTCTTGATGCGTTTTTGATGCAGTCCAGTCCCCCCCTCTTTTTTTCGTAACCTTAAATAAGGACATATGTGTTCCAGTGCATTTTTGGTGTGTTTTACAGCGTTCCAGTGCAGGAAATATGCAGCATGTTCAGGCCAGTTCACACCATACAAAACTTGTCCGGATGCGTTCCGGATGCTTTTCTGCATGCGTGTTTTTGTTGCGTTCCAGTGTGTTTTTTTTCCCCCTTTTTTTTCTTAACCTCAAATAAGGACATGTGTGTTCCAGTGCATTTTAGGTGCGTTTCGGTGAGTTTTTGATGCATTTTACCGCATTCCAGTACAGTCCAGTGCAGAAAAAATGCAGCATGTTCTACTTTTTAACCTACTATCCATGCGTTTTTGATGCAGAAAAAAACGCACTGGACTACATGTGGTCTGAACTGGCCCTTCTACTTTTTTTTTTCTGGAACTGGAAAGCCCTGGAACTGACCGCACTGGTGTGAACTATGCCATTGAAAACCATATAATCTACTTTCAATACATTTTTGAGGCAGAAAAAAACGCACCAGACTGCATGTGTTGTAAACTGGCCCTAAGGGCTGGTTCACACTACAAAAACGGATGCATTCCAGTGTGTTTTTTGGTGCGTTTTTGATGCAGTTTCCGGATGCATTCCAGGTGCTTTTTTCTCCTTTTTTCCTGTTTTTTTCCACTATACTAGGGTCCAATGCGTTTTTTTAATGCATTTTTGATGCGTTCCAGTGCATTTTTGATACGTTTTACTGTGTTCCAGTAGAGTCCACTGCAGGAAAAATGCAGCATGTTCTACTTTTTTTTCTAGAAATGGAAAGCCCTGGATCTGACTGCACTGGTGGGAACTATGCCATTGGAAACCATATAACCTACTTTCAATGCATTTTTGATGCAGAAAAAAACCCGCAACGGACTGCATGTGGTGTGAACCCTGCCTCAAAGAGAAGACTCAGTTGTGACGTGACACTACTCCTATTGCAAGGTATCGCTCATTTATCAAGTTCAAATTTATACAAAAATTTTGCTTGTCTTGTAAAACACTTGCAGACCAAGTTACCCCATCAGAGTTCCCCCCACAGCACCCTGCTCTGCACATGCTCAGTTGCTTTTTATTTTCGGACACTGCTGAATTTGTAGAGGCCGATCTGCTCACAGCCTTAAAGTGGAATTAAATCCTCTTATCCTTTACAGCAGGAGTCTCAAAGGGGTCTCAAATTGGTGGCCCTCCAGCTGTTGTGAAACTACAAGTCCCATGAGGCATTGCAAGGCTGACAGTTAAAAGCATGACTCCCACAGGCAGAGGCATGATGGGACTTGTAGTTTTGCAACAGCTGGAGAGCCGCTAGTTTGAGATTCCCGCTTTACAGCCAAGGAAGCTGCTTCTGTTTGATCAGAAACTGCCATGGTGCTGAACTTGTGATCAGTTATGACACCAGCAATTTAATGGTTTGACAGTTCTGTTGAGGACACAAGAAAATGTGACAGTTAGCAATCCAGGAATGTAACTGTTTTTTCAAACCGTTAAATCAATGGGTTTAGTTCCACTTTATGATTTACTGCTGTTCAGGGGCTCTGGGCTTCAGAAAAATGGTTGCCTCCAGCAAGAAAAAACAGGAGCCATGCTGGAGGCAATTTATGTGTAGCAACCTGCCCTTTCTCCACTGTCCTTGGCTCGCTCACAGGAGACAAAGGCGCACCGTGGCCACCATGCCCGTACCGCCTGGTTTGCAGAGGTTAAGCACACTTGTTTTAACTTACGGGTCTTGCATCAAGGTTCTCCTCAAAGTTGGTTTCTGTGCCTAGAATGTAAGGACAAAGTCTCTAAACCCCGAATAACTCCAAGGTCCACACCAATAGCCACTCCAACGTAGAGTTTATTTTCCTTATGCATGAACATTCACAAAGTTGAGGAAAAGAGAAAGGTGTTAGGAAGACAGATCAATTCAGTCACACTTGGCTTCTTCACCACTCGATCCCGAGTGGGTACAGCTCACCCGGATAGTCACCCAAGGGCACTAGCAGCCGGCATGTAGCTCGAACAGTCTATTAGATTACCTAATGGATGCGTTCAGGAGATCCTCTGCCACAGAATCTATAGTGTCCCAAACCTCCTAATGGTCCCGTTGTTTAGATCCCTTTTTCGGATGGATAACATCCCTCCGAAGAGTTACTGGGCCCCTTCCTTCACTGTGATCTCTCACCAGTCCTTCGGAACGGTCCTCCCCCAGCCTCCTCTTCTAGAAACGGGTCCCCTCACAGGGCGGCACCATGGGATTCCTCCTCCCCAAGTGGGCTCCATCTAAAGGTGCTGGGCCCAGGGCTAAAGTTGCAGTCCCAGGACCAAAGGTGCCTGGGACTGAAGCGCACGTGGCCCCATGGCCTGGAGGGCCACGCGCCACGCACCAAGACTCCGACTCTGGAACGAAGAAGAACGAACTAACCCCTCCCAGGCGGCGTCTGCCCCTTATGTATCCTCTCCCGGCATGATTCGAGCCAACTACCACTCGAATCCCCCCTAAATTTAGTATAGCAATCCCTAAATTTAGGACCCCCGCTACATACAGAATACAATAATTTTTGGAGCAAATTATTAATGTGGAATGTATGTTCCTTGCTAAAGGACATTATTTTTTATCAAGTGTCTATAGGTGAAGTTCCACTTTAATTTTCATGCTAACAAATGCGTATAAATGGGTCTCTTTGTGTAATGCCGCGTACACATGATTGGAAATTCCGACAAGAAAACCGTGGATTTTTTTCCGACAGAATTTCGGCTCAAACTTGTGTTGTATACACGCGGTCACACAAATCTTGTCGGAAATTCCGACCGTCAAGAACACGGTGACGTACAAGACGTATGACAACCCGAGATCAATGAAGTTCAATAGGCAGTTCGGCTCTTCTGTTTGATTCTGAGCATGCGTGTTTTTTTGCGTGTCGGAATTGCATACAGACAATCGGAATTTCCGATAGGAACTTTTTCCGTCTGAAAAATAGAGAACCAGCTCTCAATCTTTTGTTGGCGTAAATTCCGACAGAAAAAGTCAGATGGAGCATACACACGGTCTGAATTTCCGACCAAAAGCTCACATCGGACTTTTCTTGTCGGAATTTCTGATCGTGTGTACGCGGCATTAGTGCATAAAGCGCATGTTCTTAGATGCAGGTTTTTGGATTCTGTGTTACAGATCTGAATGCAGTGCATGTAACCTCCTGTTTCAGTCTCCATTGAAAACAATGCAGCTTTGTTCAGATCCGTAATTAAAAAATACTTGTATATGTGTTTTTTTTTATGGCTATGTGAATGAAGTCTTAGCGTGCCCCCACTCTGAATGAAGGAGCACAGGGGGCACAGCAGAAAAAAACCAGCATTGAATTGCACAGGTTTGCCTACCTGGAACATGCATCTCCAGTCAAAATGTTTATTTCATTTAAAAATAAAGCAGGAGAGGGTCAGAGCCCATGTCAGGTTTTTATTTTTTCAGCTTTGGATAGGGTAGCAAAAGGTTAAACTCTATTAAACTCAAAAACAAAAATGTATGTAGCGGCCTCACCCCGACCTCTTTAGCTAGGGGTATGTCGAGCGACAGAGTGAGGTGCGCCACGGCCCATGTCCTCCCCATGCATGTGGGTGAGGTGAAGGCCAACATCAATCTTTTCCTCGGGCCAAATGTGTGCTGGTTATGAGGGTCAGTCCTTCCGTGTCGGAATCTCCCTTTGCTCCCATCAACAGAGTCCACACACCCATCAAAGTCCAAACTCAGGTTTATTGCGTATCTCCACATACAGTCAAAGGCAACGGCATGATACGATGGGGAAGCAGGTCGAGGCACTGTACAGGTTCCTAGTCCCTACACTCCCTGTGCTATGACCAGGGGTTGCAGGAATCCTGATGGAAGCTCCTCTGCTGCGCTGTAGCCCATGTCAGGGGAAGATGTCCTCCAAGGGAGTTACTGAAGGCCCATCCGTCACCGGGTTGACGCTACACCGGGTCTTCGGACGGGTGACCCCCCCCCAGCCTCCTCACCTCAGATGCGGGTCGCCTCGCAAGGGGCGCCCTGGAGCAACTTCACCCTCGTGGGACCCAGTCGGAGTCACCGGGTCCCAGGCCTCCTTAATAGTACCTCACCCCAGGCTGAAGGTGCCCGGGATGGACTCCATCTTCGTTCCGGCCAGGCCTTGGGCGCCTAGGCCGGAACCTTGAACCACCCGCACCCAGGCCTAAGGTGCCTGGGTGCGTGAAGGGATGATCTCCCCCGAAAAACAGCCTCGTGGCGAGGGCGTCTCCCCCTTTTATCTCCTCCCATCGACACCACGGCGGGTTCCCCGCCCCAGCCGTACCATCTCCAGGAAGGGACAAAGAAGGGTAGCACTGTGGTAGTGATTCTACCTCGAGCCAATAGGTACACTGACACCCACTGGTCAAAGAGAATATTACACCACCCAATCCTCCACGAATAAGAAAAAGGGGTCTAATCCCTGACATAATTACACACCTGGGTCTCTCTACCCCCAGGTGTATCCCACTAACTTTGAAGACCCCGCTACACACTCCCCCTGGTGATTTGACGCTGGTCCCCAGCGTCAGGTGCACACCCATGTCTCCCAAAGAGTGGTGACATGAAGTGGGCCCCAGAGGCTATCCCTCAAATTTTTGATACTGTATGTGCCAAGACCTGCTCAACAGAAAAGGAACTATAAAACATTAAAACTTTTTGTATAAAACATCTGTCATGTACACATATACAATCCCTCCCGTCACTGTCTAAGAACCACCCCATACTCAGTAGTCTTGACCGACGAATCTCCTGCAGAAGGTAAACAAAAAAAAAACAACATCCTAACATTCTGTGTTAACTTGGCATGAGTGTGTCCGTCAGCCGAGAGACCCACTCACTCCAATAAGTAAGAAATGCATGTGTAACATTTTCAAACAACCGTTGCACAACACTGCCACCTGGTGACAGCGCTGCGGTAATGACACTTGGTTAGATCTTCATTCTTCCTGCTTTCCTACTCTAACTCTACCCCAAAAGTCTCTGCCTTTGGCACATGAAGAAAAGGGAGAAAAAAAAACAACAGCTCCCAAATCTCCAGTGAGTAAAAGAAAAGCCCAAATCAAAACAAAAGTAGGGCACAGTTCTAGGCGTCTGGGAATGTCTCTTCCAGAAAGTTTCAATAGCAACAAGATAGGAACTCACTTCTCCTATAAATAGAACCTTGGATCCGGCAGAAACAAGGGCTTCAGGCGCCGTCAAACACTAACACCGAATACTCGACATCCTCTCCATCTTTCCTGCAGATGAGCACCTTATCGGCATGAATATGGCGCCCAAGTCTCCAATCAGCTCTGCAGTCCTTGAACTTTTTAGACACAGGCGGCGAACATGACAGGTATCGCCTGGCATGGGGTACTTTAAGTTTTTCCCATACAAACTCGTCATACCACCTTGGTCGCAGGACCTCGACTTCATACAATAAGTCCCGAGGCAAGTAAGGGTACTCCCACCCATATTCACGGGCGACTCTCTGGGAGAAAAGTCTCTGCAACCTGGCTAGAGGCGGCATCACATCTCGCTCACCTTCTCCTGGTTGCACGATGGCCTCCGGGTGCCGAGGTACCTTCACCATCTCGGGTTTCTTTGTCTTTGGTGCCCGCAACGAAGCACGCTGCATCCCCACCATCAGAGCAGGTGAGGTAGTTGAATGCGGAAAGTTGGTCGGAGGACTAGATTTCCTCGGGAACTCCGGGGCCTTCACCCGGAGCGTACTGTCTTCTATGGACATGGGGGAATCCTGCGGTTTACTCAGCACAGGTAGTGGGCGTCTGTCCCAGCCCTTGCGGTGAAACAGTTCGTCTATCTCTCCGTCATCCCCACAGTCTGACAATGACTCTAAGTCGGAGGTGTCATACATCTCAGCGGGAAGGTAGTCTCTAGTAGACGGAAGGCTACCCTCCCTTGCGGGCTCCACCGACTGTGGACCCCCGACACCTCCAACCAACACCACAGTCCCAGCCCCTGGCTCACCTGGACCTTCTGAATAACTGGGATGTCCGGGACTCTCTTCTCTACCGGCGCCATCCAGGCCAGGCAAGCGGCGGGGTGAAGCTCGACCACGGCCATAAGATGCCTGTACCAGACCGACTTTCCTCTTCGGAGGTGGGAGCAGGGAGTCTGTAGTGACCGAAGCAGTGTCCTCGGATTTTTCTCTCTCAGTCTCTGGTTGGGCAGTCACTTCGCCCTGGTCAGCGCGCACGGGAAACTCCGCAAAGGCTTTGATCTCTCCCTCCGGAGTGGCGGTTCCTGTGATGCAGTTGAGGCGTAGGGCCCTGGGCCTTTCCGTGTGTGGTTCAACCTCAAAAAGAAACTCCTTGCATGCTTCGCATCGCCCGAATGGCTTTAGTTGGACCACCAGTCCCGAGCATCCGGGACAGATCACACCGAGGGCCTCTGTATCTCTGCATGAATACAAAGCCAACTGTCCTCGGGGCCTGAGCCTTATCCCCGTGTCTGTAATGGATGCAGCAAATGCAGTCATCTTGAAAGGATAAGGTACCGGCATCCACGGGGAGCCTGAGTTCGCTCCGACCACTTGCTGCTCCATCACGCGCTGACCTCGCGCCAGAGTCTCCACGTGTATCTCCACACGTGGCCAGACTCCTCCCACGACTTGCACGTTTTCGCGGGCTTCCTTCAGTCTCCTCCCACGAATTGCGCAGTCATGGGGTGCCTCGTGGCGCAGTGCAGCAAAAGTCCCCACATGTAGTTCGTCACACGGCTGGACTCCTCCCTCTTCCCGCTCTTTCTGCATGGGCCTCTCCCGGTTTTTCAGGGAAATTTCCACGACTTCGAGCACAGGGATGCACTTTGGCCAATCACATGGCCGACCTGCTCGGACCTCCTCCGGGCAGCAAAGTTCAAACACAGCCGTTCCAAACCTCAGGGTTAACACACATTTCATCCCGGACGAGCCCCCACGTGTAGCGGCCTCACCCCGACCTCTTTAGCTAGGGGTATGTCGAGCGACAGAGTGAGCTGCGCCATGGCCCATGTCCTCCCCATGCATGTGGGTGAGGTGAAGGCCAACATCAATCTTTTCCTCGGGCCAAATGTGTGCTGGTTATGAGGGTCAGTCCTTCCGTGTCGGAATCTCCCTTTGCTCCCATCAACAGAGTCCACACACCCATCAAAGTCCAAACTCAGGTTTATTGCGTATCTCCACATACAGTCAAAGGCAACGGCATGATACGATGGGGAAGCAGGTCGAGGCACTGTACAGGTTCCTAGTCCCTACACTCCCTGTGCTATGACCAGGGGTTGCAGGAATCCTGATGGAAGCTCCTCCGCTGCGCTGTAGCCCATGTCAGGGGAAGATGTCCTCCAAGGGAGTTACTGAAGGCCCATCCGTCACCGGGTTGACGCTACACCGGGTCTTCGGACGGGTGACCCCCCCCAGCCTCCTCACCTCAGATGCGGGTCCCCTCGCAAGGGGCGCCCTGGAGCAACTTCACCCTCGCGGGACCCAGTCGGAGTCACCGGGTCCCAGGCCTCCTTAATAGTACCTCACCCCAGGCTGAAGGTGCCCGGGATGGACTCCATCTTCGTTCCGGCCAGGCCTTGGGCGCCTAGGCCGGAACCTTGAACCACCCGCACCCAGGCCTAAGGTGCCTGGGTGCGTGAAGGGATGATCTCCCCCGAAAAACAGCCTCGTGGCGAGGGCGTCTCCCCCTTTTATCTCCTCTCATCGACACCACGGCGGGTTCCCCGCCCCAGCCGTACCATCTCCAGGAAGGGACAAAGAAGGGTAGCACTGTGGTAGTGATTCTACCTCGAGCCAATAGGTACAGTGACACCCACTGGTCAAAGAGAATATTACACCACCCAATCCTCCACGAATAAGAAAAAGGGGTCTAATCCCTGACATAATTACACACCTGGGTCTCTCTACCCCCAGGTGTATCCCACTAACTTTGAAGACCCCGCTACATGTATAAAATTGCAACACACCAGTTCTTAGATCTGGTGGCTGCATTTGTTTTCTTTTAGAAGCTTTCTTTCCTTTATTTTCACCTAGCAAGCCAGCCAGTAACACGCTGCCTGTCTTAGGGTACATTTTTGTTTTTGGGTTTAATACCACTTTAAAACCCATACCAGTTTATTGTTGCCGTTGTTTTTCGTCAGATTAGGCGACCCGCCAGATTTTGTAATGGAAGTGATGTTATGTCACGGCCATCTTGGTACACCCTGCACTCGGCCGCAGTAAGGATACAGTGAGAAGGCGGCAAGCTGACATATTTGTACACCCACCAGAGTCCTGCATTTATTTTACAGTTATTTTTACCAGTAAACTGAGCTTATATAGAGAAATACAATATTTAGAACTGACTGACTGTTTTGATGTTGAATTGTAAAAGCAGCGGCAAGTCTGATGATCTCGCAGTTTTACTAATCTGCCAGAACACCGAACAAAAAAAATATCTCCTAAACCTTTACGGTTTAGGAGATATTCCCCTTGCAATGCGCCGCTGACAGCAGCGGCGCATGCGCACAGGGGATTCTCGGGCTGAAGGCTTGGCAGACGCCGGACCTCGCCGGAACGAAGTCTCCCACGCGCATGCGCTGGAGTGAGACATCGCGGCTCCAGCCACTCACAGCGCTGGAGCCGCGATACCCGGAAGACACGCCGAGGCAACATGTCATCTCCCGCGGCGTGGACCAGGTGAGTCAACGATGCCTCGTTCTAAGGTAAGTATTTCATAATGAGCTAGTTTGCGGTGCATACTAGCTCATTATGCCTTTCCCTTGCAGGTCACTAGTAAAAAAAAAAAAAGTTGGTTACTTTACTACCGCTTTAAACCCACAAGTGCTTTTTTTTTTACCACTACTATTCCTTTATATTGGCTTTTGAAATGTACAAATGCATGAATTTAGAAATCAGATGAAAGGTCTAGCACTGGGAAACACTTTTTGAAAGATAAAAAGTGCATTTTATATGCAACTATTCAGATGAGACCAAAATGAGGGACAAATGAGGAGGAAAGAGGGACAGAGGGACCTTGTTCCAAATCAGGGACAGTTGGGAGGTATGCAAGATTGTCGTGACGGGTCGCCTAATCTGACAAAACACCGTCTGTTTACCATCAATTGAATTTTCCTTCATTTCCTGTCTCCGAGACACAACAGGAAGTTAGATAAAATGTCCCAAGTGGAGGGGAATTCCCCCTCTAGAACAGATGTCCCCATTGGAAGATTTTCTCTCGCCCTTTGTTTTTGGGGGCAACTTGAAGATGTGGGATTTCCCCTCACTTTCTTCCCCACATCTGGGATACAGACAGCAATAAAAACTGGACAGAGGGGCAAAGCTTTCCACACTCTATCCAAAAACAAAACAAAAAAATTTTGCTTAGAGATACATTTTAATGTCTGTCTTTCCAAAAAGCTTTATTGTTATGATTATTATTATTATTAATAATAATAATAATAATAATCATCATCATCATCACCTAACCCTTGCTACTGATATCAATGAAAACTTTCAGGTAAGCGGCCATTGTTCCGAAGTCCAAAGCACTTTACATTCTATGGGACGGGCCCTGACAAAATGGCTCCTGTGTTGGAGACAATACAGCAGCGGCTCAGTGTACACCTCACAAAGCGAATCCTCTGGCTGGGAGATTGTGGGCGGAAGTAGTTCGGAAGTGATGTAAGAGATTTGGATCTTTTTTCTTGTCTTGTCAGCTGAGATCTGCGGGCCGGAGAGTGAGGAAGGAGTGGGGGATGACAGTCCTGGGAGCGGAGTGAGGACAGGCGGCCCGGCCAGGTGAGGGCGGCTCCTCCATCTGTCATGTCTTCTGATGATGACTCATTGTACACAAAGCTGTCATTCTCCATACTTCAGGCTGACAGGACAGGCAGAGGTGGTTGTATGTCAGATCCTTCTACAGCCCTCCATCCATTGATCAGGACATGTTGGGGGAGGGGGCCCTGGGTGTCTGACCCTCCACAGGGTACACATAACTCCTCAACTTCCTTCTACCATTCTCATTACAGGTCACTGCACCCAAAACTCATGAAAAATCTCCTCTGCTGATCTCCGGATTGGGGGAAGGTGAGTGAACTGTGTTACGCCTCCCCCTGTTGCCCCCCTATTTAACAGCTGAAGGGATCAGCTCCTGATATGTGTTGGCCCTCTGTGTGCCACCCCCTGTAGCTGGCTTATGGTTGGGGCTATCCCTGTACAGCAAGGGTTCCCAAAATGTATCATTGGTTGCTAGGATGCAGGTTAAACATAGTATCGTTGGTTGCTAGGATGCAGGCTTAAAAATGGTATCGTTGGTTGCTAGGATGCAGGCTTAAAAATGGTATCGTTGGTTGCTAGGATGCAGGCTTAAAAATGGTATCGTTGGTTGCTAGGATGCAGGCTTAAAAATGGTATCGTTGGTTGCTAGGATGCAGGCTTAAAAATGGTATCGTTGGTTGCTAGGATGCAGGCTAAACATGGTATCGTTGGTTGCTAGGATGCAGGCTAAACATGGTATCGTTGGTTGCTAGGATGCAGGCTAAACATGGTATCGTTGGTTGCTAGGATGCAGGCTAAACATGGTATCGTTGGTTGCTAGGATGCAGGCTAAACATGGTATCGTTGGTTGCTAGGATGCAGGGTGCGCAACGTCATTGGTTGCTAGGATGCATGATGCACAGCATCATTGGTTGCTAGGATGCAGGATGTGCAGCGTCATTGGTTGCTAGGATGCGCAGCATCATTGGTTGCTAGTAGGGTTGTCCCGATACCACTTTTTTAAGACCGAGTACAAGTACCGATACTTTTTTTTCAAGTACTCGCCGATCCTTTTTTTTTTAATCTCACGTGACAGTGGCACATGTGTCAGTTTTTTTTTTTTTTTTTTTTAACAATTTATTTTACTTATTGTTTGCTTCATTTTTTATTTATTTTTTTACAATGTTTTCTTTTTTTTAAGGTGGGATGGAGGGGGTTTACAGTTTCGGTGTGTTTTTTTTATTTTCTTTTTTATTATTTTTTTACAATTTTTTTTTTATTATTTATTGCAATTCTTCTTATTAGCCCTGTTGGGGGGCTTTGGTGAGATATCAGGGGTCTTAACAGACCTCTGACATCTCCAATTGAGACAAGGAAAGGGACTAAGGACACAGATTCCCCAGTTCCTTTCTCAGCAGCCTCCGCTGCGCTGAAAATGAATGGAGAGAAGACAGCGGCTCCTCTTCATTCATAAAGTGAAACATTGTAAACACAGTTTACTATGTTTCAGTTATGTGAATGGACAGTCAGTGATCACTGACTCTGTACATTCGGAACAGTAAGGAGACGGATTTACCGGCTCCTACCTCCGCTCTCCATCCTGACAGATCGAGGGGGTGGAGGAGCAGCATGGAGGGGGACACAGACTGGAGAGAGCAGCATGGAGGGGGACACGGAGGGGAGAGAGCAGCATGGAGGGGGACACAGACTGGAGAGAGCAGCATGGAGGGGGACACGGAGGGGAGAGAGCAGCATGGAGGGGGACACGGAGGGGAGAGAGCTGCATGGAGGGGGACACGGAGGGGAGAGAGCTGCATGGAGGGGGACACGGAGGGCAGAGAGCTGCATGGAGGGGGACACGGAGGGCAGAGAGCTGCATGGAGGGGGACACGGAGGGCAGAGAGCTGCATGGAGGGGGACACGGAGGGCAGAGAGCTGCATGGAGGGGGACAGCAGCATAACGGAGGGGGGCTGGAGGAGGATGCAGGGAAAGTCAGCGGTGATCGTGTGTGGGAGAGTTACAAGCACTGATCACCGCTGATTTCACTTAAGCAGCTGAAAGCCGCGGGGGGGGGGGTAGTAGGTTAGAGAGAGAAGCGGAGAAACGGCTGTCAGACTTTTAAATCTATACAGCGGTGATCGGTGCTTGTAACTCCCCCACCGCACTGATCACCCCAACTGTACAAGTATCGGGTGAAGCATCGGGAGCATTTGCCCGCGTACAAGTACTCGGGCAAATGCTAGGTATCGATACCGATACTAGTATCAGTCTTCGGGACAACCCTGGTTGCTAAGATGCGCAGCGTCATTGTTTACTAGGATTCAGGATGAGCAGCATCATTGGTTGCTAGGATGTGCAGCGTCTTTGGTTGCTAGAATGCGCAGCGTCTTTGGTTGCTAGGATGCAGGATGCGCAGCGTCTTTGGTTGCTAGGATGCGCAGCGGCATTGTTTTTTTTTTTTTTTTTTTTTTTATTAATGCTTTTTGTACTGTTGAATTACAAAACAAGGCCATAGGGGCATACCCCAGCCAAACATTGCGCATAACCACATGCACAACAAAAGAAAATACCATCACACCCTAACGCTAAATACTTCTAGCTAAACACAACATAAACACCTCTCAGGTTACCCATGATAGGATTTCAGCAGGAGTTATTGTTTCTTGTAGGACCTCATCTCGTTCCTAACTGCCTGTATAGAACTGTACTGGAGCAATTAGGAGTAGGCACGATCATCTTTTAGATTATGCTTACACCTCCGTTTACCTATTCGGATTAGGACCTCAGTGCCAAGCACCCCAGGTGGGTACCCAGGAGATCCATCTAAGTCACTCCCCCTGCGGCTGGTCATCAGTTGTGGATTCAGAGTCTGTCCACAAATGCCAGACTTTTTCATATTTTTTGGGGCATCCTCGAGACAGATATGTCGCTTTATAGAGGGGTATCATTGTGTTAACTAGCTGTTTCCAAGAGGTCAGGGTGGGGGGGGTGTTTGACTTCCACTTTAATACTAAGGCTTTTCTTGCATAAAAGAGAAGGATACCTATAAGGGTACGTGTTGCTTTGGACAGTGCCAGTTGCTCCACCAGGCCGAGAAGGCAGACACTAATTGTCAGGGGAATAGGAATGGTAGTTAGGTTGTGAATAAATTGAGTTACCTCCCGCCAATAGTCCTGAATCTGTGGGTAGTCCCAGAATATATGTGTGAAGCCCGCAGGAGTAGCAGAGCATCTCCAACAGCCAGCCGACAGGGCTGGGTATATGCGATGAAGGCGTTGGGGCGTGTAATAGATCCTATGGAGGATTTTGAATTGGATCAATTTGTCTCTAGTTGCGACCAGTGGCTGGAATGGATAGTCCCACATGTCCTCCCAGTCTTCACTGTCCAGCTCCTGCATCTCCGCCCGCCACAGGCCGCGCAGATCATCCAGTCCAACCTGGATGGACGGTAGAAGTGCACTATAAATTTTGGATAAAGGTTTTGGAAGCTCGGCATCGTCTAGCAGAATCTCCAGGTCATCAAGCTCCATCCGAAGCTGAACCGACCCGAATTGCGAATTAAAGGCGTGGCGGAGCTGCAGGAACCTGAAGAAGAAAGAGTTCGGAAGCTGGAATTTGTTCTTTAGCCTATCGAATGTAAATAACCCCAACACATCGCAGATATCCCTCAAATACTTGATGCCCTTACCGGCCCACAAACCCGGGTCCTGTAGAGTGGAATTCCCGCAACCTTGGATTACACCAAAGTGGTGTATTAGGGGACCATCTGGCCCTTGCCAAATTAGGTTTAATCACTACTATGTACCATGCCTTAATAATCGCTTTCATAGCCGGAGGTAAAGGTACCGGGGAGCCCCCCGACCCCCTATAAAGTGCGTTGCGAAGGGCCTCAAAGGATCCCAAGCGTGCTGCCTCTAGGACGACTGATGCATTGGTGTCGTCCGAGATCAGCCAGTTATGTGCATGGGTGAGCATTGCTGCTAAATAGTAGGTGTGAAAGTCTGGGCAGGCAAGTCCCCCCTGTGTCCATGGTCTACGCAAGATCTTTTTACTGAATCTAGCCGGGCGTGATTGCCACAAGAAGGAAGCCACTGAGGAGTCTAGCTGCTGGAAAAGAGACTTGGGGATCCAGACCGGAGAATGCCGCAAGATATACAGCAAGACCGGGAGTAGTTTCATTTTAATTAAGTTAATTCTCCCTATAAGAGATAATGGGAGGTTCGACCAGGCCTTCAGTTTTGATTTACACCACTGCAGCACCGGGGACAAATTAAGTTTGAAAAAATCCTGGGTGTTGGGAGAGATATTAATTCCTAGGTATCTAATGGTATCTGCCCATTGTAGAGGTGAAGTAGGATCACTCAGCCTCCTTACCCCGGGATCTATGGGCAAAATTAAGGATTTGCTCCAGTTGGTTCGGAGGCCAGAGAGAGTCGAAAAATGATCCAGAAGCCGAAGCGCCCCGGTGAGCGAGGGACCAGGGTCCCGGAGGAAAAGGATTAAATCATCGGCATACAATGCCAGCTTCTCGGTCACCGAGCCGACCCGCACTCCAGACACCTCGCTCGACCTCCGCAAGGCCTCAGCTAAAGGCTCCATCACCAGGGCAAACAGCGCAGGTGATAGAGGACATCCCTGTCTTGTCCCCCTCCTAATCGGAAAGGAGGGTGAGAGCCTACCATTTAGTTTGATACGGGCAGTGGGGGCCCTATATAGTAAGCCGATCCATTTCCAGAAAGTTGGGCCAAAGCCAAAACCCTCCAGAACCTGCATCATATAAGACCATCTAACTGTATCGAAAGCCTTTTCGATATCGAGAGATACCAGGACCCGGGAGGCAGTCTCCTCGGGTGGGAGCTGGAGATGGGTAAAGACTCGTCTAATGTTAATGTCCGTGGACTTGCCAGGCATGAAGCCTGTCTGATCTATATTGACAAGGGATGGTAAAACTGTCATGATTCTATTGGCTAGTGCTTTGCTGAGTATTTTAAGATCGGAATTCAGCAACGAAATGGGTCTATAGGACGAGCAGCAAGTGGGGTCCTTCCCTGGTTTGGGCAGCAGCACTATATGTGCCTGGTACATGCTATCCGGTATCCTATCGGATTCCAAGCAATCTGTGAACAACTGTGTTAGCTTGGGGGCCAGTAAGGCAGCGTGAGTTTTGTACCAGTCCCCAGGTAAACCATCGGGGCCCGGGGATTTATTGTTGGGCAAGGAGTAGGTTGCAGCTTCTATTTCCAGACGTGTCAAGGGCTTATCTAGCGCGACCCTGTCCTCCTCAGAAAGAAGAGGCAAAGTAATTCCTCCTAGTTCCTCTAACCCAGCAGCAGCTGAGCCAGAGAATGGGTCATCATACAATTTGCTATAAAAGAGATGAAATTCCCTCAGTATACCCTCGGGGTCAGTAACTTGGCAACCAGTGGAAGTCTGAGTTCTAGGGATTACCGTTTGGAGCGTGGGTTCTGCCACTAGGTTGGCCAGTAGTTTGCCATTCTTGTCCCCTGACTCGAAAAGCTTGGCTACAAACTTCCGCGTATCAGAGTGCACCAGCGAGGTGTAATGGAGCTTCAGATCTCTCCTCGCCTGGGCTAGAGCAGAATAATTTTCAGGTGTCGGATGCCCCGTAAAAAGTTCCAGTGCCGTTCCTTCGTTCTGTTCCAATTGAGTGGTCTGCGACGCAAAGCCGGATCTCACTGCCTTAATAGAGGAGATATATTCCCCTCGGGCATAAGCCTTGCCCGCCTCCCAGACCACATCAAAGGAAGCCGACCCCACATTTGTTAGCCAGTAGTCTACAAGTTTGGGCTCCACCAACTCTTGAATTTGAGGATTGCCTATCCAATGGGACGCTAGCTTCCAACATCCCGGCTCGCGGGAGGTACCCAGAGTCAAGCCCAGCTCCAGCGGTGAGTGGTCCGAAAGACCTGCCGGGAGATAGGAGACCGCTCCGACCTGAGACAGAGCAGAAGCCGACCCAAATATGAAGTCTATGCGAGACCCAGACCTATGCGGTGCCGAGATGTGTGAATACGTCCTATCCTCCGGATGCTTCCACGGCCAGATTTCCTGGAGACCAAAAGTGTCCGCCCAGAGGGCCAAATCAGGGGGGGCAAGTCTAAGGGGATTTTTAGTGTCTCTGTTATGATCTAGGATGGCGTTAAAGTCCCCTCCAACTAGAATATTGTGGACCTGGAGAGGGGCTATTTTTGTAAGGATGGTGTACAGGATGGAGGAATCAAACGGAGGAGGGATATATACATTGACCATTGCCCAGCGTTGGGCATACAGTTCAAGAATTAGGATGAGGTATCGTCCCCCTGGATCCATGAAGACCTGTTCCACCAAGTAAGGGAGCGACTTGTTCAGCAGAATAGTCACGCCCCTCGCGTAGGAGGAATATGTGGCATGGAACCCTTGTTTAACCCATGCCCGTTTAAGTGTTAGAATTTTACTGCCCGTCAGGTGAGTTTCTTGAAGAAATGGAACGTGAGGTTTGTGAGACTGCAGAAATTTAAACAATAATGACCTTTTCACCTTGTCATTCAGTCCTCTAATATTCCAAGATATCAACTTTAAATCTATACCCATTTAGAATAGGGAAGCTTAATAACAACAGGATCATAGAAGACCCACATCCAGTAGCGTCCTGGCCATAGGCCCGCTGCGGAGGCAGTTCAGAAGATGCAGTAGTCCAGTGAGTCTGTAGAGAAAACAGGTGAACAGGAGAAAACAAGATGAAGACAACGTAGTCCAGCAAGAAAAATGGTGCGGAACCTGAGCAGGTGTGGTAACTAAACAAGAGTACATGTAACGCCCTACCGCCTGGCATAACCCCAACTGTCGCCAAGGCAGTTTCTTACCCTAAACTTTAATAGTAGATGTCGCCTTCTGGAGGCTCAAAGTTTCTGGGATAACCTCAGCGTGAGTTCAACCTATAACAGTAGGCGAGGTTGAGGGAACCTGCATCCCATCGCAGTGTGGGGGGACCTGGCAATCTGGAGCAGTAGTATAGTCCCTCCAGGTCGCAGGAGTGCCCCAGGTAGAAGTAGGCTACCAGGTTCTCCGCTCTTCAAGAGAACAAAAAAAAAAAAAAAACACCCCAATGGGGGGGGGGGGGGGTCAACTGTGGTAAACTTGTAGAGGTACATTTGGGGTAACTCCGGTGCTTACAGGGATAAAATAGGATAAAGCAAACCAGGATGAAGAAGAATCGTGCATCACATGGACTAATGAGGAGAATCTTTCACCGCAAGGTGGTTAGCCAGCTATCAGCATCCGCAGGGTTGTCGAAGAAGCGGACCGTTCCGTCATGTTGGACTCGCAGACGGCTGGGGTAAAGCATGCTATATTTAATGTTCTTGTCCCTGAGTCGTCTGCGGACATCATTGAAGGTCTTTCTCTTTCTTTGCAAATCTGCTGAAAAGTCAGGGAAAAGAAGAACTGAGGTGTTGCAATATTTGAGTGTGGGATGTTTGCGGGCCTCGGAGAGAATCTTGTCCCTGTCCCGGTAGTTGAGGAAGCGGACCAGGAAAGGCCTGGGAGGGTTCCCCGGGATGGCTCTGCCCGTAGGCACTCTGTGGGCCCGTTCAACAACGTAGGTGGGGGGAACATCCGTAAAGCCCAGGAGAGTTTTGAAGAACTCCTCCGCAAATACAGCAGGGCGATCCCCCTCCTCTCCTCCCTCAGGCAGACCAATGACTCTGACATTGTTGCGCCGCAGCCTGTTTTCCGCGTCATCTGACTTTGCGACAAGGGACTGCACTGTGCGTTGTAGCTCAGCAATGGAGGTGGAATGAGTGGCCGTTAGATCCTCAGTGGCCGATACTCTTGATTCAGTTTCGGACATCCTCCCCCGTATCTTGTCCAGGTCATTACGTATGAGGACGCACTCCTCAGCAAGGTGGTCAATGCGCACTAGCAGCGAAGTCCTACTCTGCTCGATCGCAGCAAGGATTATGGCTGTGCCGTCAGGAGATGGCGGGGCTGGCCCCTCTGCCGCTGGGGCCTCACAGGGATCCATTTCCAGTTCGGCCAGCAAGGCCCGAATTCGCCCGACCAGTATGGGGTCCGTTTGCGGGGAAGGGGGCGATGGCACCTGGAGCGGTGCGGTCACCTTTAGCGGCTCTGGAGTTCCCCTTTCCCTTTTTGAAAGAGGAGGGCATCAGGCAGGTCACCCAGAGGGAGGATATGTAACCGTGCCCAGAGGAGCGTCCAGGAGACAAGCTAGCCGCAGCCGTCAACCACTGGGGACCACCAGGCGCCTGTCCCTCAGCAGCAGGCACCCAACTGACAGGTTAGTGGGGATGCAAGGATGGAGGTGGCCCAGGTTGGTGGGGCAGGGATAGACTGGTGGCAGAGGACCTCTGCAGGATAGGCAGTCTCTACAGGGCTGTACACCAGGCCAGGGCAGTGGCGTGCAATGATGGGCGGGCGGATGGATGAAAGCAGCCAATCTGAGTCCCCGGAGTTCGGCCGCGCCGGCCGCAGCTCGCCCCCGTGGGGTAGCGGCTCAGGAAACTCCGGTGCTCTGTAGGCCTCACTAGGCTGCACTAAGCCGCGGCCGCCGCGGACACCCCAAACGGCCAGACAGGCCTCCGGATCGTGCTGGATGGGCGGATGGGCAGGCAGGAGGGAGTGGATGACCTTCCTTACCTCCAGGCAGGCCGGGATCCGAGCTCCAGAAAAAATCACAGGCCGGCAAGATGGCGGCGGCCGCGGGAGGACGGAGCTGTGCCGGGCAGGCGACCCCCGGGAGCTCCGCTGCGAGATGTTGGCCCAGGACACTTCAGGGGACCAAGAGGAACAGGCTGGCAGGTAAATCGGCGTGGATTAGACAGATTGATGTACGGATGGCGACGGATTAGGATCAGGATTCCCGGAGCTCCCCACAGACACGTCCGCCGCTGTTCACATCAGGACACGCCCCCCCGCGCAGCATCATTGGTTGCCAGGATGCGCAGCGTCTTTGGTTGCCAGGATGCGCAGCGTCTTTGGTTGCCAGGATGCGCAGCGTCTTTGGTTGCCAGGATGCGCAGCGTCTTTGGTTGCCAGGATGCGCAGCGTCTTTGGTTGCCAGGATGCGCAGCGTCTTTGGTTGCCAGGATGCGCAGCGTCTTTGGTTGCCAGGATGCGCAGCGTCTTTGGTTGCCAGGATGCGCAGCGTCTTTGGTTGCCAGGATGCGCAGCGTCTTTGGTTGCCAGGATGCGCAGCGTCTTTGGTTGCTAGGATGCGCAGCGTCTTTGGATGCTAGGATGTGCAGCGTCATTGGTTGCTAGGATGCAGGATGTGCAGCGTCATTGGTTGCTAGGATGCAGGATGTGCAGCGTCATTGGTTGCTAGGATACCAGTCTGTATCCTAGCAATCAATGACACCTGGCCGCATGGTATCCTTGGCTGTTGACGTGTTGGTGGCTGTCCACTGACACTATGGAAATGTACGACAATGTGTGGCCTGGCTACCTGCATCCTAGCAACAGATGACGCCTGACAGCCTAATTGTCCTAAAAAATTTTTTTGCAGTGCAGAGAGATGAGCTTATCAGTGTGCTGCTTCTCCTTTCACCGTCCAATAACAGGCTGGGGGAGGGACGAGACCATTACTTAACCTGCAGGAAAATAAAATCAGGTCTCCTGTCCTACCAGACGAGGCTTTTCTGCGTTCCAGGGGAGCTAGTGGGGGGCACAGGAACAGACTGGAGCATTGTAAGGCTGAGAACACCGCAGGCTGGCTGGTCCTAAACCGGCAATCCCCTATTCTGTCATCTATACAGTGCAGATTTACATTTGATTTTAGTAAGAAGTACATAGAAGTATATTATACCTGTACCTAGTATATTATACCTGTACCTAGTATATTATACCTGTACCTAGTATATTATATCTGTACTACTCTATAATGTCTTTTACTTGGATTTTATTTTTGTTGCTTGTGAGCTCATTGAAAAAAGTTCTTTCTATTGGTGGGGAGGTTCCGCCTTCCTGAGTCTCTGATAGGACGCCGTGTATCTTTATGACCCTTTTTAGTTTGTATTTATGTTGCGTAATTATTGCCAACCATTCTGTCTTGTGACATCTACTGGTATGTTATTACCAAACTATAATTGGAAGACGTGAATTCATCCATGCACTGATGTTAGACACAGCAATTATTTAATCCAATTATTCCGGCTTATCTCCCTACTTTTATATGGAATAAAATGAGTTTACACTTTTGATTCATCATTTTATTGAAAATAACACCATTGTAAAAGGATTGTTTCCCAGAACTCTATAATGCATGTAAAAAAAAAATCTATTTAGTGTTTGCATTTTACTATTCCACAAGATTTTTTAGTATTCTTCACACTTACACGGCGCCGAGCACAAACAATAAATGGACACGGCGTTCTTCCCAGGGGCCCAGAAAGGCTGGAACATGCAAAATACCAAATTAATAACTTTATATTAATTCCCTTCAGTATGTAGGTGATTCACATTTTAAGATGAGGACTCGCTCTTCTCTGCTTTGCCATGTAGTATTCTTCAAGGATAACTCCACTTTTGTTGAGAAAAAGACCACCCCCAGGGTGATCTGTGTACATTGAGGGGATCTTAAATTGTAACTCCACTTTCATGGGGGGGGAAAAAAATATTATAGCGTATACAATTGCGACACAAGTCTTATGCCGCGTACACACGACCGTTTTTCATGACGAGAAAAATGCCATTTTTAAAAAATGGTCATGAAAAACGGTGGTGTGTAGGCTACAGAGCATTTTTTTGGACGAGAAAAATGGCCGAAAAAAATTAGAACCTGCTCTATTTTTTCTCGTTGTTTTTCACGTCGTTCTTTTTAACATTGTGAAAAACGGTCGTGTGTATGCTTTTACGAGGGGGGAAAAAAAAAAGCGCATGCTCAGAATCAAGTTTGAGACGGGAGCGCTCATTCTGGTAAAACTAGCGTTCGTAATGGAGATAGCACATTCGTCACGCTGTAACGGACTGAAAAGCACGAATCGTCTCTCACCAAACTTTATTAACACAAGGATCAGCAAAAGCGTCCCAATGGGTGGTGCCATTTGAATGGAACTTCCCCTTTATAGTGCCGTCCTACGTGTTGTACGTCACCGCGCTTTGCTCGAGCGTTTTTTTCACGAACGTGTGTATGCAAGACAGGCTTGAGAGGAAACACGAAAAATCACGTCAAGAAAAACGTTGTTTTTTCCATGACATGAATAACCGTCGCGTGTACGCGGCATTATTGTAATTGAATGTTATTAAAAATTATCTTTCCTTTTTAATCTGCAGCTCTGTCATTTTCTGTGAAGTGCAATATGGCAACCTGGAGGTGTTCTATACACAGAGTGTGTACAGAACGCCCCCCAGAAACATAATTTCCTGCTTGTGTGATTGGCTCATTGATTTTTTTCCCCAGAAGTCTGCCTAAAGCCTCTTACACACGATTGAACTTCCATCAGACTTTTCCGTGGATTTTGGTCCGAAGGGCGTTGACCGTAGACTTGTTCTGCATACACACAGCAGAACATTTTCAGCCAACATTCACCAAACCACGTGGTTTTTCAGCTCTTTACCGCCACCCTTTGGACAACTTCTGCTATTGTCGTCTGATGGTTAGCATTGGTTCGGTGCATGCGTGTTTTGTACTTTGGATTTTAGTCTGATGGACTTGTGTACACACGATCGGATGATTTGACGTAACACATTTGTTGTCAGAAAGTTTGAGAGCATGCACAGCGAACATTTTTCCGTGGAAATTCCGACAACAATTGTCAGATGGAGCATAGACGGTCGGATTGTCTGATATAAAACACATCCGTCGGGCCGTTGTTGTCAAAGTCCGATCGTGTGTATGGGCCTTTAGATACAAGTCAGATTTTTGGCATCTCCTGCAATTAAAAATTACCTTTTTTTTTTTTTTTTATTTTTTTATTTTTTTTTTTTTTTTTTTTTTTGGCGAGATACTCCCAATAGGAAATCGCATCTAAAGGAATGCAGGCCCAGCAGCTTTCCTCATTAGAGTCCTGCAGGTGCAGCAGCTGACTGATAATTATGAAACCACTCCTATTAGACTCACTCGGCACAGAGGAACAAACAGGGATTTCTTCAGAATAACAAAAGGTAGGAATCTGCAACAAAGTTTGTTATAAAGCCCTGTACACACGGTCGGACTTTTGGCCAACAAACTTCATTTTGAGCAAGTTGGACCAACAATCCGACCGTGTGTACGCTCCATCGGACAAACTTTTTTTTTTTTTTTTTTTTGTTTTCATCGGACAAAAGTTCGGTCTGCAAACGGACAAACTTTTGGCCAACAAAAGTCCGATGGAGCAAAGTCCGACCGTGTGTACAGAAAACCATCGGACTTTTGTCCGATGGACAAAACAAATAATGTTAAAATCAACCAACAATAGCAGAAGTTGACCAAAGGGTGGCGGAAAATAGCAGAAAAGCCACGTGATGTTGGAAAAAGTTTTGGGAAAGTTTGCAGAAAAGTCCTGTGGTGTGTATGCTATGGGTGTGCCCGGCCAACTCCGTTCAGACAAAAATCCACGGAAAAGTCTGATAGAAGTCCGACCGTGTGTACGAGGCTTAATTCTTGTAATGTACATCAATCAGCCAGAGGGGAATGTGTTTTTTTTTTTTTTTGTTTTTTTTTTCTTAACAAAAGTAGAGTTACTCTTTAACAAATTTTGTTGCAGATTTCTACCTGTTTCTCCTCTGAAGACCAGGTTTGATTATGCCAATGTGCAATGTGAATCAGAGTGGGAGTGACTTTAACATTTTTAGACTCAGTTCACGCTATGAGCCGCATGTGAACCACACAGGAATTGCACCACAATTCATTTATTATAAATAATATTCAATTCACATGCTATTCATTGCGGTGCGATTGGAGCCCGTTCATTTTGAATGGGCTCCAGTCACACTGCATCACACCAAAGAAATGCATGCACTTTTTTGAGCTGCACCGCAACCGGATCGCATGGTCATTCTGTACAATGCAAACACACTGCATTTGTGACCTGCATTTGGAGCGTTGTTAATTTTGTATTGACACCCTAAGCAGGTCGCAACGGCAGTGAGATTTGCATGCTGCGTGGAAAATGCGCATGGATCGCAGGTTTTCCCGCACTTCATAACTGTGAACCTAGTCTTAATCAGCTGATGCATTTTGCGAGTGTTCTGAGGAAAGTGACAGGGCCTGCATCCCCTTAGAAGTGATTAACCCTTTGGGAGTATCTCACCAAATGACATTTTTGTTGCAGGGGATGCCTAAAATCTGACTTCTTACTGCATATTTCTGGGAAAATCAGCGAGCCAATCACACGAGCAGTAAGTGACATTTCTGGGGAAGTTCTGTATATCAGCTGTGTACAGAATGCCTCCAGGTTGCCATGTTGCATATCATTTTGCAGAAAGTTACAGTGGCTGCAGGTTGAAAAGGAAAGGTATTTTTTAATACCATTGAGTTACAATGTAGATTGTGTAGCAATAGTGTATTGTTGTTGTTTTTTTTTTTTTTTTTATTTTTTTTTATTGTTTTTTTATATTTTGCCATTTATTTTTTTCCCCACGAAAGTGGATTTACCCTAAAATTTTGCTCTTCTCCCCTTCCCCTTGTAGAAATGATTCGCTTCTTCAGCTATTTTGTTTAATATTTCACAATTGAAACCGAGAAGTTATGACTAGTTTCTTTCATTTTTCTTCTTTTACTTCCCTGTTCAATATAAAAGTCAGATCTGTGTTTTTTTTTGTTCATCTCATATTTTTGAATTGTAATCTTTGTGTATGTACAGAACGCTATTGATTGCGGAACAGTGTTGCAGAGGTACGACTATGTAGATCACTTTAACATTTTTCTGCACTGTTAGTACATAGACTCGGCACTTCCAGAGTCAATTTGCACTCATGTGACTCATTTTCAGCTGACAACGGGCTAAAGTCCATTGTTGGCTGATGTCACTCCAATCCAGGCTCAGGAAAGATCCCGACCCAGTTAACAGATTGGTTGCTAGAATGCAGGGTGGTTCTAGCAACCAATCCGTTAACTGGGCCAGCCCCTGCCCTCCTCCTCCTCCATAGTCAACTCTGTGAAAATAACAGAGCCAGCAGGCAGCGGGCGGCTGAAGACAAAAAAGCAGATCTTAAATGGCGCAACCGCAGCAGGGCTGGACGGAGCATTGACACGGTCCGGGCTTGGCCCTTGGTCCACCATGCCTGTTGTAGACCATAATAGGATTCCTTTTGTCGTGTAAGAAATAGGACAGGTGTGAACAGGGACTTGGGGTTCCATTTGTCCCATCATGTGATGAGCATTGATGAAGTAGACCTCGGTGTGCCCTAATTTGCTGATTAATCAGTTTGGGTAAAGTGGAAGCCCTGACTTCTTAATCGGTGAGAGGCTCTCTGTGCCGATATATGTGCTGTGGACATTTCCATTTCGGAGACATTCTTTGCATGTCTTGTTTGGCAAAGTGGGGTTGATTTACTAAAACTGGAGAGTGCAAAATTTGGTGCAGTTCTGCATAGAAACCAATCGGCTGCTGTTTTTTTTTTTTTTTGACAAAGCTTAACTGAAGAAGTTGAAGTTAGAAGCATTTTTACAAAGCATTTGTAGAGCTTTCAGCAGGCTTTTTTTTAAGCTTTTAAAGCGACCTACAGCTCCAGTTTGTAAATGTTGAGCACAGATCCTAATGGCAGTGGCCGTTGTCACTCTAAACAAGCTGCTAGCAGGCTTCAGCACTATTTTTACGCTTGTTGAAATGAAGCCTGCTAGCAGCTTGTTTAAAGTGATTATCGGCACTCCTACGAGGATCTGTGTATAACAAACATTAGCTGAAGAGCGCTTTAAATTAGTGGTCATCAACCCTGTTCTCTGGGCCCACTAACAGGCCAGATTTTATGTATTACCTTGGGAAGATGCAGACTAGAATACTGCAATCACTGAGCAGCAAATCATATCACCTGTGATGTATTTCAGTTATCTTGCAAACCTGGTCTGTTAAAGCACAGCTCCACCTTAAATTTTTTATTAAATGCCTGCAGCTACAAATACTGCAGCTGCTGACTTTTAATAAATGAACACTTACCTGTCCAGGGTGCCCGTGATGGCAGCAGAAGACGAGCATTCGATCGTCTCTCGGCTGCCCCCGCCGCCATCCTCTGTGAGGGAATCAGGAAGTGAAGCATTGCGGCTTCACTGCCCGGTTCCCTACTGCACATGCGCGATTCGCGCCGTGCGTCTTTACTGGTCCCCGTTGTGTTCTGGGAACTGTGCGTTTCCCAGAACACAGCGGGGGGCGGGGTACAGGATTCTGCGGATATTCTGCGGATACCTCTCCCCGGAAGTGGGTGCAAATACCTGTATTATACAGGTATCTGCACCTCCCTGAAAGGTGCCAATTGTGGCACCGGAGGGGGGGAGGAATCCGATGAGTGGAAATTTCACTTTAGGGTGGAGCTCCGCTTTAATGGGCCCCGAGGACAGGGTTGATGACCACTGCTTTAAAGGCTTTGAGAATGCTGTTCAAAACTTGCCGAAAGATTTGCAAAAGATTGCTGAAACCTTCATAAAAGCTTTTTGTTCACACTGCTCCTATACAAGCTGAAGCCCGTGTGAAACAGGCTTAAAGTAGAAGTTCCTGTAAAGATGAAATCAGTATACATACCTTTTCTGAAGCCGATCTGACTTGATCCCGCGCTGTCCTGTGGAGGTGGGGGCAGAGCACACATCTGACAACGGTAGCCCCATAGTAAGTCTATGGGTGACATCACTCCCCATTAATTTCACAGCCGTTGTCGGCCGTGTCCTCTGCAGAGCTTCCGCCGCTGGAGATCGGGTCGGATCGGGTTAAAAAAAGGCATGGATAGCATTTTATTTTTTTTTTTATTTTTTTTCAATAACGTTTATTGGATTTTACAGGTTTACAGAAAATTACAAACATGGAAAGTGATTTATGTTGGTAACAAAGTTAGGAAAAAACATCATAGCAGATGGCAGGTAATCAACGGTATCAAGAGAAAAACTGGTAAAATGCAGTATAGATTTCTACAGGGCTAGATAGGTTAGTGATCATGGATATTTGTAGATGCTGGAATTTTAGTGTTGGGACTTCTATTTTAAGTCATTAGAGATGTGGAGCACATTTAGTCCCTTTTTTTTTTCTATAGAAAACATGTTAGAAGTCCTTTCATAGTTGGATGACCTTTTATGCTCCTTCCAGAGATGCCCTCCGTTAAACCCCAGTGTGGCCAGTGGTTGCACAATTGTTACCCCACAGGTCTGTTCTTCTGTTGCATTTATTTTTTGTTATGGAATTACATTTGCATTTTTAGTTGATATAAACAGTCGCTCTGTAACCTTGATGTCTTGCAGCATTGATCCAGCATTGTATTTGGGTATCCCCAGAGGATAAAGAAGATTGGTAACAATGAGCGTAGCCGCCCTCGGAATAGAGATTGTATTTGTGTTTTTTCTCGCCCTCTTCCTCCTCCACCGGTTTGGAGACTTCAGGAAGCAGCACAGACTCGTCTTGGTGGCTACACTGCTCGCCTGGTGGTTGTGCTTTATAATCGTCTTTATCATACCGCTAGATGTCAGTACGGTAAGTGCAATAAAAAAACAAAGGTCAAGATGCATGTGGAATTTGTAGATATGAAGGTCTGGATGTGGATCCCACCAATACCTTCTTGTAGGAAGAAGCATTTTACATGGAAGCCATCATCCGTAAACTGCATTCTAAACAGACGTTTTATATTATTTGGGTTTTAAAACATACTGTACATGTTGGCAAAGACTGCAATGTTTGAGAAGATTTGTTCCTTTATTAGGACTATAAACTGGATGTGATCTTTTTTCTGTTTGTTCCATCTCTTGTGCTTTTAACATGACTCTTTTTAAATAGGGATGCACCGATATATTGGCCGCTGAAAATTATAGGGTGATCTGTGCCAATAATGGCTGAAAATAAATTCATATTAATTTAAATTCATGATATTAACCACCTCTCGCCCGCCCACCCACCGGTATTGACAAATGAGGGGCGGGCAGCGGCTCTAGTCTGGGATGACGTCCTATGACGTTGTCCCACCCTCGCTGCAGAGCGCGATCGATCCCTGGCACACTGCGCAACACCGATCTCCGTAATGAGCCAATGACGAGGCTCTTTATTCATGTGATCAGCTGTGTTCAATCACATGTAAACAAGGAAATGTCGGTTATCTGCATTACTTTTCTCACACTGACAGCGTGTGAGGAGAGGAGAGCCGATCAGCTGAATTTCCTTACAGGGGAGAAATGCGCTGATTTATTAGTGCCTTGATTATCAGTGCAGGCCCATCAGTGATGCCAGTCAGTGCTACCTATCAGTGCCCATCACTGCTGTATATTAGTGCCTTCTCATCAGTGCCCATCAGTGCCGCCTCATCGGTACCCATAAGTCGCAGAAGGGAGTTTAACAAGACACGTGGCCACTCATTAAAATTAGAACAAGAGGTTTAACCTTAAACTACGTAGAGGGTTCTTTACTCTAAGAGCGGCAAGTATGTGGAATTCCCTTCCACAGGTGGTGGTCTCAGCGGGGAGCATCAATGGTTTCAAGAAACTATTAGATAAGCACCTGAATGACCACAACATACAGAGATATACAAGGTAATACTGACATATTGGGGGTTATTTACGAAAGGCAAATCCACTTTGCACTACAAGTGCAAAGTGCACTTGAAATTGCACTGAAAGTGCACTTGGAAGTGCAGTCGCTGTAAATCTGAGGGGTAGATCTGAAATGAGGGGAAGCTCTGCTGATTTTATCATCCAATCATGTGCAAGCTAAAATGCTGTTTTTTATTTTCCTTGCATGTCCCCCTCAGATCTACAGCAACTGCACCTCCAAGTGCACTTTCAGTGCAATTTCAAGTGCACTTTGCACTTGTAGCTTGCACTTGTAGTGCAAAGTGGATTTGCCTTTCGTAAATAACCCCCATAATCACACACATAGGTTAGACTTGATGGACTTGTGTCTTTTTTCAACTACTATGTAGCCTCATCAGCGCACATCAGTGAAGGAGAATAAAAAATACTAATTTACAAAATTTTATAACAAAAGAAAAACATTTTTATTTTATTTATTTTTTTCAGAATATTCAGTCTTTAATTTATTTATTTTTAGCAAAAAAAACCCCCAGTGATGATCAAATACCACCACAATAAAGCTCTATCTGTCTCAAAAAAAATGATAAAATCTGTGTTTGGGTACAGCATTGCATGACCGCGCAATTGTCATTCAAGGTGCAACAGCGCTAGAAGCTGAAAATTGGCCTGGGGAGGAGGAAGGGGGTAAAAGTGCCTAGTAGGCAAGTAGTTAATGAAAAAGTTGAATATAATAATACAATTACTGTATATATAAAAAATATATATATATTTTAAAAACTGTACATTTCCATTTTTGGTCAAATGCATCCTGAATGTTTGGTTTCGGTACTGGAATTTTCATTTCGATGCGGCACTCTTTTCAAATAGTTGTAATAAGAAAGGTTTTAATGGGCCGTTTTCCAGTATTGTATGCTTGCACATCTGTAGGAATTTAAGGATCCAGGATAACCAAAGGTGACAATTTTAGCTTTGGTTGAATATCTTTGTATGAAATCACCTACCGCAGTCAGTATTGTTCTAAAGATTTGGGCAGTGAGACCTCTCCATCGGAGGTCCAGGCTCCGCCCACCCATCCCCATTCTTACCTAACCTGTTATTCCTCCATTTCTCTATGTCATATAAATGGAGGTTTTATAGTATCTCTATGTACATCACTCACTTTCGGCTAAACCTGGTTAAAAACACTTAGGCAACCCAAATAATATGCTTTTTTGTTTTTCCTTCAAACAGCGGGTTGAAAAAAAAAGTTTTTTTTTTTTTTTTTTTTTTTTTTTTATAAACTTTTTAATAAAAAAATATTGTTGGAGAATGCAATACCACAGTGGGAGGGATTCCCCCATCTGGATCAAATGTGTGGATGGGGGAATCCCTCCCACTGTGGTATTGTATTCTCTTTCAATGCATTTTTATTGAAAAGTTTTAAAGAATACAACATGCGACCGCAATCAGGTGTACAAATAGAAGCTTAATATCGATGACCTACAAGTCATAGGCAGTCATACATCAAATAGAGAAATCTTCGCAAGTGACAAAACTTTTAGCGAGTCAGAGTACATAAATCGTACTACAACAGAAAAACTGGATGACAGGAAATTAAATCCATGCGTCTAAACCAGAAAAACAGGCGTTCGTGGATAAGATGTCAGTAATATGGAGTTCACTATGCAAAGAACAAAGGAGTGCATATGGAAAAAACAGCCGTGGTATTGTAATCTGACAGTGAGGAGCCGTCCCCACCATCAGAATACAATGACCAGTGTTGCCGGCTATAGCCAGGGCCACTGAAAAACCCGACACTCTGGTTGTACATAAGTCGATCGATTACCATAGCCCATACATGCATTGAAATTCGTCCGGTCCCTCTATAGCCGGCTACACTGTAAATGAACTGATCATGTTTCAGCATTTATTAAAGTATTTGTAAACCCTTGCCTTATTAAAAAATAAACCCCATTCAGTTTAACCACTTGCTGACCGTGCTATAGATGGACGGCTACAGCGTGGCCGGTTAGTTCTGGGAGGCGGTCATATGACGGCCTGCTGTGATCGCGCCCACTATGGGGTGCGGGCGGCGCACTTTTGTGATCACAGTGGCCGGAGGATACTGCTGATCACAGATTCGGGTAAAGAGACAATCAGCGGCTCTTTACCACGTGATCAGTTTGTCCAATTACAGCTGATCACGGATGTATATGGAAGCCGGTCATCGGCACTCCTGTCCTCGCGCTGACAGCATGAGGAGAAGAGAGCCAATAACCAGCTTCTCTAAAAGGGTCATGTACACTAATAATCAGGGCAGTCCCAACAGTGCCCATCAGTGCTGCCAATCGGTGCCCACTAGTTCCTTCTCATCAGCACAAATCAGTAAATTACCCGTTTGCAAATTTTATAACAAACTATGATTGTTTTTTTTTTTTTGTTTTTTTTTAACTTTCCGGTCTTTATTCCTTTATTTAGCAAAAAAAAAACCCAGTGGTGATTAAATACCACCAAAAGAAAGCTCTATTTTTGTGAAAAAAATTGATAGAAATTTAATTTGGGTACAGTGTTGCATGACCATGCAATTGTCATTCAAAGCGCGACAGCGCTGAAAGCTGAAAATCGGCCAGGGCAGGAATGGGGGAAAAAGTGCCCAGTAGGCAAGTTGTTAAAATAGAAATGAAAGGCAAGACATTTGTGTATACATATAAAAAAACTATAAATCCATTTTTTGTTTTTCTTTACTTTTTTATACCCTCTGTTCTTGGCTGCATATGGATCTCGTGGAGGAAAAACGGCAGTACACTGATCTTCCTAGTTAATGGCTGTGAGGGACGAGGGGCTTGTCAGCAGAAGTCTGATCATCAGAGAACCGGCTGAGTTCTCAGCACAGCCAGAACACTGACCATGCTGTTCTTGCATGTCTAGCGTGATCAGTTTTTAATAGAAAAGCAGAGGGACTGGCAGGCACTCCCAGGGATGCAATACAAAGAGAACAGGAGACTTTTTCATTCAAGTAAATGGTATAATAGGAATATGAAATGTTGAGGTAACACATTCTTTAAGCGTTGCTGTTGACTGTGCTACTGTGTAAACAGCCCCCAGAAGGGAAATTTGCAAATGTACAATATCTCACAAAAGTTAGTACACCCCTCACATTTTTGTAAATATTTTATTATATCTTTTCATGTGACAACACTGAAGAAATGACACTTTGCTACAATGTAAAGTAGTGAGTGTACAGCTTGTATAACAGTGTAAATTTGCTGTCCCCTAAAAAAAACTCAACACACAGCCATTACTGTCTACACCGCTGGCAACAAAAGTGAATACACCCCTAAGTGAAAATGTCCAAATTGGGCCCAATTAGCCATTTTCCCTCCACTATGTCATGTGACTCGTTAGTGTTACAAGGTCTCAGGTCTGAATGGGGAACAGGTGTGTTAAATTTGGTGTTATCGCTCTCACTCTCTTATACTGGTCACTAGAAGTTCAACATGGCACCTCATGGCAAAGAACTCTCTGAGGATCTGAAAAATAAATAAAAATAAATTGATGCTCTACATAAAGATGGGCCTAGGCTATAAGAAGATTGCCAAGACCATGAAACTGAGCTGCAGCACTTTTGTTAGATACTGTATATAAAATACATGTATGGAAATCTAGAGCAACAAGCTTATACAAACGTCAAATTACATCTAGATATAATTTGACAAGTGTGTGATAGAGTAATAATTAAAAATGTTCATTAGTGTGCTATAACTCATGCAAAGATGACAGCTATAGAAACGGACACGATCCCCAAATTCGAAAAATGATGGCAGCCCTGGATTAACTATACCATGCCATCAATCTTTGACAACACAGTCCTTTTACCATGGTAGATGAAACGGAGAGCTTAAATAATTATTTTTCTAGTTGCAGCGGTGGATCCGGGCCGGACCTCGCGGACTTCTTTTCTCTTTTCTCTCCTTCTTTCCTTTTTTTCTCTCTCTTCTTCATTTCCTACTTTCTCTAATTTTTATTTTTTTTGCAATTTCATTTTTTATACATTCTTCTTTTCGCTCCATTTGCTTTACATAAGAATACTACTTGAGTTCGATATTCTAATTCTTATTTTTATTTTAACATCAATCTTACAGGTAGTATAAAACCATAGACAAGCTGATTGTCTCTAAGGAACATATAAAGCTCTAGCATCTTTCAAATGCATTAATATCATTATTCTAACACATATTTAGATATTGAGTAATTACTTTTTGATTAACAACAATATGTTCTTGAATGAGCATAACTGTACATTTTCACTTTTTAGAACTATAAGTATTTAAGAATATTTGTACACTGCTCCTTGTATACTTTAATAAAATATTTTGACATGGAAAAAATGTTTATTAGTGAAAATGCACTCTATTTGCATTTTAACTTTTAGTAAATAATGTACTTTTTTTTTTTTGCAGACAATATATAACCGATGCATCGCCAAGAATGCCGTCACTCCCGCCCCCATCAATGTCAGTCAACTTACCACCACTACAAAAGCAGCTGTGACCAATGGTACAAGTTCAGGGCTGGTTATTGCCACTCCAGCGAGGTACGGATCATCTTTGTGTAATCCCCATCATCATCATCGTAATCATACAGTCTCATAACTCACATATGTTACTGATGTCTGCGTTTAACCACCTTGGAACCAGCACGTCACATTTTCTTTCTAGGCCATTTTTCAGTCTTTACTGCAGATAGCCTGGCAATTGCTCCAATGAAAGTGCAATTACAGGCACTAAGGGGATGATTTACTAAAGGCAAATAGACTGTGCACTCTGCAAGTGCAGTTGCTCCAGAGCTTAGTAGATGAGGTGAAGCTTCACTTTGCAAACAATACCCAATCACATGCAAGGAAAATAAGATTTTTTTTTTTTTTTGTTTTGTTCAACCAGCGAGTTGAATGGGAAAAAAAAAAGTCTATTCCCCATACACACATTTGAAGTGGACGGGGAAATCCTTTCCGCTGTGGTATTGTATTCTGACAGCAGGAAGCCTTCACCTCCATCAGAATACAATGACCAGTATGGCGGTGTTCTGTTGAGGCGTGCCCCCCCCATCGAATAGTGCCAGGGATGGAACTGTGCATGCGCCGTACGTTAGAGCACAATTGCTGGGCTGACGTAACCATGGCGCATGCGCACATCGTAGGAGATATCTCTCGATGGGAGATACCATTTCACAGCCACAATTTAAACCTATACAAACAGCGGGGAAACCGGACCATCAGCACACTGTAAAACCGCCCTGCAACAGCGAGGCTCAATGTGAGAACTACGGTCTCCCCTCGCTCTTTGTATAGGTTTCTATTGTGCCTGTGAAATGGTATCTCCCATCGAGAGATACCTCCTACGATGTGCGCTTGCGCCCTGTTCACGTCACTCCAGCTGATGGGCATCTCAGCTGGAGTGCGGCTCCGTCCTGCGCATGTGTGGTCACTATTCGATAGGGGGCACTTCTTGACAGAACACCGGCTATAGCCAGGGCCATTGATCGTTGGGAGAAACCCAATTAGGCTGGTGGTACGCAAGTGGATCGATTGACTTTTGTGTACAACCAGCTAGCCCATGAATGGATCAAAATTTGTCCGGTCCATGCTGACCCAGCTGAATTTCAATTCACGTATGGTCAGCTTAGAGGTTTCTCCACTACTCCTAATTTAAAGCTGATCCAAGAGACGTGCACCAGGGGAGGTAAATAACTATTCTGTGTCCACCTTATCAAAAATCGGCATGATTGAAATCACTGTGGTCAGTTTCTCTGTTTTGTTAGATCAAATTATCATAAGAAGGGAAAATCTACAGCAGGAGAAGATAAGGGAGGGAGATTGTTCCCTATTGTTTCCAAACAAAAGAGAGTATCCGACACAGAGGGAAATGAAATTGGAATTCTTCATACATTGTCCAGTAAAGCTGACCATACATTAGAAGAATTAGATTAGATTTTTTGTGTTTTTAAGAACATCTTATACTAGGGTTGTCCCGATACCACTTTTTTAAGGGCCAATTCACACCAGATGCAGTTCCGTTCAGTTCCGTGTGCTTTTCTTTCTGCACTAAAAATGCATGCACAGTGTTTTACATGCATTCCAATTGCTCCAGTTCACACTATGCAGTCATGTGTCTGGTGCAGAAACTGACCGGAAACTGCATGGTGTTAACTAGAGCCATTGAAATGCATGGAAAACGCTGTGCATGCATTTTGTGCAGAAAAAAAGCGCACGGAACTGCGTCTAGTGTGAACTAGCACTTAGACCGAGTACAAGTACCGATACTTTTTTTTTTTCAAGTACTTTTTCAATGTCATGTGACAGTAGCACTAATATGCAGCACTGATGTGGTGTGGACTGTGTCAGTAGTTTTTTTTGTGTGTATATATTCTCTCGCGCTCGCTCGCTCTCGCTCTCTCTCGTAAAAAATATATAAAAAAAAAATGAATTGTAAAAAAGATAGAGATATATGATTTTTTTTTTTTTACGATGCTTTCATTTTTTTGGGGGGGGGGGGGGGGTGGTGGACAGTCAGTGACGTTTTTTTTTTTTTTTTCTTTTATTATTTTTACATTTTTACTTTAAAATATCTATTTATTACAATGTGTTGTGTTTTTTTTGTTTTTTTTTATTCAACCCTGTTGGGGGGGTAGGAGGGGGGGGGGGGCTTTGGTGAGATGTTAGGGGTCTAAACAGACCCCCTGACATCTCCCCTTTGAGAAAGGGAAAGGGACTGAGGACAGATTCCCCAGTCCCTTTCTCAGCAGCCTGAATGGCTAGAGGCTCCTCTCTATTCATAAACTGAAGCATCATACAGTTTACGATGCTCAGTTATGAATGGACAGAGTCCGTGATTAATCGGAGGAGGATGGGGGCGGGGAGGAGGACGGGGGACCAGGGCAGCACAGAGGAGGGATACAGGGGACACTCAGGGATGATCGGTGCGGCGGTGGAGGGAGTTACAAGCACCGATCTCCCTGTGTGGCTTTCAATAAAGCAGCTGAAAGCCTCAGAGGGGAAAGGAGGAGACGCGGCTGTCAGCTGCTTTTATTGAAAGCCACACAGTGTGATCGTGATTATAACTTCCCCCACCGCCACACTGATCATCCCCGAGTGTCCAGGTATCGGACTAGGCATCAGGAGCATTTTTCGCAAGTACTCCTGCAAATGCTCGGTATCTGCACCAATCTACTTATCGGTATCGGGACAATCCTGGCATTTACGGATACATTTTTATCAGATTTCTAACAGTGAATGTAGTTTTCTTTCGGGAAGGTCCATTCTTTCCAAAATCAAATGGTACTTTCAGCGAAAGATGATCTTTAAAACTGGCGATGTGGATGAGAGGGGGGCAGTAAAGGCCTCTATACACGGCTCGTATTTTGGTTGTTTCTTGCTGATTAAGCTGCAGTTTGGGCTGTGATTGTTTCTGCACCACCCAACTCGACAAGTTGGTTTTAAAAGAACTGAGCCAGGTTGAAAATATACGGCTGAACAGAGAAGACCTCCTATCCAATGCAGTCACTGTTCAGGTATTCAGGCGCTGCGGATTCTAAATCAAACAGCTGGCAGTGTGAATTCCTCCAAAGGTTTGTACACACTATAAGAAAATCGGGCAAACGTTTTCATCCGAGGAATGATGGACGATTTTCTGATAGTGTGTACACAACTTTCGACGGCTGATTCCGACTTTCCGAACAAAAATTTCTAAAGGAACAAAGTCCAAAACTTTCTCGTATGGAAACCAAACGAACGATTTTTGATTTAATGTGTACCGTTTTCGTACGATTTTTGGATGAGAAAAATCTGAAACTAAAGACTGCGCATAATCAGAAACCGTAAACAACAAAAATAAAGCCTTTTGTCGTACGAGAATTTTCGTACATTATTTCCTTCCTCGGTTATGACTTGCTGTGAAACAACTAGGAAAACCGGCTGATCGTTCCCTCGATTTTCTTATAGTGTGCACCCCACTTAGGGCTGGCAATGCAATTAATCTTTTTTTTTTTTTTTGTTCAACCAGCCAGTTGATTGAAAAAAATAAAATAAAAAATACCCTATTTCCCCATCCACACATTCAAGGTGGTTAGGGGGGAATTTCTCCAAATGTGCTAATGTAATCTGACAGCAGTGAGTCTTCCCAGCTGTCAGAACACACCAATCGTTTGGGAAAATCCAGACAGGCTGGTTGTACAGAAGTGAGTTGGTAGATGGATTTCTGCACAATCAGCCTGCCCATACATGGATAGAGATTCAGCCAGTCCTTGCTGAACCGGACAAATTTTGATCCATGCATGGCCGCCTGATTGAATCCCACCCTATTGTGTTCTACCGGCGGAGAGCGCAGGAAGCCTTCCCCACCAGCAGAAGCACTGCTAACCGCTATAGCCGACGACGGCAAAAAAAACTGACAGGCTGACTGTGCTAAAGTTGATCAATGGATCGACTTCAATACAACCAGCCTGCCCATAAATGGATCGAAAATTTGGGTGGTTTCTGCTGTCTATGGCTGGCTAATATAGCGGTCTGCCTAATACACCCCCTTTATTGCACACGGATGGGTGTGCTCACATTCTGAATGTGTTCTTCGTTGGGCATGATTAGGTAGAGTTAGTTTATGTTGTCATGCACACAATGGGCTTCATTTATCAATGTGTCTAAGATAAGAACTGTCTGTCATTATGCAGACGACAATCAGATTCCATTGTTTATTGTTCCTCTGTCAGTGTCCAGAGCTACTTTCAATCTTGATAGAACTTGAATTTGATGAATAGAATTTACTTGCCTATAGGAGCACTTTCACACTTGGGCTGTGAGGGCGTCGGCGGTAAGTCTTAGTGACGCTTTTCGGCCGCTAGCGGGGCGCTTTTAACCCCACGCTAGCGGCTGAAAAAAGGTTAAAAGCGCCCGCGAAGCGCCGCTGCCAAAGCACTTTGCAGACGCTTTAGCAGCGCTGGCCATTGATTTCAATGGCAGGGGCAGTTTAGGAGCGCTAAATACACCGCCCAAAAATGCTGCTTGCAGGACTTTTTTTTTCTGTCCCGTAAGCTCTCCGCCCCAGTGTGAAAGCACTCAGGCTGCAGGTGAAGCAGTTTTCAGGTGCTGTACAGGCGCTATTTTTTAGCGCAAAAATGCCCCAGTGTGAAAGTAGCCTAAAGATCTCTCTCATTGCGCAGCCTTCTGGTATCACACAGCCTTTTCCTCTTATGCCTCATTCATGGACATACCACCGAGTACACCCATGTCTGCCCACACAGGATTCACAGTGGTCCCGTGTGCCCTCATGCAGGGAATCCCAATCATGTCACCTGGGACACAGGGGCAGGATGGAAACAGTTGCTGCTCCCAGTTTAACTGTGTATTCGGGGCCACGCACCTGCAAAGCTGTCAAATTTAGGAGTAGCGGCCGTCTCTTAGGTGACATGATTGGGACTGCCTGCATGGGGATGCACAGAACACCTATGGGGGCTAACGCGGTCCTCACATGGGTGTACATTGTGCCTTCCCGACACACCCCCATGTGTACACCTCCATTCATTTCTACTTATGACATGTCAACACTTGCAAACTGACTTTCTACTGAAGTTAAACCCTAACACCTAACATCCTCCTTTTTTTTTTTTTTTTTTTTTGGTCCACTTTGTTCTCTTAAATATTGAACAGATATAACAGATTATTCAGTCGTTTAAGATTAAACAAATCCTGTTGATCTTGCCACTAATCCTGTCATCTGAAAACTTTCTGTCCTCTCTGTCTGGGCTTCGCTGTTATCAGTTACCTTGTTCCCATCCATCTCTGAAGATTGCAGAATCCCTCCTCTCTGTTAATGGAGAAGGAAAGGCTGTGATCTCTCTCTTTTTATAGTAATGGAACTCCTTGAAAGTTTCCCATCTCCTCTTTCCTCACAGGGCCAGATCATCTAATGCCCCTTCCATATGTTTCCTGGATAATGAACGTTCAGAAGACGGTACAGCCGTCTGACAGGTTTCACAAGTTTCGTGAATTTTTTATTTTTTTGGGCTGTGTAATGAAACACCCTTGTGAAACTTGTCCTTGACACTTGTTTTTCTTGTTTTGTTTTTCAATGGAAATCGATAATAGATTCCAAATGGTTGGTCATGTATTGGCATTTGAGTACTCAGTCCATGAACGTTTAAAGCCCAATTCCAGTTAACTTGTTAAAATTCTCCCTTGTCATGACCGTCCCTCGGTGCGGCGGCAGCTGATCATATTTAGTTGCGGCGGCAGCGGACCGTCCCTCGGTGCGGTGGCAGCTGATCGTATTTCGTTGCGGCGGCAGCGGACCGTCCCTCGGTGCGGTGACAGCTGATCGTATTTCGTTGCGGCAGCAGCGGACCGTCCCTCGGTGCGGTGGCAGCTGATCGTATTTCGTTGCTTAGGCAGCGGACCGTCCCTCTGTGCGGTGGCAGCTGATCGTATTTCATTGCGGCGGCAGCGGACCGTCCCTCGGTGCGCTGGCAGCTGATCGTATTTCGTTGCGGCGGCAGCGGACCGTCCCTCGGTGCGGTGGCAGCTGATCGTATTTCGTTGCTTAGGCAGCGGACCGTCCCTCTGTGCGGTGGCAGCTGATCGTATTTCATTGCGGCGGCAGCGGACCGTCCCTCGGTGCGGTGGCAGCTGATCGTATTTCGTTGCGGCGGCAGCGGACCGTCCCTCGGTGCGGTGGCAGCTGATCGTATTTCGTTGCTTAGGCAGCGGACTGTCCCTCGGTGCGGCGGCAGCGGACCGTCTCTCAGGGCCCTCCTTTTCCAGTTAACTTGAAAACTCTCCCTTGTCATGGGGCTGCACTGCAAGAGTTAATGGCTCATTTAGTTCTTGGGCAGCGGACTGTCCTTCGGTGTCCTCCTTTTCAGTGTGGGGCTATGATTTTTTTTTTTTTTTCCAAGGTTGGGCTTTAAAAGTGAAAAACCGTATTCTTGCCTTCTCCTGCAGGTTGCTCTTGCTGTTTGATTTATTTATTTCAGTGCTCTGACAGATGGGCAAATGGGCGGTCGGGGGGGGGGAGGGATAGCAAAAACAAGCAGCTGAGCCAGCCACGGTTTTACTACCCCCTGGCCACTTACCCAAACTGTCCCAATACAGCTGGTCAGGGCTGTACGGATGCCACAGGCCCGATGCTTTGCTTCACTGCTGTGGAGTTTGTGATTCAGGGTATAGTGTTTGACAGGCAGTACTGCGCCGCAACCAATGCAGGTGATTGTAGTGTGGTAGTGCAGCATTAGAGGGTTAAATCTCCTCCTTACCGTCTGTCAAATGCCCTCTTAAAAGCGATCTGAACACAGATTGCTCTTCAGAGGGCATAGAAGTCTGAAAGAGCCCTTCTACTATGTAAAATGCAGGAGTGAGTAAGTCAGGCCTTTACTACCAAAGTCCCCAGGAGACGATGCATTCATTGGCTTTCCTTCGGTTACCAAGAACTAAAATAACTGTGGATTGATCACAGATTTGTAAGGCACCCTTCTTAATTGCAAACACTGGTAATTTCTTATTCATCTGGATTCTTGCAAATGACACAGCCAACGAAAGAATGGATTGTAATTTGAGGAGCTCCATTGGATGTCTGGGGTTCACTAGATGCTGAGAACTGGAGACTCGGTGCTCCGGGACCCTCTTTGGCTGAGCAGATATATGCCAATAAATTTGGGAGATTTCTGTGCATGATCGATGCCTGTTCCTTTCTACATAGAGGACGTAAAATGTTCATTCCTCTAAGTGTCTACAGAATTATGGAAAAGGCTGAGCCACGACCTCCATGGTGGAAGGGTGAATCTTTTACCAGCAGTCTGTGGTCGCCTATAACTAGTATATACCATATATACTTGAGTATAAGCCAAGTTTTTCAGCACATTTTTTTTGTGCTGAAAATGCCCCCCTCGGCTTATACTCGAGTCACCTTTTTGCGCCTGATCTCCCGGACTTTTGGGACCCGGTACCGGCCGGCCGTAGGTCCCCTGGACTCGGAACTTGGCACACATGTAGCCCTATTTCTCCTCTACAAGTGTGCAAAGTTTGTTGTCTGGGGGACCTACGGCCAGGGAGCACCGATTTCTCAAAGCCTCCCATGTTAAACGTCAGTCTAGTCATGGACACAGTGAGGCATGCAGATGGACACCCTAGGCTTATACTCGAGTCAATATGTTTTCCCAGTTTTTTTGTGGTAAAATTAGGTGCCTCGGCTTATACTCAAGTATATACGGTACCTACTTGATGGTTTCTCTTGTGTTTTATGACAGCCCACTTCAAGAGTGCTACAAGCCATGGAGCTATATCCCGAAAGGAATCATGCCGATCTTCTGGCGCGTAGTCTACTGGACATCACAGTTTCTCACTTGGTAAGTGTCACCAAAACTGTAAAGGGTGCCCCCTGCTGGTCATTGTTGGCAATGCTTTTCATTTTCAGTATGAAGCTGGGGGCCTTTCACTTGCATGCAGGGGGGTCCTACTTTTTATTCCTCACCTGCAGATGCTCCAACATGGGACTACTACTTCAGCAAGCATGAAACACTCCCGATCCTTTTTCTGTCTTTGTGATTACAAAGAATACACCGATCATAATCTCTTGTCTCTAGGCCCCACAAGAAACTTGTTTTGAGAGTAAAAAAAATAAAATAAAAAGGAAACCCAACTGCAAAAAAACTTGGTTAGAGCGCAACAAACCATCCCACGTTCTACACCTATAATCTATAAAGATTTCTAGAATTTGAGTAGAACATGGGATGGTTTGAGCTCTAACCAAGTTTTTGGTTTCTGTAGTTGGGTTTCATTGTGATTACAAACCTGGAACTACCTGGCATTTGAATCTGTCCTCTAAGCAAACAACCAACCAACCAACCACATTTTTTTTTTTTGCTGTTACAATGTAGAGTATAAGATTTCCTATCATATGTGCCCAGGTCTTGCCACAAAGAGTTAATCCAGCTCTGGGCAATCCTCTTTTTTTTTTTTTTCTTTTTTCAGTGAGATAAACAGACAAACAAACAGGAGAACTTTTGTCCGTTCCGCCCCCTTGCTGTGAGTGACAGGTTATTTTCATATCTCATGCACTAAGCCTGAGACAGGCATTATTTTTTAATTCCCACCCCCACTCCTTTTCTGAAGTCATGTGGTTACTTTTCTGGATTTTGACTGGATGTTAGTGATCATAGCAGAAGTTCAGTGTAAGGAATACACATGAGAAAATGCATGTTGACAAGGGGAGTGTAGAGGTGGGCGGGGAGTCTACTGACATCACGACTCCACCCACCGAGCTCCAGACAACAGATCCACCCACAGAAACTGCAGTTTTTCAGTTCTTATAACAGACAGAGGGGAGACATTTGACAGGTAAGGATACATGCAGGAGGCATGTATACCCTTATAGATCAGCACTATGGCAGTATTTTAGAGAGGATGAGAGTGGGTTTACATCCACTTTAAGGTATGCGGTTTGTACAAAATGACATAATACCACACATGTCAACCTACGAAATTCAGTGATGGGCAACAAAGAAGTCTATATACATTAGAGAGCCAATCACACTTTTGAAACCATGAGGGATGTATTCGTTAAAAAAAATAAAAAAAAATGTGCAGAGCCGTGCATCCTGTGAAACCGCATGCACATCCGTTCTTTGCAAATGGGGGCAGAATCGATTTATTAAAATGTTTTTTTTTTTCTCTAAATTTGAATATTCTGGATTCATTCAAAATTTAGTGGTTCAGCGAAACACTGCATTATGGCCACTAGATGTAGCTGAAAATCATAGTAAGTAAGTATTTTATTTCTTGACCTCATCACCTCCATCTAGTGGCCATAATGCAGTATTTTCCTGATTTCACTCTTTTTTTTTTTTTTTTTTTTCCATATGAGTAAAGAACATTCAACCTGTTGCCCCCATTCGCACAGAATTAATGTACATGCAGTTGCACAGGACGAAAAGGTCTGCAATTTTTTTTAAATACAACTCCTAAAGTATATAAAAGCTGTTTTAATCTTCAGTTGCCTTTTTATATATGCTTGCATACTGTGTGGAGTGTGCTGACAGTCCCAAAGCCTGAAAAGATTTATTTATGAAAGTAACCGCTTCCGTTCCACTAGGCCCTCCTCTTGGTCAGTGAGGCTGCCCATTGTACTGATGGATCAATACTGGAACGTGGCAGCATGCAGTGTTCATTTTGGCAGAAAATTTCGATTTAGTCTTAGGACTAAAATGACATTTTAGTTTTAGTCTCATTTTAGTCTTCTGCAAATTTTTTTGTTTTAGTCATATTTAGTTGACTATATCTCCAGTAGATTTTTGTTGACCAAAACTCATTTTAGTCGTCTAAAACCTAATGGGTGTAATTAAATTGTAATGCATTAGTTAACATTTCTCTACAATTTCCAAACTCATTATATACTACTGGAGTGAAGAATCGAATATGTTATTATTTATGGTATTGAGGTATGAACATTTTTTTTTTTTTTTTAACAGAGAGGAGGTATGAACATTTTGAAGTCAAATTTCAATTTAGTTTTAGTCTTATGCCGTGTACACACGATCGGTTTTACCGATGAAAACAGTCCGATGGACTTTTTTCATCGGACAAACCGATCGTGTATGGGCCCCATCTGTCTTTTTTCCAAAAAAATAGAACATGTTTTAAATTTATCCGATGGGAAAAAAAAAAACGATAGCAAATTACGATCGTCTGTGTGGAACTCCATCGGAGAAAAAACCCACGCATGCTCAGAATCAAGTCGACGCATGCTCAGAAGCATTGAACTTAATTTTTCTCGGCTCGTCTGAGTGTTTTACTTCACCGCGTTTGGGACGTTCGGATTTTTGACTGATGGTGTGTAGGCAAGACTGATGGAAGTCAGCTTCATCGGAAATCCGATGGAAAAGTCAATTGGATTTGATTCCATAGGAAATCCGATCGTGTGTACAGGGCTTAAGTCTTTTGACTAAAATGCCATTTTAGTTTTAGTCGTATTTTAGTCAACTAAAATAGTATTCATTTAGTCGTTTTAGTCGACTAAATTAACACTGGCAGCATGCTGGGCTATGTTCTGCATCAAAAACGCATGGAAAGTAGGTTATATGATTTCCAATGGCATAGTTCACACCGGTGCGGTCAGTCCCAGGGCTTTCCAGTTCCAGAAAAAAAAGTAGAGCATGCTGCATTTTACCTGCACTGGATTGTACTGGAATGCAGTAAAACGCATCTAAAATGCACTGGAACGCATCAAAAATGCATCGGACACCTCCCTGTACAGTGGGGGGGAAAAAAAGAATCTGGAATGCATCCAGAAACACTGCAAAAATGCATCCGGAACAGATCTGGAGTGCGTTTTTTGTGGTGTGGACCAGCCCTAAAGGCAATAAAGACAAAATACCACATACACCTAATAGAGCTTTGCTTTTAATCTGCACTAACAACAAATCATTTTTTTTTAATATAACTGTCGATGTTTAAAAATGTTGTGTTTTTTTTTTTTTTTTAAACAGGATTCTGCTGCCTTTCATGCAGTCCTACGCTCGCTCTGGTGGATTTTCTATTACAGGGAAGATTAAAACCGCTTTGATAGAAAATGCTATTTACTATGGTACCTACCTGTTAATCTTTGGTGCCCTGTTAATATATGTCGCTGTGAGCCCTAAACTGCATCTTGAATGGTAAGTGTATTTAATATAAGCTTTTTTTTTTTTTTTTATGTTTTCTAGTATTGACCTTGTTTCTACCTCCAGCTTTGTGATATGTGGTCTGATCCCTGGACAGAGGTGATAATGCTGGTTCATGGTCCAGGGATGAGGGTGGAGACACCTAGGTGAATCTGGTAGCTGCAAAGCAGAACTAGGATACAGGAATGTCCCGTGCCTGGTTGGGTAATATGGCAGAGCTGTGCAACTTCACCTGACTATTCAAAACTAAAAGGCAGCAGCTACAGTGTATCCGGAAAGTATTCACAGCGCTTCACTTGTTCCACATTTTGTTAGGTTCCAGCCTTATTCCAAAATTGATTAAATTCTTTATTTTCCTCCAAAATTCTACAAATAATACCCCATAATGACAACGTGAAAGAACTTTGTTTGAAATCTTTGCAAATGTATTAAAAACAAAAAAACAACAAAGTTCCCATGTATAGAAGTATTTACAGCCTTCGCTCAATACTTTGGTGAAGCACCGTTGGCACCAATTACAGCCTGAAGTCTTTTTGAGTATGATGCTACAAGCTTGACACACCTATTTTTTTGGGAAGTTTTTCCCATTCTTCTTTGCAGGACCTCTCAAGCTCCATCAGGTTGGATGGGGAGTGTCGGTGCACAGCCATTTTCAGTGTCTGCGCTCTGGCTGGGCCACTCGAGGACATTCACAGAGTTGTCTGTTATCTTGGCTGTTTAGGCTCGTTGTCCTGTTGGAAGATGAACTTTTGCCCCAGTGTGAGGTCCAGAGCCTTCTGGAGCAGGTTTTCATCAAGGATGTCTTTGCACATTGCATTCATCTTTCCCTCGATCCTGACTAGTCTCCCAGTTCCTGCCGCTGAAAAACTTCCCCATAGCATTATGCTGCCACCACCATGCTTCACTGTAGGGATGGTATTGGCCGGGTGATGAGCGGTGCCTGGTTTCCTCCAGACATGACGTTTGCCATTCAAGCCAAAGAGTTTAATCTTTGTTTCATCAGACCAGAGAATTTTGTTACTCATGGTCCGAGAGTCCTTCAGATGCCTTTTGACAAACTCCAGGTGGACTTTCATGTGCCTTTTTACTGAGGAGTGGCTTCTGTCTGGCCACTCTACCATACAGGCCTGATGGGTGGAGTGCTGCAGAGATTATTGTTCTTCTGGAAGGTTCTCCTCTCCACAGAGAAACGCTGGAGCTTTTTCAGAGTGACCATCGGGTTCTTGGTCACCTCCCTGACTAAGGCCCTTCTCCCCCAATCGCTCGGCCCGCTCTAGGAAGAGTCATGATGGTTCCAAACTTCTATTTACAGATGATGGAGGCCACTGTGCTCATTGGGCCCTTCAATGCTGCAGACATTTTTCTGTACCCTTCCCCAGATCTGTGCCTTGATACAATCCTATCTCGGAGGTCTTGGACTTCATGGCTTGGTTTGTGCTCTGACATGCACTGTTAACTGTTGGACCTTATATAGACAGGTGTGTGCCTTTCCAAATCATGTTCAATCAACTGAACTCACCACAGGTGGACTCCAATCAAGTAGTAGAAACATCTCAAGGATGATCAGTGGAAACGGGATGCACCGGAGCCTAATTTTCAGTGTCATGGCAAAGGCTGTGAATGCTTATGTACATGGGATTATTTTAATAAATTTGCAAATTTCTTTCACATTGCCATTATGGGGTATTGTTTGTAGAATTTTGAGAAAAATAATGAATTTAATACATTTTGGAATAAGGCTGTAACATAACAAAATTTGGAAAAAAGTGAAACGCTGTGAATACTTTCCGACTACACTATACAACCTGTGGAATCTTAAATATAAACTTACCAGCTTATGAACAAGGCTCCCAACCAAAATGCGTTCGCCCTCACAAAAAAGAAAACCTTGGGGGAGATTTACTAAAACTGGAGCACTCAGAATCTGGTGCAGCCATGCATGGTAGCCAATCTGCTTCTAACCTCAGCTTGTTCAATTAAACTTTGACTATAAAACCTGGCAGCTGATTGGTTTCTATGCAGATCTGAATCAGATTTTGCACTCTCTAGCTTTAGTAAATCTCCCCCATTGTATCATTTTGGTTCTTTTAAAGATCAAAAAACTTCGGTCTGCAAATTAAGTCATTTTAACCACTTAAACATGGAGGTCGATTCACTAGGTGTTAAATACTGGCAAATAAAATGCGGTAAAATACTGCATGTGGTAAATCAGTTGTGAAAGCTATGAGTAAGCACTCCTAAGTGTGAAACACGTTAGTTGTCCCTATCATTCTGTTCCTGTGACATGTAGTGCCTGTTTTCATTTGACTTTTTAATAAAGCCACGTTGGATTGGAGTGCGGCTGTCCAGATCATCATTTTTTCTTCATTGAAAGTTGATCTTACCGTTAAAGCGGAAGTAAACCTATCTATAAAACAGTTACCTTTCCGGCACGTGCAAGAAATTTAACACTCCAATTGGTTGTGCTCTCAACTAAACTTTCAAACTATCCAATGGCTGGTGTCGTAACTGATCACATGTGCAACATCATGACAGTTGTAGATTAAACAGAGGCCAAGATGGCAGCTTCCTTGCCTGAAAACAATAGGAGGGTTTACTTCCACTTTAAATACCGAATGCGATATTTGTTTGATTTTAGCAGTAATTACCTCATTATTTAATGCAGTAATTTACCGCATTGAGCTGGTTGCTAAGGAGCGGACTGGGATTTGATAAAAAACTGCGTGGGGTCGGGGGTCCCCCTCGTTTTTTTTGACAATGTTGATTGCTAAGCAGCGGGCTGGGAAGCCGGCCGCCGCTTCCTTAACAACCGATGACCCATCAGCTGTCAGCGGGCTTTCCCACTAACCGCTGATTGTAAAAGAAAAAAAAGCCTTTTTCCGACAGTGATATACACACCAAACAGAAATATACAAAAAATAAAGCTGCGCTCTAAAGAATCCCAACAAACAAAATTGGGAAAAAATTGACATGTGATATTTAAAGGGGTTGTAAAGGTTCGTTTTTTATTTTCTAAATAGGTTCCTTTAAGCTAGTGCATTGTTGGTTCACTTACCTTTTTCCTTTGCTTTACCTTCTAAATGTTTTTTTTCTTTGTCTGAATTTCTCACTTCCTGTTTCTCCTCACTAAACTTCACACCATCATCCGAGTGGTGTGGAGTCAGCCAGAACAGCTTACTGAACAGCTTACTGAGGAGGAACAGGAAGTGAGAAATTCAGACAAAGAAAACAAAGAAAAAAAATATTTAGAAGGGAAATCCTAAGGAAAAGGTAAGTGAACCAAAAATGCACTAGCTTAAAGGAACCTATTTAGAAAAAAAAAAACGAACCTTTACAACCCCTTTAAACCAACACATAAATTGAGTGATAATAAAGTGACTTATAACTGATAAACCAAAATGAATTAGCCAATCACCATAAATGTCATACATATAATAACATAAATTGAACAATATAAGTGAAATTTTCCATAAATGGTTGAGTGAATGTAATAACAATATGGAAAGAAACAGTCCCGTAAATAGTAAGTTGAGTGAAGAATGACAATCCCCCAAACACCGGATGGTAATCAAAGTGATAAATAGTCCACCAAAACTTGGAAATAAGTGTGCACCTCCACCGTACAAATTATGAGCTTACCAGAAGCAAGCTTATTTCAAGCCTGCGGCTTTAACCCAGCCCGGGTCCTGTGACCAGGAGATAGCAGCAACATGTCAGATGATCCAGGCAAATAGACCACAACAAGTCACCAGAGGGATATTCTGATAATTAGCAAGACTCAGACAGGTTGATGGATCACCCAAAAAGGAAGAAGGGGCTCACATAGTGTAAAACCATTACAAGTTGAGGTTTATTATAAAAGAATGCACTTGCATTTTAACTTACAGAATTCAAAAGTGAAAAGCCGGTGTTCTGCCGCTATGGTTCCTCCTATCGATTTGATTCCCACTTGACTGCGCAGGCGCAATCCGAGCCGACGGAAATTGCCAAACCTGATCAGCTGTTTTCAGGTGTACCCGCCCCTCAGTTGTTATTGCAACAGGTCCAGGGCGACGCGGACCTCGCTGTAAGTGGCCAGTCGGCCTCACGTCCTTGCTTCGCTCGCTCGGCCTCCTGGCTCTTTTTTTAACATGCTCCAAGTCCACGGGGATGGTAAGGAATGAGCCTGGATGTCAGAAGTGTAGCACCACCGCTGTTTAGGACACCCTCCCTTATTGTAATTGCAAGTCTAACCCCCTCCCCCTCGAGCCGCGCATGCGCCGTGTACACCTGAAGAACAGCTGATCAGGTTCGGAGATTTCTGTGGGCTCTGCCTGCGCAGTCGAGGCCGGACCCTATCCGATAGGGGAACTAGCTCGACAAGACATCGGCCGGCAAACAAGCATACACCCGTCCACAAACGAGGATAGCGTGATGACGTCAGTTTGTCCAACCTCCTGACGCACGTTTCGTCATGCACTCACGTCTTGGGGAACAGGTGACGCACCACGTTATATGGGAAGGAAAGTAACCAAGCCTCGGTTTGAGTCACGGACAAGGAACACTTAAACTTCCGCATGGGGATCCGGAAATCCAGAACCTCCATCTTGGAAATTGTCAGAAGGGTTAAAACCCATAGGATAGGTTAAAGTACATTTAATACATTGGGTAAGGAAAACTAAATCTAAATGGGAGGAAAAACAAAGTGCACAATAGACACTAATTTAAGAGTGTCGATTATGTAAGAAAGCTAAAAATAAATTGGCAAGCAAAAATTCATCTAAAAAATACATGATAAAGGTATATTGAAATGGCTACAATAATCCATATAGTGGCAATAGCATATGGCCAAACATAAAATATGGGCCTTAAAGGGAACATCCTAATTAATTAATAAATAAGATGGTAGTCCAGGACATATAAACCATAATGGCAATAAGTAAGGTACAGACCAAGAGCCACCTTAGCTGATGGCTAACCATACAAAAAAGTCCAGTCTGAGACATAAGGGACAAATCCTAACAGTGAACATATCCAGCTTAATCTGGATATAACAAGTCCGGTGACAGGACCAATAGGTATAATGGAAAATAATCACAAATCTTAATCGTATAGTTCCTAAAAAAGGCCAAGCATCAAACAAAAAGTTTTTATTTATTTTAAATTTTTTTGAAGGTACACTGTCTATATTATGGCAGCTAGAGGTAAAAACAAACCCTCCGGCCTTAGTATGGGGAGCCTAATGATCTCTTTCAACCGTAAAGTTAGCCCAATGTTTTTTGGGAAAGATGATGTTACGCCGAGAATCGTGATCTTTATTCTAAGTAAAAAAAAAATTGTGATTCTTATTTTATCCAGAATCGTTCAGCTCTACTACATATTGGAAAAAATGAATAGATTACAATGGATATTTGTGAGAGCACTAGTGACATCTAGTTGCTTTTGCAGTAAATGGATGAACTGTAAAAAGTAATGAAAATGTGAAAGGTTTTAGTCTGAAGCACAACATTATAAGATTCCTTTTTTCGTACATCACGGGACACAGAGCGGCATAGTAATTACTATGTGGGTTATAGAGCTTACCTTCAGGTGATGGACACTCGCACACCCAAGACAGGAAGTCCCCTCCCCTATATAACCCCTCCCATATCGGGAGTACCTCCGTTTTTTTTGCCAGTGTCTAAGGTGTTGATCACGGTTAAACATGTATTCATCTGGGCTTGTGTATAGGTTCATTTTGGGCCTAAGCAAGCTATTCCGGATCCGTTCAAAGTGCTTCATAGCCAAACGGTCGGTACCTGGGCCTCGGCAAAGAAGAACAATGTTTTGCCTGTAATGCCTCTCTTAGGAGGGCTGGACCCTGGGATCCAGTACTCTGGTCATACCCAAAACCAAGATGTTTCTGGCAGGGTGCTATACAGGTCCAGGGGAGTGGTGATCCTTGGGACCCCGGTCCCTGAAGGTCTGTGGACATTGCCCGCCGTGAGGGGCGAAGTTTGGGCTTCTGTGCCAAACAGAGTCCTGCGGCGTGGAAAAGGTAAGTGGAGATTCCTGTGGGACTTGGTTCTGCGGGGACCTTCGATACTAATGTGTTTTTTCTGCCTGTTACCTAACAGTTATTCCTGCTGGTCTATATATGCCTAATTGCTGATCCTGAAATTTGTTTCACATAGGATTTAAGACATCAGTGCTGTACCTGTTTTTATCCAGTAGAGGCCGCTGTAGGATGTCTGTGGGCTGTTCCTCTTGTTAGTGTAAAGTCCAGACAGATAATGAGCTCTCGCTAGAGAGAAGCTGCATATTCTTCTGTCATACTTACCACAGCTCTGTCATCCTGCACTCTGTGTATAATCAAGCTCCTGGCTCCCTATTTTCCTACTTTCATGTGCTGCGCCGACGGCGCATACGTGCGCACGCACGCACACTTAATATATGAAAAATGGGCCGGAAGGGGGCGGGGCTTGACAGATGACGCTCCGTGCCCGCTGGCGCGCTTCTGCGCATGTGCGGGCGTCCTAGCCGGTTTAAAAGCGCAGTATTCTGTACAGCTGGCTGTGAAGTGGACAGAGCAAGGGCTTGGTGGTAACCAAACACAGAGGCATACAGCAGGCGGTGATACAGGCATCCCCTAGAAAGGCACATTAGTAGGCACCAGCTGATATATGTAGCAGCAAGTGTGCTAGACTACAATCAGTAAGTGGTGCATTTGGCTATAAATACCTCAGCTTTGGGCTTAGGAATATGCTGTCCAAGGGCTCTGGGACTAAAAGTCTTGGGAAGCAAAAGGGGTCTCCATCAGGCTCTGAGGATCTGGGGGCATGCTTATGCTGCACCAGCCTTCCCTGATAAATCAGAGGCTGGTACCCGTAAGGAGCCCTCAGGAGTTCTAGGTGCTGCGGTTGCCCCCAGTTCACCTGCTCCTGTGTATGTAACAAGAGGCTTTTGCCTCAGCTCTGGGAGGATTGGAGCAAAGATTGGCGGCATTAATCGCTTCTTCTCTACCAGAGAGAAAACGCGCCAGATCTCCGTCTCCTCCGTCTGGGTACCTGTTAGCAGAACAACAGTCCCATGAAGGGATTGACCTGCCTCAGGGGGATCAGGCTGAGGATGATTCTGCCTCAGAAGAGTCGACAGTGGAGGAACCATTCTCGGCGTCACAAGCTGAGAGATTATTGGTCCAGTCCTTAACTGTCATGGTTCGATCGGCCTTTAAATTGCCTCTTTCTGAACCGTCGGCTACTTCTGTTTCCTCGCTGGGATCTTTAAAAGCTCCACAGGCTTATTGTTCTTTTCCAGTCCATCCGTTACTGGAAGGACTTATTTATCAAGATTGGGAACATCCTGATAAACTATTTGCTCCTCCTAAAAGGTTCTCAGTGATCTATCCTATGGAGGAGAAGTTTACCCGAAAATGGAGTTTGCCCACAGTAGATGCGGCCATTTCCTGTGTAAACAAGTCATTGACATGTCCAGTGGATAATGTTCAAATGTTCAAGAATCCGATAGATAAGAAATTGGAATCCTTGCTAAAGTCTGCTTTTTCTACTGCCAGGGCTGTAACACAGCCAGCTGTAGTTGCTAGTTCACATGCATAGGCTTCTTTGGCTCAAGAACTGGTCTGCTGAGACTCCCTGTAAAAAGCTTCTAGCTAGTTTCCCGTTCTATGGGGAGCGCCTTTTTGGCGAAGACCTGGATAAATATATCCACAAGATTTCCAGCGGTAAAAGTACCCTTTTGCCGGTCAAGAAGAGGTTTAGAGGTCCCTCTTTTAAGAGGCCTACCTCTCCAGTCCCGGGGACGTCTGCCTCTAAGCAGTTCCGACGGCCTCCCCGAGCAAATCCCGGGGGTAAAGCTCAGGGACAGGCACAGGGAAATAAAAAAAAAACTGGAACCGAAGAGGTACTAAATCGGCCTCCAAATCAGTTCCATGAAGGGCTGCCCCCACTCAAGCGGGTGGGGGGAAGACTTCAGTTGTTCGCAGAGACTTGGAGAAGGACGATCAGAGACAGATGGGTGCTCTCCACAGTAACTCTGGGATACAAATTGGAGTTAGAGGAGTTTCCTCCTCACCACTTTATGTGGTCAAACGTGGCAAAAGATCCGTTAAAGAGAGGTTCTCTCCTTTTGGCGTTAGACCAACTAAGAGTGATTGTGAAAGTTCCTGTGAAGGAACGAGGTTTGGGATTCTACTCAAATCTATTCACAGTGCCGAAGCCAAACGGGGACGTAAGACCCATATTGGTCCTCCAAAGGTTTAAACAAATTCCTGAACATCCGGTCCTTTTGGATGGAGTCAATACGGTCAGTAGCCACTACCCTGCAAGGGGAAGAGTGGTTAGCTTCCATAGACATCAAAGATGCCTATCTGCACATTCCCATTTTTCCGAGTCATCAAAGGTTTCTACGCTTTGCGGTAGAAGGGCGCCATTTTCAATTCGTGGCATTACCTTTTGGTCTGGCTACGGCACCACGGGTGTTCACAAAAGTTCTGGCCCCTCTGTTGGCTGATCTAAGAACCCGAGGTGTGTTGATTATGGCGTACCTAGACGACCTATTATTGATAGACCACTCAGCTGCCAAGCTAAAGATAGTGATCCAGGACACGATCAGGTATCTGGAGTCTCACGTTTGGATCATCAACGTGAACAAGTCAGCCTTGCATCCAGTAAAAAGTCTGGAATACTTGGGGCTACGTATAGACTTAGACCAGAAGAAGATTTTTTTGGCCATACTTTCAGCATGGAACAAGAAGGTTCAGGCCCTGGACCTTCCTATGCCCCTGACTCCTTCAGTTCGGAAAAGTCTCGGTTGGTGGTTGGTGCCCCAAAATCTGCAAAGGGGGAAATCCTTCAGTCCGATTTCCTGGAAGGTGGTCACTACAGACGCCAGTCTTGTAGGCTGGGGGGCAGTGCTGGGGCAATAGTCTCTTCAGGGGAGATGGTCAGATGCAGAGAAGACCCTAGCCATCAACCTTTTGGAAATTCGGGCGGCTCGGTATTCCCTAAAAACATTGACATCCAAACTTCAGGGGTCCCCTGTCAGGATTCAATCGGACAATGCCACAACAGTGGCATATGTCAATCACCAGGGGGCACCAGGAGCTGTGCAACCCATAAAGAGGTGAATCACATCATGAAGTGGGCAGAAAGGAATGTTCCATGCATATCCGCTGTATTCATTCCAGGAGTGGAAAATTGGAAAGCGGACTTCTTGAGTCGCCAACAATTATCCCCAGGGGAATGGTCCCTTCATCCTGACATTTTCCGAGCAATATGTCAATAGCGGGGAACACCGGACGTAGATCTGCTAGCGTCCAGATTCAACGCAAAGCTGGACAGATTTGTGTCTCGGACAAGGGATCCCCTCGCTTACGGGTCGGATGCCCTGGTGTTCCCGTGGGATCAGTTCAAACTGTTATACGCATTCCCGCCGCTACAGTTGTTACCTCGACTCCTCCGCAGGGCTAGGTTGGAACAGAAACCAGTGATACTGGTGGCTCCAGCGTGGCCCCGAAGATCCTGGTACGCGAAGATTGTAAAATTGTCTGTGGGGAATCCTTGGACCCTTCCACGTCGTCCGGACCTGCTTCCGCAAGGACCGATATACCACCCTTCCGTACTAACTCTGGGTTTGACGGCCTGGCTATTGAATCCCACATTCTAAAAAAGAGAGGTCTCTCTAATTCTGTGGTAGCTACTATCAATGCCAGGAAGCCGGTATCTAGGCATATTTACTATAGAGTTTGGAAAGCCTACGTTGCTTGGTGTGAGGCCAGAAAATGGCATCCACGTAGGTACATTATAGTTAGAGTGCTGGATTTTCAGCAGTGGGCTGTAGACAGGAGATTAGCCTTAAGTACAATTAAGGGTCAGGTTTCGGCCTTGTCGATTACTTTTTCAAAGGCCCCTGGCTTCTCATTCTCTTGTTAAATCCTTTCTGCAAGGGGTGACTCGCATTAACCCACCGGTTAAAGCTCCCATATGTCCATGGGACCTAAACTTGGTTCCTTCAGTTCTTCAGAAGCAACCATTTGAACCCCTGCGGCACATTCCCTTGGTGCTCCTCACCAGAAAATAGATTTTTTTGGTAGCCATATCTTCGGCCAGAATAGTGTCGGAATTGGCTGCTATGTCCTGTAGGGAGCCATTCTTGGTTATCCACAAGGATAAAGTAGTTCTACATCCTCATCCAGCCTTTCTTCCCAAGGTGGTAACGAGGTTTCATTTGAACCAAGATGTGGTTCTTCCTTCCTTTTTTCCTAAGCCTAGCTTGGTAGCAGAAAAGTTATTACATTCCTTAGATGTAGTAAGAGCAGTTAAGGCCTATCTGCGAGCCACTGCTCAGATTTGGAAAACGGATGCTTTGTTTATTCTGCCGGAGGGCCCCAGAAAGGGTCAGGCAGCTTTGAAATCTACTTTGGCTAAGTGGATTCAACAGGTCATTGTTCAGGCCTATGGTTTGAAAAGAAGATTGCCTCTGTTCAAAGTTAGGGCGCACTCTACGAGAGCAGTTGGTACTTCATGGGCAGTGCATCACCAGGCCCCCATGGCCCAGATCTGTAAAGCCGCAACTTGGGCTTCAGTTCACACGTTCACTAGGTTTTACCAGGTGGATGTAAGAGGTCAGGAGGATGTCGCCTTTGGGCGCAGTGTGCTGCAGGCTGCAATAGATCCTCTTGTCTGATGGCGCCCAGCTTATGGTGTATCCTCCCCTCATTTGGGCATTGCTTTGGGACTTCCCACATAGTAATTACTATGCCGCTCTGTGTCCCGTGATGTACGAGAAAGAAAATAGGATTTTCTTTCTCGTACATCACGGGACACAGAGCGACATAGCCATTACTAATGGGTTATATAGATACCTTCAGGTGCTGGCACTGGCAACTTCCAAAACCGGAAGTACCCTCCCCTATATAAGCCCCTCCCATCCGGGAGCACCTCAGTTTTTTGCCAGTGTCTAAGGTGTTGGCCAAGAAGTAACATGTGTTTTTCACTGAGCTTGCGTACAGGTTCTTTTGGGCCTCAGTAAGCTATTCCGGATCCGACCAAAAAAGCTTCATAGCTAAACGGTCGGTACCCGGGCCTTGCAGGAGAAGAGCAAGGTTTTGCCTGTAATGCCTCTCTTAGGAGGGCTGGACCCTGGGATCCAGAGCTCTGGTCATACCCACGACCAAGATGTTTTCTGTGCAGGGTGCTATACAGGTCCAGGGGAGTGGAATCCTTGGGAACCCGGTCCCTGAAGGTTTAATTACAATGCCTGCCGTGATAGGTGAAGTTTGGGCTTCTGTGGACCAAACAGAGTCCTGCGGCGAGGAAAAGGTAAGTGGGGGCCCTCGGGAACTTGGTTCTATTGAGGGACCCCCAAGCCTATTTTGTCTTTCTGCCTGTTACCTAAGGTATTCCCGCTAATATTCTGTGTATGCCTGTTACTACTGAGAAAATGTAAAAATTTTAATAGTAGGCAAGAAAAAAATAAATAAATAAAATGTGTAAGACCGCGGTACCTGTGTTAGACACTAGAGGCCGCTATGGTTCTTTTTCTTGTAATGTGGATTTTTTTCTTCCAAAATCAAATCCAGGCAGTTGGTAAGTTCTCTGCTGGGAAGCTGTCTCCTCTGCCCTGTTGCTGCGCTCATCCATCCCGGGGCCCTGCGGCAGGGACCCTGGCTCCCATCTAGCTCCTTATTTTTTTCAAAAAAGGCGCCAAAGGCGCATGTGCCCGCGCCTCTATATATAGAGGCGATCTGGAAAAAGGGGCGGAGCGGGTGGATGACGCTCGGTGTGCGCCGCGGCGCTACTGCGCATGTGCGGGCGTCCAGCGTGTTTTAAAGCACAATCATAGCTGGCTATTGAAGTGCACAGACAGAGCTAGCAACAGTATAAAGGCACACAGAGGCGGTTGATGCAGGCATCCCCTAGAAAGGCACTTTAGTAGACACCAACTGTTATATAGCAGCTTTTGTGCTAGACTATTCTCAGTAAAAGTGGTGTATTACGGCTGGAATACCTCAGCTTTAGGCTTAGGAATATGCCGTCTAGAAGCTCCGGAACTGAATCTTCCAGGAAGCGAAGGGGGTCTCATCGGGCTCTGAGGATCTTGGGCATGCTTTTGCTGCACCAGTCTCCCCTGAAGTTCAGAGGTAAGTGACCGTAGAGACCCCGCAGGGGTACTTGGTACTGTGGCTGTCCTCCGTTCACCTGCTCCTGTGTATGTAACAGAGGAGGTTTTTTCCTCAGCTCTGGGAGGATTAGAAGAGAGATTGTCAACATTGATCGCTGCCTCCCTGTCAGGGAAAGCACGCCCGATCTCCGTCTCCTCCTTCAGAGTGCCTGTTAGCAGAGCAACAGTCCCATACAGGGATCGACCTGCCTGAAGGGGATCAGGATGAGGTTGATTCTGTTATAGAGGAATCAACAGTGGGGGAACCTTTTCTCAGCATCTCAAGCTGAAAGATTATGGGTTCAGTCTCTGACTAACATGGTCCGATCAGCATTTAAAAATGCACCTTGCGGAACCATCAACCACTACTGTATCCTCGTTGGGGTCGCTAGAAGCCCCCAGACTGTCTGTTCTTTTCCACTTCACCCTTTACTGAAAGGGCTCATTTACCAGGATTGGGAACATCCTGAGAAAATATTTATTCCCCCCCCAAGAGATTTCCGGTGGTCTATCCCATGGAGGATAAGTTCATCAAAAAATGGAAGGTCCCTACAGTGGACGCAGCCAACTCTTGTGTGTATAAATCACTGACATGTCCAGTGGATAATGTCCAAATGTTCAAGAACCCAATAGATAAAAGATTGGAGTCCTTATGAAAGTCTGCTTCTTTCTACAGCAAGCTTGGTGACACAACCAGCAGTGGGGTCTGCTAAGCAGTGAAGGATCAGTTGAAACAGGTCTTGAGGGACTTGACAGATCAGCAGGCCCTTGCCCTAGCTGATCTACCTAGAGCCTTAGGCTTTGCGGTTGACGCCATAAAGGATTCAATCCATCAGGCCTCCCGCCTTACGCTGTCTGTAGTACATATGCGCAGGCTTCTATGGCTCAAAAACTGGTCTGCTGAAGCTCCCTGTAAAGAATGGCTGGTTAGCGTCCCATTTCATGGTGAACGCTTATTCAGGGAAGACCTGGACAAATATATCCAGAAAATTTCCAGCGGTAAAAATACACTCTTGCCGGTTAAAAACCGAGTTAGAGGTCCCTCTTTAAGAGGCCTGCTTCTCCAGTCCCTGGGGCGTCGGCTGTGTAACAGTTCCGACGGCCTCCTCGGTCAATTCCCGGGGGTAAAAAACAGGGACAATCGCAGGGTAATGAGAAACCCTGGGTCAGGGGAGGTACAAAACCTCCCCCAAAGTTAAATTCATTGAAGGGTTGCCCCCACTCAGTCGGGTGGGGGGAGGACTCCAGTTGTTCGCAAGAGACCTGGCGGGACACGATCAAAACAGATAGGTGCTCTCCGTAGTATGTTTGGGATACAGATTGGAGTTAAAAGACTCTCCTCCTTCCCATTTTTGAGGTCAAACGTGCCAAGGGATCCCCGGAAGAGAGAGTCCCTCCTGTTGGCACTAGAACAACTATTGCTCCAAGGAGTAATTATGGAGGTTCCCCTGGAAGAATGGGGTTCGGGTTTTACTCAAACCTCTTTACAGTCCCGAAGCAAACGGGGACGGGAGCTCCATATTAATTCTAAAAGGGCTAAACAAATTCCTGTATATCAGGACTTTCCGATGGAGTCGATCCGATCGGTGGCCACTGCCCTACAAGGGGAGGATTGGTTAGCCGCGATCGACATCAAAGATGCTTATTTGCACATTCCCATCTTTCCAGTCCACCAAAAATTTCTACGCTTTGCAGTAGAAGGGCGCCATTTTCAGTTCAGAGCCTTACCCTTCGGTCTGGCCACAGCACCACGAGTGTTTACAAAAATTCTGGCCCTTTATTGGCCAATCTAAGAACACAAGGTGTAATGATAATGGCATATCTAGATGACTTGTTGCTGATAGACCACTCAGTGAAAAAACTAGACGTGGTCGTTCACAAGACAATCAAGTATCTGGAATCTCACGGTTGGATTATCAACCGAGACAAGTCAGCCCTAAAAACCAGTCAAAAGTCTGGAATACTTGGGGCTAAGGTTGGATTCAGGCCAGAGAAAAATATTCTTGCCTCGAGGAAAGGTGTTGTCTTTGAAAGATTTGATCCACTTAGTGGGTACAAAAAAGACAGCCGTCCATACGCCTGTGCATGAGGCTGCTGGGAAAAATGGTGGCATCATTCGAAGCAGTACCCTACGGTCAATTCCATTCAAGGAATTTGCAAGGGGCCATACTGTCAGCCTGGAACAAAAAAGTTCAGGCCCTAGACTTACAATGTCCTTGTCCCCTTCCGTTCGCAAGAGCCTCCGTTGGTGGTTGGTTCCCCAGAATCTGGAAAAAGGGAAATCCTTCAGTCCGATTTCTTGGAAGGTGGTCACTACAGATGCCAGCCTTATAGGCTGGGGAGCAGTACTGGAGCAATGGTCTCTCCAGGGCAGATGGTCGGATGCAGAAAAGGCCCTGCCCATCAATCTCTTAGAGATACGAGCAGCCCGGTATGCCCTAGTAGTATGGACATCCAAACTCCAAGGGTCCCCTGTCAGAATTCAATCAGACAATGCCACAGCAGTGGCATATATCAATCATCAGGGGGGCACCAGGAGTCGTGCAGCCCAGAGGGAAGTAAATTACATCCTGAAATGGGCAGAAAGATATGTCCCAGCCATATCTGCGGTATTCATTCCAGGAGTGGAGAATTGGAAGGCGGACTTTCTAAGTCGCCAGCAATTAGGCCCAGAGGAATGGTCCCTTCACCCCGAGGTTTTCTGGACAATATGTCAGCGGTGGGGAACACCGGATGTAGATCTTCTAGCATCCAGATTCAACGCAAAGGTGGACAGGTTTGTCTCTCGGACAAGGGATCCCCTAGCTTGCGGCTCGGATGCCCTAGTGTTCCCTTGGGATCAGTTCAAGCTGATATATGCATTCCCACCGCCACAATTGTTACCTCGATTTACTCCGCAGAATCAGGGTAGAAAAGAAACCAGTGATTCTGGTGGCTCCAGCGTGGCCCAGAAGAGCATGGTACGCGGAGATTGTAAAATGTCAGTGGGGAGTCCTTGGACTCTCCCACGTCGTCCGGACCTGCTTTCGCAAGGACCGATATACCACCCTTCCTTACCAGCCCTAGGTTTGACGGCCTGGCTATTGAAGCCCACATTCTAAAAAAGAGAGGGCTCTCTAATCCTGTGGTATCTACCATGATCAATGCCAGGAAGCCGGTATCCAGGCAGATCTACTATAGAATCTGGAAGGCGTACATCGCGTGGTGTGATATAGTTGTAAAGAGAACCTCGCGCCAATATATACTAATAAACTAAAATAACAAAAAACAAAAAGCTGCTCCCCTGCGAAGTGATAAACTCCCAGTGATAGTGTTGAATATAGGGGGCGCTAGTACTATTTAATATACCAAAGTGCTAAAATATAATTTAAACAATTTGACAACTCTTATAGGCTCTTAATTGGTAACCCAATGTAAAGCATTAGTGACAGTCCCAATATGAGTCCTTCAATTTACATGGTGTTTAAAGTCCATAACCAACATAAATACACATTTGCTGTTGTGATCAATCTTGAAGAAAAACTTTTTGAGATGAGATCCTTCTAACATCAGAACTTATTCATGCAATAACTCTGATGGAAATAGTGGTGATATAGAAAAGTGAATCCTCCACCAGTGTTTTACAACTTCACACCCGACGTGTCAGTAGTTTGATTCTGCTTACCAGAATTACATGACCTCTTTCGCCAAAAAGTAGGTCATTAAGGCTTGCGCAGGATTGTGCCTGCTCACATGGATGATGCTAGAGACGTACAGTAGCCTTCCTCCTCACAAAGTTGTGGCCGGATAATATGTAAAAATTATGAAAAAATCCCCATAGTGTAAAACCGTTTATTGGTAAAAAGTATAAAAAACAAAGAGCCAATTGGCTTACTCACATTAAAATGTGCCCATTCCCGGCACTGGGGCTGCTGGTTTTCAAATTGGTGTGCTGGCGGGGAACTGTTCTAACGCGGCCACCTCCGTTTGTGGCGTGCGTTCCACCTCCTAGCTTCCGGCAAACCACTCAGTCCGGAAATGACGCACGAACGTGACCAGGTACCGCCTCGACGTACGTTTCGTAGTGAACGTCCTCAGGAAGCGTGGTGTGAGGCCAAGAAATGGCATCCACATAAGTACGTAATAGGTAGGAGTCTGGACTTCCTACAGTGGGCTGTACATAGGAATCTTGCCTTGAGTACTATCAAGGGTCAGACGGCCTTGTCAATATTTTTTCAAAGGCCCTTGGCTTTGCATTCATTAGTCAAAGCTTTCATACAAGGAGTAGGCGTATTAGCCCTCCGGTTAGTATTCCCATATGTCCATGGGACTTAAACCTGGTTCTGTCGGTTCTACAGAAACAACCATTTGAACCATTGCGGCACATTTCCTTGGTTCTTCTCACCAGGAAATTGATTTTCTTAGTAGCCATTTGTTCGGCTAAAAGAGTATCGGAATTAGCCGCCTTATCCTGTAAGGAGCCATATCTGGTTGTCCATAAGGACAGAGTAGTATTACGTCCTCATCCAGCCTTTCTTCCTAAGGTGGTATCGAGGTTCCATTTGAACCAAGATGTGGTTCTTCCTTCCTTTTTCCCCAAACCTAGCTCGGTAGAGGAAAAGTTTTTACATTCTTTGGATGTAGTAAGAGCAGTTAAAGCTTATCTAAAAGCCACTGCTCAGATTCGCAGAACGGATACTTTGTTTATTCTGCCGGAAGGCCCCAGAAAGGGTCAGGCAGCGTCAAAATCTACTTTAGCCAAGTGGATTCGACAGGTCATAATGCAAGCCTATGGCTTGAGAAGGAGACCGCCTCCGTTCAAAGTTAGAGCGCACTCCACGAGAGCAGTTGGAACTTCATGGGCAGCGCATCACCAGGCCTCCCTGGCTCAAATCTGTAAGGCCGCAACATGGTCTTCAGTACACACGTTTACTAGGTTCTACCAGGTGGACGTTAGAAGTCAGGAGGATGTCGCCTTTGGGCGCAGTGTGTTGCAGGCCGCAAAAGATCCTCATGTCTGATAGCGCTCAGCTTATGTATGGTGTATCCCCCCCCCCCCCTCATTGGGCATTGCTTTAGGACATCCCATTAGTAATGACTATGTCGCTCTGTGTCCCGTGATGTACGAGAAATAAAAATCCTATTTTCTAACAGCTTACCTGTAAAATCCTTTTCTTGGAGTACATCACGGGACACAGAGCTCCCACCCCTCTTTAGGGACACTTATTGCTTTGCTACAAAACTGAGGTGCTCCCGGATGGGAGGGGCTTATATAGGGGAGGGTACTTCCGGTTTTGGAAGTTGCCAGTGCCAGCACCTGAAGGTATCTATATAACCCATTAGTAATGACTATGTCGCTCTGTGTCCCGTGATGTACTCCAAGAAAAGGATTTTACAGGTAAGCTGTTATAAAAATCCTATTTTTAGAACACCTTACCTGTAAAATCCTTTTCTTGGAGTACATCACGGGACACAGAGCTCCCACTCCTCTTTTGGGGACACTTATTGCTTTGCTACAAAACTGAGGTACTCCCGGTATGGGAGGGGTTTTATAGGGGAGGGGACTTCCTGTCTTGGGTGTGCCAGTGTCCCTCACCTGAAGGTAAGCTCTATAACGCACATAGTAGTATTGTCCCGTGATGTACTCCAAGAAAATAATTTTACAGGTAAGCTGTTATAAAAAATCCTATTATTCCCAGTTTTCTGTTTCGCCTTAAGTCCCCGTTACTCATGCATTTCAGAACGCATACATTTGCATGTCAAGTGAAAAAGCATTGCTTCCTATGAAGGCTGTTCATATCGATGTGGTGTGATTCTGGTGTGGTTAAAAAAAAAGGGGGGGTTCTGTGCGAGTTTAGTGCAGAGCAGTGCAATTTAAGCTCTATAGCCTGTGAGAATCTAATCTGAAAAGCACAAATCGCACCGTAAAATCGCACTGCACTGGCACTTCAAATTATACCGCGTCAGTGTGAACCCGGGCTCAATCTGTGTAGCATGTTCATGAAATTGGTTGGATGGCATTAAAATAAAATTAAAATTAAAATGAACTTAACCCTCCCAACCTTTTACAGCCAAGGAAGCTGCCATCTTAGTCTTTGATTTGCAGTTGCCCGGGTGCTGCCCATGTGATCAGCTATGACACCAGCCATTGGATGGCTTGACAGTTCAGTTGAGAACTAACATAAGCACACTAGTAACTGTGGCAGTTATCATTCAGGCCTTGAATGTAACGGTTTCGGAAAACCAACAAATTTGTGTGTTTAGTTCTACTATAAAGGATGACCACAGTTGTACCATCTTAAACTGTATTTCTATTTTTCCTTGGTATCTTGAAGTTGTACTTTTATCACACCATTCATTGTTGTTTGTAACTAATCCCACCTAAAATCTGATGCGCTTTATTTTTTAAGGTACCAGCTGCAGACCATTGGGATAGCGGCAGCCAACACATGGGGTCTGTTCCTCTTAGTCTTGCTGATGGGGTATGGCCTGGTAGAACTCCCCCGATCACAGTGGAATGGGGCCAAGAAAGGCTATCTGCTCATGAAGACTTATTTCAAAGCAGCCAAACTTTTGACCGAGAAAGCTGATGCTGAGGAGAACCTGGAGGATGTCATGGAGGTCAGATCAATGTGTTCTTCTGTATTTAGAATTTTCCTGGAAAATGCTAATATTTATTTATTACAGGTACTTCTATAGCACTGTGAATTTACGCAGTGCTTTACATATATGTTGTACATGCACATCAGTCCCTGCCCTCAAGGAGCTTATAATCTAAGGTCCCTAACTCGCATTCATACACATACTAGGACCAATTTAGATGGGAGCCAATTACCCTACCAGCATGTCTTTGGAGTGTGGGAGGAACCCAGAGTACCCGGAGGAAACCCATGCAGACACAACATGCAAACTCTAGGCAGGTAGTGTCGTAGTTGGGATTTGAACTGACGACCCAAGTGCTGCTAGGCCAAAAATACAGATCCTTACCCTTAACCCTGAAGGTCCACTAGCAGAAGATTAATGCTTTGAGTTGGGTCATAAAGGAAAACTTCACTTTTCATTAAGCAGCTCATAGATGACTTGATTTTCAACAGTCGGTAATGGGGAAATGCCTCCTGCAGCACTATTGTGTTCTGCTGTTGGAGGGGTTTCCCGTCTGGCAGAACACATTGATTACTGCTGGCAGCTATAGACGCTGGCAGTAATCTTATGTAAAAAGCTGACAGGATGTATCAACTTGGGTACAATTAACCTGCCCATACATGGATTGAATCTCAGCCAGTCTGCTGAACCGTCCGAAATTTGGTGCATCCCCATAGGTAAAATGTAAAATGCAGTGCCAATCCTGAGATGGTCACTGTGCGTCTGTGATGGAACAACAAGGTCCCGGTTTATTCCTATGGATGGGCCCATACACAGGATGGTAATTATTGACCCATGGGATGTCCACAATGGAGTAACTGGGGATCTATAAAGAAGAACAGCTTGCAGCTGCAAGTCTTTTTGGGGATGTCTCTACCCGCTTTGCTACCCTATATCCGTACATCTAGAGTGACATTTTTGCCCATTCTTCTTTGCAAAATAGCTCAAGCTCTATCAGATTGGATGGAGAGCATCTGTGCAAAAAGCAATTTTTCTAGTCTTGCCACAGATTCTCAATTGGATTTAGGTCTGGACTTTGACTGGATCATTCTAACACATGAATATGCTTTGATCTAAACCATTCCATTGTAGCTCTGGCTGTATGTTTAGGGTTGTTGTCCTTCTGGAAGGTGAACCTCCACCCAGTCCCAAGACTAACAGGTTTTCTTCTAAGATTGCTCTGTATTTGGCTCCATCCATCTTCCCATCAACTCTGACCAGCTTCCCTGTTCCTGCTGTAGAAAAGCATCCCCACAACATGATGCTGCCACCACCATGTTTCACGGTGGGGATGGTGTGTTCAGGGTGATGTGCAGTGTTAGTTTTCCACCACACATAGCGTTTTGCTTTTAGGCCAAAAAGTTATATTTTGGTTTCATCTGACCAGAGCACCTTCTTCCACATGTTTGCTGTGTCCCCCACAAAACTCAAAGCTTGGGATATTATTTATAACCTAACACCGCTTTAAACTTCTCCGCAACTTAATCCATGACCTGTCTGGTGTCTTCCTTGGCCTTCATGATGCTGTTTGTTCACTAAGGTTCTATAACAAAGCTCTGAGGGCTTCACAGAACAGCTGTATTTATACTGAGATTAAATTACACACAGGTGGGCTCTATTTACAAATTAGGTGACTTCTGAAGGCAATTGGATGCACTAGATTTCAATTAGGGGTATCCGAGTAATGGGGACTGAATACAAATGCACACCACACTTTTCACATATTTATTTGTAAAAAAAAATGAAAATAATTTTCCTTACACTTCACAATTATGTGCCACTTTGTGTTGGTCTATCACATGAAATCCCAATAAAATACATTCATGTTTTTGGTTGTAACATGACAAAATGTGGAAAATTTTAAGGGGTATGAATACTTTTTTTTTTTTTTTTTTTTCTTCAAGGCATTGTATGTGAGTTAGGGACCTTGGATTGTAAGCTCCTTGAGGGCAGGGACTGGTGTTGATGCACAATATATATGTAAAGTGCTGCGTAAATTGATGGAGCTATGGAAGTACTATAAATAAATACAAAATCAATAAAATATGTTGTGGGTTCTCTACAGGAAGTCCGTAAAGTGAATGAATGCATCAAATACAATCATCCCCTGCGCAAGTGTGTTGACACCATCCTAAGGAAGGTAAATGATTAATCATTGATGCCGATTTCATTAGAGCTGCTCAGGTGTGCCATGTTATATCAGTATTTGGTAAACGAGTCAAATCCCATCATAGACTATACAGAACAGCACAGTCCTGCACGCTTCTTTAGAGACTTTCAATTGTAGTGACTCATAGTCCCTGGTGTCCCTGTCATTGTGGGGACTAATCCTAGGATGGCAGGAATTATATGTACGGTTTTTTTCTTAGTGTCCCACCGAGTACCAGGAGAAAATGGGAAGGAATATGGATGATTATGAGGACTTCGAAGAAAAGAATATTAACTACCCCAGTGAGAAAACCCTAGTAAAACTTCACAAACAGGTAACCCCGACTAATGGGCCTCTGGGGGGAAAGGGGGAAGATAGGATTTTATTAACGTGTTTGAATAGCCAAACTTTTTCCCCCCTTTTTTTTTTTTTTATGTTTTTTTTCTTCCCCACTGGGAAGATTCACTTTTTTTATCCTGTTTGCCAGTGAAACAGAAACGCTGGGGAAATCCTAAGCCCCCATTCACATTGAGCATTTTTCTTCTAGTTTCCCCATGCCTGAATACATTCAACATGCACAATCCTATTCTTCCTAAATGTCCCTGTTCGCACTTTTGCGCTTAGTCACCCTACACACAAGTATATAAGCTTTTTTTTTTTTTTAATATGTATTCAGGTGTTTTTGGTTCCTTAGACGTCAACGGGAATGCCTGTAAATGTGAGATAAATGTGTTTTTAATACGCATTTTTAATGGGTAACTCCACTTTCGTGGGAAAAAAAAATGGCAAATAAAAAATAATATAGCGTATACAATTGCAACACAAGTCATATTGTAATTGAAAGTAAATTGCCTTTCCTTTTAAAGTGATTGTATACCCAAAATGTGTACAAGCACCTACAGGTAAGCCTACATTAAGGCTTACCTGTAGGTGCTTGCAATATCTCCGAGACCTACACAGTCTAGGAGATATTTGCAAAAAAGACTGTACCGCTATCTACGGCGCATGCGCGCCGTAGATAACGGCGCAGGCGCACTGAGCGCGGCGGCTCTTGAATGGGAGCCTGCCGGACACTGCCAGAAATTCGCGCATGCGCGGGGATCGTGCCGTTCCCCGCGCATGTGCGGGAGTGACGTCATCGCCGCTCCGGCCAATCAGCGCCGGAGCGGCGATACCCGGAAGTCACTCCGGGTATCATGGATGCGACGGAGGACGCGTCCGAGGACCGCTGCGGGGGCTTCGATCTAAGGTAAGTGATTGATAATGAGCTAGTATGCTAGTCATACTAGCTCATTATACCTTTGCCTTGCAGGTTGACAAAAAATAAATAAATAATTGTTTGCCGTATACTACCGCTTTAAATCTGCAGCCGCAGCCATTTGCTGAAAATGCAATATGGCTATCCTTGAGGTGTTCTGTATACATAATGTATACTTGCCACTCCCCAGAAACCTAATTTCCTGCTTGTGTGATTGGCTCACCAATTTTACCAGAAGTCTGCACCAGTGTGAAAGCAGCCTTTCACACTGAAGAATTCAATCAGAGTTCAAATATAGAACATGTTCTATTTTACTCTAATGGAATTCCGTCGGAATTCCCTTGTGAGTTTGGTCGGACAAAGCTCCGATCGTGTGTACGGGGCATTAAAGTGAATGTAAACCAAATTCATGAAATTTGAGCTGGGCACATATATCTGCAGTGTTTTTGTTATCTCTCTTCAAAGAGCTAAGTCCCATAGCTCTCTCCTGAACCATTCCTCTGTTATCCGCCTGATAACTCCTGACACATCAGATAAAAGCAGCCTGAAATTTCTGTCCAGGGAGGTTGCTAAAATAGATTAGCAGGGAGCTGGCCCTGTTACAAAACACCTCTGAGAGTCTCTGGCCTCGTACACACGGCCGAGATTCTCGTTGAAAAAAAACATGTCGTTTTTTTCGACGAGATTCTTGGACAAGAAACTTGTCCCGGCCGAGTGTACACACGCTCGTTTCAAAGAACCCGCGGTTCTTTGAAAGGAGCGAACGCGGTGACGTCATCGACTACGTTGAGCATGCGCTCGTCACATTCGATGCCGTCGCCGCCATCTTGGTATACCCTACGTATGCCTAGGAAGCTACCGCGCATGCGTCGAATTCATTTCGAACATGCGCGGGCTTCCGGGAGGACAGGTAAGTGTACACACACTCACTTTTCTCGTCGAGAAACATGCCGACGAGAATCTCGACGAGAAAATAGAGAGCAGGTTCTCTATTTTCTCGTCGAGGTTTCTTGTCGGTTTTCTCGACGAGAAACCCGATAGCAGCGTACACACGACCGATTTACTCGGCAAGACCTCTCTGCCAGCAAGTTTCTTGCTGGTTCTTGCCGAGAAAATCGGTCGTGTGTACGAGGCCTCAGACTATGTGGAGAGGGGGTGAGTGCCTTTCCTCCAATCAGCAATTTTAGCCATCTTGTATGCCCAGACATCACACTCGTACACACGACCATTTCTTTTTCGTACATCACGGGACACAGAGCGACTTAGTCATTACTAATGGGTTATATAGATTACCTTCAGGTGCTGGCACTGGCCAATTCCAAACCGGAAGTACCCTCCCCTATATAAGCCCCTCCCATCCGGGAGCACCTCAGTTTTTTGCCAGTGTCTAAGGTGTTGGCCAAAGAGTAACATGTGTTTTCACTGAGCTTGCGTACAGGTTCTTTTGGGCCTTAGTAAGCTGTTCCGGATCCCACCAAAAAAGCTTCATAGCTAAACGGTCGGTACCCGGGCCTTGCAGCAGAAGAGCAAGGTTTTGCCTGTAATGCCTCTCTTAGGAGGGCTGGACCCTGGGATCCAGAGCTCTGGTCATACCCACGACCAAGATGTTGTCTGTGCAGGGTGCTATACAGGTCCAGGGGAGTGGAATCCTTGGGAACCCGGTCCCTGAAGGTTTAATTACAATGCCTGCCGTGATAGGTGAAGTTTGGGCTTCTGTGGACCAAACAAAGTCCTGCGGCGGGGATCAGGTAAGTGGGGGCCCCCAGGAACTTGGTTCTATTGGGGGACCCCCAAGCCTAATTTGTCTTTCTGTCTGTTACCTAACGGTATTCCCGCTAATATCTGTGTATGCCTGTAACTACTGAAAATGTAAAATTTTAATAGTAGTCAAGAAAAAAAAAAAAAAAAAGGACCGCGGTACCTGTGTTAAACCACTAGAGGCCGCTGTAGTCCATTTTTCTTGTCATGTGGATCTTTGGTTTTCTCAAGTCAAAAGATCCAGGCAGCTGGTAAGTTTCTCTGTGGGAATCCACTTCCTCTGCCCTGTTGCTGCGCTCATCCACCGCACAGGCCCTCCGGCAAAAAGGGCCCTGGCTCCTAGTCCCTGTTTGATTTCGAAAATGGCGCACGGGCGCGCGCGCGGGCGCGTGCACGCGCCTCCTATGAAAAAAAAGGGGCGGGGCGGGTGGATGACGCTCGATGCGCGCCACGGCGCTTCTGCGCATGTGCAGGCGTCCCAGCTTGTATAAAGACACAGTACAAGTGTCAGCTGGATGCAAACAGAGCTAGCAACAAACAGTGGCACACAGAGGTGGTTGATGCAGGCATCCCCATAGAAAGGCACTTTAGTGGACACCAGCTGGTATATAGCAGCAACTGTGTTAGACTATTACCAGCAAAAATTGGTGTATGACGACGGGAATACCTCAGCTTTGTGCTTAAAGGATATGTCGTCCAGACGCTCCGGAAATAGATCTTCCAGGAAGCCAAAGGGGTCTCCATCGGGCTCTGAGGATATTGGGCATGCTTGTACTGCACCAATCTCCCCTGAGAATTCAGAGGTCAGTAGCCGTAGAAACCCTGCAGGAGTGCCTGGTGCTGCGGCTGTCCCCAGTCCACCTGCTCCTGTATATATAACAGAGGAGGTTTTATCCTCAACTCTGGGAGGATTGGAAGAGAGATTAACAGCATTGATCGCTGCTTCCCTGTCATAGGGAAAGCGCGTCCGATCTCCGTCTCCTCCTTCAGAGTGCCTGTTAGTGGAGGAACAGCCCCACACAGAGATCGACCTACCTGAAGGGGATCAGGATGAGGTTGATTCAGTTATGGAGGAATCAACAGTGGAAGAACCTTTCTCAGCATCTCAGGCTGAAAGATTATGGGTTCAGTCTCTGACTAACATGGTCCGATCAGCATTTAAAATGCCTCTGGCGGAACCACCATCCACTACGGTTTCCTCGCTGGGGTCGCTAAAAGCTCCCCAGGCTGTCTGTTCCTTCCCAATCCACCCTTTATTAGAAGGGCTTATTTACCAGGATTGGGAGCATCCTGATAAAATATTTGCTCCCCCCAAGAGATTTCCGGTGATCTATCCCATGGAGGATAAGTTCATAAAAAAATGGAGGGTCCCTACAGTGGACGCAGCCATCTCTTCTGTGAACAAATCACTGACATGTCCAGTAGATAATGTTCCAATGTTCAAAGACCCAATAGATAAAAAATTGGAGTCTTTACTAAAATCTGCTTTCTCTACAGCAAGCATGGTGACACAACCTGCGGTAGCAGCGATTGGAGTCTGCCAAGCAGTGAAAGATCAGTTGAAACAAGTCTTAAGGGACTTACCAGATCAGCAGGCTCTTGCCCTAGCTGACCTGCCTAGAGCCTTGTGTTTTGCGGTGGACGCCATAAAGGATACAATCCAACAGGCCTCCCGCTTTACGCTGTCTGTAGTACATATGCGTAGGCTTCTGTGGCTCAAAAACTGGTCTGCTGAAGCTCCCTGTAAAAAACTGCTGGTCAGCTTCCCATTTCATGGAGAACGCTTATTTGGAGAAGATCTGGACAAATATATCCAGAAAATTTCTGCCGGTAAAAGTTCACTCTTACCGGTTAAGAACAAGGGTAGAAGTCCTTCTTTTAAGAGGCCTACTTCTCCAGTCCCGGGCACATCGGCTGTGAAGCAGTTCCGACGGCCTCCGCGGTCAAATTCAGGGGGAAGAAATCAGGGACAATCACAGGGTAACAAGAAGCCCTGGATCAAGAGAGGTACAAAACCTCCCCCCAAGGCATGAAGCGTTGCCCCCACTCAATCGGGTGGGGGGAAGACTTCAGTTGTTCACAGAGACCTGGCGGGACACCATCAGAGACAGATGGGTGCTCTCCGCAGTAAGTCTGGGATACAAGCTGGAGCTAAAAGGCACTCCTCCTGCCCAATTTATGAGGTCAAACGTGCCAAGAGATCCCCAGAAGAGAGGATCCCTCCTTCTGGCACTAGAACAACTATTGCTCCAAGGTGTAATCATGAAGGTTCCCCTGGAAGAAAGCGGATTCGGGTTTTACTCGAACCTTTTCACAGTCCCCAAACCAAATGGGGACGTGAGGCCCATATTAAATCTAAAAGGGCTAAACAAGTTCCTAAATATCAGGACTTTTCGGATGGAGTCGATCCGATCGGTGGCCACCGCCCTACAAGGGCAGGAATGGTTAGCCTCGATCGACATAAGGGATGCTTATCTGCATATTCCCATCTTTCCGGCCCACCAGAAATTTCTACGCTTTGCAGTAGAAGGGCGCCATTTTCAGTTCAGAGCCTTACCTTTCGGTCTGGCCACAGCACCACGAGTGTTCACAAAAATTCTGGCCCCATTATTGGCCAATCTAAGAACACAGGGTGTAACGATAATGGCATATCTAGACGACCTGCTACTAATAGACCACTCAGTGGAAAAGCTGGAAGTAGCTATTCACAAGACAATCAAGTATCTGGAATATCACGGTTGGATTATCAACCGGGACAAGTCAGCTCTAAGACCAGTCAAAAGTCTGGAATACTTAGGGCTAAGGCTGGATTCAAATCAGAGAAAGATTTTCTTACCTCCAGAGAAGGTGTCGTCTTTAAAAGATTTGACCCACTTAGTGGGTACAAAAAGAAAACCATCCATACGCCTCTGCATGAGGCTGCTGGGAAAAATGGTGGCTTCATTCGAAGCGGTACCCTACGGTCAATTCCATTCAAGGAATTTGCAAAGGGCCATACTGTCAGCCTGGAACAAAAAAGTTCAGGCTTTAGACTTACCAATGTCCCTGTCCCCTTCCGTTCGCAAGAGCCTCCATTGGTGGTTGGTGCCCCAGAATCTGGAAAAAGGGAAACCCTTCAGTCCGGTTTCTTGGAAGGTAGTCACTACAGATGCCAGCCTCATAGGCTGGGGGGCAGTACTGGAGCAATGGTCTCTCCAGGGCAAGTGGTCAGAAGCAGAAAAGGCCCTGCCCATCAATCTCTTAGAGATACGAGCAGCCCAGTATGCCCTAGTAGCATGGACATCCAAACTCCAAGGGTCCCCTGTCAGAATTCAATCAGACAATGCCACAGCAGTGGCATATATCAATCACCAGGGTGGCACCAGGAGTCGTGCAGCCCAGAGGGAAGCAAATTGCATCCTGGAGTGGGCAGAAAAATATGTCCCAGCCATATCCGCGGTTTTCATCCCAGGAGTGGAAAATTGGAGAGCGGACTTTTTAAGTCGCCAACAATTATGCCCGGGGGAATGGTCTCTTCACCCCGAGGTTTTCCAGGCAATATGCCAGCGGTGGGGAACACCGGATGTAGATCTGCTAGCATCCAGATTCAACGCAAAGGTGGACAGATTTGTGTCTCGCACAAGGGATCCTCTAGCTTGCGGCTCGGATGCCCTAGTGTTCCCTTGGGATCAGTTCAAGCTGATATATGCATTCCCACCGCCACAATTGTTACCGCAATTACTCCGCAGAATCAGGGTAGAAAAGAAACCAGTGATTCTGGTGGCTCCAGCGTGGCCCCGAAGGGCATGGTACGCGGAGATTGTAAAAATGTCAGTGAGGAGTCCTTGGACCCTCCCACATCGTCCGGACCTGCTGTCGCAGGGACCGATATACCACCCTTCCTTACCAGCCCTAGGTTTGACGGCCTGGCTATTGAAGCCCACATTCTGAAAAAGAGAGGGCTCTCTAATTCTGTGGTATCTACCATAATCAATGCCAGGAAGCCGGTATCCAGGCAGATCTATTATAGGATCTGGAAAGCGTACATTACGTGGTGTGAGGCCAAGAAATGGCATCCACGTAAGTACGTGATAGGGAGGATTTTGGACTTCCTACAGTGGGCTGTAGATAGGAAGCTAGCCTTGAGTACTATCAAGGGTCAGATTTCGGCCTTGTCAATATTTTTTCAAAGGCCCTTGGCTTCGCATTCACTAGTCAAAGCTTTCATACAAGGAGTGATGTGTATTAGCCCTCCGGTTAGTATTCCCATATGTCCATGGGACTTAAACCTGGTTCTGTCAGTTCTACAGAAACAACCGTTTGAACCATTGCAGCACATTTCCTTGGTTCTTCTCACCAGGAAATTGATTTTCTTAGTAGCCGTTTGTTCGGCTAAAAGAGTATCGGAATTAGCCGCCTTGTCCTGTAAGGAGCCATACCTGGTTGTCCATAAGGACAGAGTAGTATTACGTCCTCATCCAGCCTTTCTTCCCAAGGTGGTATCGAGGTTTCATTTGAACCAAGATGTGGTTCTTCCTTCCTTTTTCCCCAAACCTAGCTCGGTAGAGGAAAAGTTATTACATTCTTTGGATGTAGTAAGAGCAGTTAAAGCTTATCCAAAAGCCACTGCTCAGATTCGCAGAACGGATACTTTGTTTATTCTGCCGGAAGGCCCTAAAAAGGGTCAGGCAGCATCAAAATCCACTTTAGCCAAGTGGATTCGACAGGTCATAATACAAGCCTATGGCTTGAGAAAGAGACCGCCTCCGTTCAAAGTTAGGGCGCACTCCACAAGAGCGGTTGGAACTTCATGGGCAGTGCATCACCAGGCCTCCCTGGCTCAAGTATGTAAGGCCGTAACATGGTCTTCAGTACACACGTTTACTAGGTTCTACCAGGTGGACGTTCGAAGTCAGGAGGATGTCGCCTTTGGGCGCAGTGTGTTGCAGGCCGCAAAAGATCCTCATGCCTGATGGCGCCCAGCTTATGTATCCCTCCCCTCATTTGGCATTGCTTTGGGACGTCCCATTAGTAATGACTAAGTCGCTCTGTGTCCCGTGATGTACGAAAAAGAAAAAGGGATTTTTATAACAGCTTACCTGTAAAATCCTTTTCTTGGAGTACATCACGGGACACAGAGCTCCCACCCCTCTTTTTGGGACACTTATTGCTTGGCTACAAAACTGAGGTGCTCCCGGATGGGAGGGGCTTATATAGGGGAGGGTACTTCCGGTTTGGAATTGGCCAGTGCCAGCACCTGAAGGTAATCTATATAACCCATTAGTAATGACTAAGTCGCTCTGTGTCCCGTGATGTACTCCAAGAAAAGGATTTTACAGGTAAGCTGTTATAAAAATCCCTTTTTTTCTCGTCGGGAAAAATTATTATTTTTCTCTTTGACGAGAAAAACGACCGTGTGGGCTTTTGGTAATTTTTCCCGACGAGAAAAACGGCATTAATCACGACGAGAAAAATTAGAACATGCTCTAATTTTTCTCGTCGTGATTCACAACATTTTTTTCCGCGGCAGTGTTTCCATAGGGAAACACTGCCGGGGAGCCTACACACGGTCGTTTTTCTCGACTAAGAGAAAAAATGACGGGAAAAACGGCCGTGTGTAGGGAAACAAGCCGTTCCTCGTTTTTCCCGTCGATTTTCTCGACGGTGTTTTCACTGTCGAAAATCGATCGCGTGTACGCGGCATCTGTGTTAAACAGGAAACACCATCTGTGAAGACAGCAGATATACATGTAAAACCTATGTAGGCAGATTTGGTTCATCTCTGTGTATCATCTGAGGCTGTTCACTTCACTGGGTGTATGGAGGGTTTACAGCCACATGTTCCAGTGTCTGAGATGGGCATTCCCTACATTTTACACAGATTACATCTCACTTCCTGTAGCATCTGTGGGTCAGGTAGTGATGGCAAATTGACCCAACAAGACAGGCGGGGAGATTTTACCCTTCTCTACTCTATCCAAAATGTTAAAAAAGAATAAGTTTGCTTATACATACATTTCAGGGGTACACATTTGAATCCAGTGGAGAAATACCCTAGCTTACCTTGATGATGTTGGTTTTGTCTCCGCTTACATCTCTTGTCTTGGTTTCTTAAAGGCGATCTACTCAGTCCAGAGACATCACCGGACTCAGGTTCAGTGGCGCATTCTTCTGGAACAAGCTTTTCACTTGGAGGATGTTGCTAAAAATGAGACAAGTGCTGCCAGACAGTTTGTACACACCTTCCCCCAACAGGAACCAGAAAGTTGGATGACGCGACGATTCTACACTCCTTCTGTTGGTATGAGCAATATACATGGCATACAGGGCACTGTATGATGGGCTACACCGGTAGAGAAACTATTTATGGTCGTGTTTAAAATGTATTAAAGTATAACTAAAGGCAAAAGTTTTTTTTTCGTTTTGGATAGAGTGGTAAGGGATTAGAACACCTATTAAGTTTTTTATTATCATCATTGAAAGTAAAAGAAAGTCCCAAATTTTTGGGTTGTCCCCAGAAAAGTAATAAAGGGGAAATCTTCTACTGGGGACACTAGTTCCGGTGACCTGGGGGTCCCAGAGGAGCTCCCCTTAATTTGCAGAGGTTTCCCCTTACTTCCTGTTTGGCTATGGAACAGGAAGTGAAGGAAAATCTCTGCAATGGGACACAGAAGGCAAAATAAAAAAAAACGGGCTATAACACTCCTTTGCTTTTGCCATAATGGGGAATTTTTTTTCTCCTATAGTTCTACTTAAAAAATGGCCTCATTAAAAGTTCTGTACACCATTGTTAAAGTCTACAGGGCACCAATACACTTAGCATAGCTTAGCATAGAACCCGCAGTTCAGGTTTAGACCAGTGGGTTGGCGTTTTTCAACATTTGCTCTGTAAGTCCTGGTTCAGACTGGTGCTGCTTTGAAGTCGTACTGCTTCAGCATGCTTTCAAAGCTGCAGATCAGTGCGATTTGCACCTCCCTGATTTCATTGCGACTTCATTTAGTCAATGCAAGTCGCAATGAAATCCCAAAAAAGTAGTGCAGGAAACCTTTTCAAAGTCGCTGCGACTTTGAACAATCCCATTGAGGCAATGGGGTGCAACTTGCTAAATCGCACCAGTGTAAAACAACTTTGGTAGTTGGCTAGTATGAAAGCCTTCACAGTATTAAAGCGGATCTTCTTCTTCTTTTTTTTTTTTTTTTTTAAGATATTTTTATTGAGTTTTAAGACAAACCATCAGATAGACATACAGGGGAAAAAAACAAAACAAAACACATTAGCCCCAGACAATCTGGGCACCCTCAGGTATAAAACATACAACAATTTGCACAGGTAAAAAAGGAGCATGGCAAAAAAGTTTTAGTGCAATATTTGAACACAAGGCACAAAGGAGGAAAAGTGCAGACATATTATCACTGAGGCAGATCAACAAGAAGAACTCAGACATTTGAAATCTCCAGGGCACGGCCCAGTAATGGCTGATAAGGATAAATTATCTGCGCTGTGAGAGAGTCAACGGGCTAGCCAGCCATTTACCCCAAATCTTATGGAACATTTTATTCTGTTTCCGGAGCTCAAAAGTAAGTTTATAGAGCGGGATAGCATCATCAATAAGTTTCAACCAAAGGGACTTTAGAGAGGACTGTGCACCCTTCCAGGATAATAGAATGGCTTTCTTAACATAAAAATAAAGTATGCGGAGCAGTCTCTTGGCATGGGTGGAAATATGTAAGTCCCCAAAAATGCAGAGAATGCAGTTCTTGGGATGAATAATGTTTGGGAGGCCTAGCGCAGAGGAGACAAAGGCACCCACTTCCTCACAGAAATCTTGAACTATCGGGCACAACCAAAAACAGTGCAGAAAGTCGGCTTCCTGGCGCAGCCGCGAAAACAGCTAGCCGAGGGCAGGAGTCCCATTTTATATAGTCTAGCCGGAGTGAGGTGAGTCTGATGGAATACTTTAATCTGTATAATTCGGTCTCGGGAGGCAATGACAGAGATTTTAAATGTATCCCTAAACTCTGACCAGTCCTCATCGTCTAGTGAAATATCTAGGGAAGTCCATTTCACCTGAGCGTTGTGGAACCTAGGGTTAATGTCAGTCATCAGGGCAGCGTAGTATGTAGAGATCAGTTTAGTGGGGTTTGGCTGTCTGAGCAGCTTTTCCAGAGGGGGCAGATCTGTGGAATCATCCAGAGAGCCAAACTGGGCTTGAATAGCATGCCTAAGTTGGTAATAGTAAAATAGGTAGGACCTCGGCAGGTCAAAGTCTAAACTCAACTGAGAGAAAGTTTTAAAACCTTGGGCATTATACAGGTGTCACAAATATTTAACCCCCTTTGAATACCAACGATTGGGATCCGGGATAGAGTACAATTCTTGTAAATTAGGGTTAAACCACAGGGGGTTGTTGGGAGATTTCAGCCAAGTATGTGTGGAGACCTTCTTAACTATATAACGAAAGACTGAAAGTGTAGCGGTTATAACCGAGGTTCCAGGGCGGCCAGGAGCCCGTCCCCTGTAAATAGTATTATGTAAGGTTTCCGTGGAGGTACAAGCGTTAGCCGGTACTGGGCACAACCAGTCATGGATATGCACCAACTGAGATGCTAAGTAATACAAATAAAAGTTAGGAAACGCCAACCCTGCCAGATGTGCTGGCAGCCTCAACGGTTCAAGGGCCACTTTAGGGGAGTCTCCCTTCCACAGGAAAGTAGTACATAGCGAATCTATACATTTAAAGATAGATTTAGGTATTTTGCATGGGGAGTTAGCAAGGATATAGAGGAATCTAGGTAGATAAATCATTTTAAGAACATTAGCCCTCCCCATGAGGTCTAGAGGCAGGTCCATCCACAACTTGATCTATTCTTGAAGGGGGGCCAACAAAGGTTCTAAATTATTAGTAACATAGGAAGACAAGGGGGCCTGCACCTGTACCCCAAGATATCTAAAGGAAGACACCACCTGTAACTTGGAATCAGGGTGAATCTGAGGAGGCACAGACACATCCAATGGGAAGAGGCTAGACTTCTCCCAATTCACCCGAAAACCAGAAAAGTCTCCAAACGTATTAATCTCTCTCAACAGGGCCTGGAGTGATTCCACTAGTGTCTGCCAAATACACCAAGGTGTCATCGGCGTAAAGGGAAATTCGTTCTTCTATATTTGCGATCGGGAGTCCTTTAATGAAGGGGGAGGAACGAATGCGAACAGCAAGCGGCTCCATGGCCAGGGCAAACAAGAGGGGGGACAGCAGGCACCCCTGTCGTGTGCCCCTGGTAATTGAGTCAGTAATATTAGAATTAACCCGTGCTCTAGCTGCTAGGGAAGTGTAAAGGAGCTTGATCCAAGCCATCATACGAGGGCCAAAGCCATACATCTGCAGCACCTGAAAGAGGTAGGGCCATTCAACACTGTCGAATGCCTTACAAGTGTCTAGCGACACAATAGCACGGGTAGGGGGACAATCGTGGGGATACTGCAGGTTGTGCAACAGCCTGCGGATATTCATTCTGGTAGACCTACCGGGAATGAAACCGCTCTGGTCACTATTGACCAGAGACTCCAATACAGAGTTCAGACGATTAGCTAATATTTTGGCCAGGATTTTAACATCCACATTGATAAGGGAAATTGGACGATAGGATTCACATTTAAGGGGATCCTTACGGGGTTTTAATAAAAGTACAATTGAAGCCTCACGCATTGTTGGGGAGAGGACTCCAGCATCCAGGGCTGCATTATAGGTCCGCAAAAGATAGGGGCACAGAAAATCTTTAAACTGTTTATACCATTCAGTTGGGAAACCGTCCAGACCAGGGGTCTTATCTGCGGGCATTTGTGAAATGGCTGCAGCAACCTCCTCAGTCGAGATAGGTGCATCTAACGCATTGCGCCCCTCAGACGACAAGGAGGGGAGCGAAACGTCGTCTAAATAGTCAGTCAATTGAGAATCATCATAGTCAACCCTAGACGTATACAAGTCTTTATAAAAACAAAAAAAAGAGTCTAAGATATCCCCTGGTCTATCACTGATAAGGCCCTGGGTTATGACAAAACGTGGGATGGATATTACCATGTTCAAACGATTTCTGAGTAGCATGCAGCATGCGTTTCTGCGTGAGGTCTAACAAGCGGAGTTCATACTCCCTACGGCTCTGCAACCATGCCTCCTTTGTATCAGAGGCAGGGTTGGAGGCATAAGCAGATTCCGCACGCATCATAGCAGTCTCAAGCTCCTCAGTAAGCATCCGATTGTTTTTCCGCAAGACCCCAGTGATGGACATAAAGGTGCCCCTCAAAGTTGTCTTAAATGCCTCCCATTCAGTGGAAGGGTCCACCTTTCCCAAGTTATCCCTCCAATAGCCAGCAATACCTGTCCGACACTCTCCCTGCACCATCTTGTCCTCTAACCAGTAGGAATTCAGGCGCCAGATAGCTGGCCCCGAACCCAGGAGGAGGAGGAGGTCCACAGAGAGAGGAGCGTGGTCTGAGACCCCTCTAGGTAGATAGGAGACAGCCGAGACAACAGGAAGGGTCTCAGCCGGAGCAAATGCCATATCCAACCTGGACATGGTGTGGAAAGAGTCCGAATGGCAGGAAAATTGTCGCACATCCGGATGTTTCCACCGCCAGAGATCTGTAAGGCCATGAACCTGGATCCAGTCCAGGAAGGAGGGGAAAGATCTGCCCCCACCCCCAAATCGGTCTATTTCCAGGTCCAGGACAGCATTAAAGTCCCCTACATAAAGTAGGGGACCAGGGGGGTCTGGTCAGCAGATGAAGAGACAACTTATAAAGCAGGTCAACTGAAAATGGGGGCGGGGGGGGGATGTAAACATTCACTAAAGTAAAGGTTACAGTGGAAATTTGTATAGTTAGGACAATAAACCTCCCATCGGGGTCTGTTTTAACCTGAACCGTCTCAGCTGGGAGAGATTTGGCCAGAAGGATAGACACCCCTCTGGAATAGTTAGTATGAGTAGCATGATATGAAGCTGACAGCCAGGGGCGCTTCAGGGCCCTTGTTTTGGAGCCCGTGAGGTGAGTCTCTTGTAGACAAATAATATTAGGGCGGCTTTTTTTCAGAACGGAAAAGACCAATGACCTCTTCTGGGGTGCATTCAAACCCCTAGTGTACTTTTTGTTGTAAAAAATATCCCAAAAAAAACAACAAATTTCTTCATCAGTTAAGGCCAATATGTATTCTTCTACATATTTTTGGTAAAAAAAAAGTCGCAATAAGTGTATATTGATTGGTCTGTGCAAAAGTTCTAGCATCTACAAAATAGGGGATATATTTATGGCATTTTTTATTTATTTTTTACTAGTAATGGCGGTGATCAGTGATTTTTAGCAGGACTGCGACATTGCAGCGGACAGATCGGACACTTTTGACACTTTTTTCGGGACCATTGACATTTATACAGCGATCAGAGCTAGAAATAGCCACTGATTACTGTATAAATGCCACTGGCAGGGAAGGGGTTAACACTAGGGGGCGAACAAGGGGTTATGTGTGTTCCCTGGGGAGGTGTTTCTTACTGTAAGGGGAGGGGACTGACTGGAGGAGAAGAGAGCTCGCTGTTCCTGATCACTAGGAACAGACGATCTGAATGAATGAATGAATGAATGACTGACTTGTATAGCGCTCACATGCGAACTGAATCGCCTCTAGGCGCTTTTTGCAGCCAGTGTCTGCTTGGCTGGTGCGGTCATTTTACCCCGTAGGAGGAGAAGAGAGCTCGCTGTTCCTGATCACTAGGAACAGACGATCTGAATGAATGAATGAATGAATGACTGACTTGTATAGCGCTCACATGCGAACTGAATCGCCTCTAGGCGCTTTTTGCAGCCAGTGTCTGCTTGGCTGGTGCGGTCATTTTACCCCGTAGGATCTCGACACGCTTGGGACACACAGTCGTACACACATATATACATATATACTGGGCCAATTTGGACAAGATCCAATTAACCTACCAGCATGTCTTTGGAGTGTGGGAGGAAACCGGAGTACCCGGAGGAAACCCACGCAGACACAGGGAGAACATGCAAACTCCAGGCAGATGGTGTCGTGGTCGGGATTCGAACCAGCGACCCTTTTGCTGCTAGGTGAAAGTGCTAACCACTACACCACTGTGCTGCTGTAGATCTCTCTCTACTCCCCTGTCAGAACGGGAATCTGTCTGTTTACATTGACAGATCCCCGTTCTGGCTCTCTGTAAAGGGATCGCGGGTGGCCGGCGAACATCGCCGCCCCCGGCCACGCGCATCAGTCGTCCCCCATCGTGCAGCTAGTGCACGCACGCTCGCCTGCTATAGCAGTTACCAACGTACAGCTACGGCGATTCGCGGGATCGAGCCGACCTGCGGCAGTATGATGATGGTGGCTGCGGTTAAAATAGGAAAATATAACATATATACTTATCTATTTACTAATGTTTGACGCAGGAGGATTAAAAATAATCAATGTTGAATGAGAGAGTGAAGTTCCATTTTAAGATCGAAGGTTCTAATTTACGGGGTATTCCTAAAGAGCATTGGAGCAATAAAGATTGTTCAGCCAACTATTGTAAACACGGCACTCCTGCATCCTAGATATAGATAAAGATAGAAGTGGTATGTGTTTAGGTGTTTACACAAGGAATATGTTGGATCATTAGACTGTAAGTTTCTTCGACTTTTTCCTGGAGCTAGAGAAGCCTTCAAAATCAGATCTAAAATGTGATATTGCCTCTCTCTTGTTTTGCACAGAGTGGTACTGGGAGTGTCTTCTGCGGCCCTGGTGTTCCCGGATCCTGGCCGTCGTCCTGGCTCTGTTCTCCGCTGTGGTTGTGTGGTCAGAATGCACATTCTTCAGCACCCACCCCGTCCTGTCTCTTTTTGCTGTGTTTATTCAACAGGCAGAGAGAACCTATAACTATATTTACATAGAGGTAAGTTCATTCCGGTGACACGGTCCACCTGCTGATTTGATGAATCTTCACCCTGCTTCTCATTTTCTGCCCTTGCTTGTTTGTGTATCGAAACCCAAAAATCAAATGTAATACGTTGCACCTTACCGGTCGTGGTGGCCACATTCTATATTTCAGTCTTTTTTCTCCTTTATTTTTACTTGATGAGCTCATCCCTCTGCTTGCTCTTCCCTCTCCTCCTGTCAGCATGTTCCTTGTCAATACTTACATATAGAATACAGCCCGATTGGCTCCTAGTGCTGGGCCCTCCCTATTCTTATCTGAGTACTGCTGGGCAAGGGCTAGAGATTTGATGATATCAATACAGAAACGGACACTAAAGCCTCGTACACACGATCGGAATATCTGCAGGGAAAAAACGTAGGACTTTTGTCCGAAGGGCGTTGGCCAGGAACTTGTGTTGCATACAAACGGCAAAGAATTGGTGGCCAACAAACACCAAAC
>CM055116.1:1188828678-1188988678 GCA_029206835.1 Rana muscosa | reverse complement strand
CTTAACCCCTTCAGCTCCCCCTACAGGTTAATCCGTGCATATTTATAACGCTGATCACTGTAAAAATGACTGAAATCCCTGATCGCCGCCATTACTAGTAAAAAAAAAAAAATTAATAAAAATGCCATAAAACTATCCCCTATTTTGTAGACACTATAACTTTTGCGCAAACCAATCAATAAACGCTTATTGCGATTTTTTTTTTTTTTTTTTTAACCAAAAATATGTAGAAGAATAAGTATCGGCCTAAACTGAGGGAAAAAAAAATTTTTTTTTTATATATTTTTTTGGGGATATTTATTATAGCAAAACGTTTTTTTCAAAATTGTCGCTCTATTTTTGTTTATAGCGCAAAAAATAAATACCACCAAAAGAAAGCTCTATTTGTGGGGAAAAAAGGCCAATTTTGGGAGCCACGTCGCACGACCGCGCAATTGTCAGTTAAAGTGACGCAGTGCCGAATCGCAAAAAGTGGCCTGGTCCTTTTTAGCTACAAAATGTTCCAGAGCTTAAGTGGTTAAATCAACTCGATTTAAATCATAATTTTTAAAGAGCAACTGTCATTTCTGTCCCGCAGCGGATCCTCCTCCTCTGACCCGCTGTTGACTCACCGACAGTCCCATTCACTTTAATGGGACGGCTGGTGATGCGGAAGTGACACAACAAGGTGAGGGACGTGGTGGTAGCAGGTGAGTGGATGCCCGCTAACAGGCGCTGCCATGATGGATCTGAAATGACAGGTGCTCTTTAAATGTAAGGACTCATTCTTACTGGTAGTTAGAATATTTAATATTTGCAAACAAAATGAAAGTTTCTTATTTAGAATAATAAGCTGTCAGGTTAGTAAAACAGCAATATCGGAACTAATCCAATCGTACAGTTTGTAGTGTATATAGATTTTCAAAACAATGGGATAAAGGAATATTCCTGAACTTTGTTTTTTTCTCATGGTTATTGTGAAATTGTGTGAATGTATCAATGCAGTGCATGTTATCTCAGCTTGCAGAGCTTGGATTCATTGAATGAGTTTACCAAAAATGTAAATATTGTAGAATATACAGCCTCATGCTACATAACTAAGTTCCATTTCATGCTGAATAAACTAAATTATTAATGTATCCTAAATGGAAAACTATCTTTAGATAGATTTTCACTCCAAAAGCATTTTATTAAAATAAATTTGATAATCAAAAAAACCCTTTTTTTTTTTTTTTTTTTTTTACTCATTGATTTTTATCCACCCGGTTTCCAACCCAGACTTTCTATACATAGGGCTGCAGCTTACACAAGAGTTAAAATTACCCTTTCACCACAGGGTCACTCGCACACAATGCCCACCCTGTAAAAATGGAGGTAATATACTTCACTTTCCAGTGACCCATGTGCTGAAACACCTTGGCATTGATTCTTCCCTGCAGGTATTTGACGCTTCCAGGTGGGTCCAGTACTTCCTCTCCCTGCTAAACTCTATCGACCCTCCCACCTGCTTGCACATCTTGAAATGACTACTCTTAATCCTTCTCATTAAGCTGCACCCCCTTCGTCATGCTGTGGCATTAATGTTGGCCAGTCCTGAGCTCCTTAGATAAGCTTCTGAGCAGGCTTACGCCACTCACTCTGGGGGGGGGGGGGTTGGCATCACTAGGTATCCTCTCAGGCAATGAAAGGGCACGAGTACACAAAGGGGAGCCTGTAGTGCATAGAAAGGATGTGAAAAAAGGACGTACCAGGAAGAGGGTGCTAACTGGTGATATTACCCGCATAATTGGTCCTCCAAATCTTTAGATTCCAAAAAGAGATGGGGCCAGGCATTCTCTGAACACGCTTGATGGCTATAAATGATGGTGTTCAAAGAGCATCAGATAACTATCAACAAGTCCGTTACTTGCAGTGGGGTGGCCTCCTTCAAATTGGGCCTGGTATAGCATACAGAACCCACAGCCCACCAAGCCTGGATTTCAGACTATTGTGTAGCTTCAAAGATGACCAAGGATCCTGCAGCATGAGCTGTCACTAAACAGGTTAAAAATATTTTTTTTTTTTTTTTTAAACTGGAAACTCAACCTCCTAAGTAAGGTGTGCTTGCAGCTTAAAAAGGAATTTAAGGCATGGTGAATTTTTGCATAGTTACATTGGTCCAGGTATGATCAATATAACTATGTATACACCTTACCTGGCGGATCCCCCTGCCAACCGGAAATCACTGAAGTAGGCACCACTAATCCAATGATTTGCACTCGCTTCCGGGTCCTGTGCCTAGCAGCTGCTCTTCTGGATTGTGAACACAGGAGGTTGGCCGATCAGCATGGGCACCATTCAGTAAAATCTTTGCATTTTCTAAATGAATGCACAGTGCTCTCTTAATTGGACAAGTTGAAAAGCATGGTTGCCCCGCCTCTCCATATTTACAAACCGGGAACGTTGTGCATTCATTCAGAGAATGTAAAGTATTCTCTGATTGGTGCCCATGCCTAGCTGCCAACCTCCTGTGTTCACAATGCATCAGGCCCAGCCACTCCGTACAGGACCTGGAAGTAAGTGGAGATCACTGCAATAGTTGTCTACATCAATGATTTCCAGCTTCCATTGTATTATTACTGCTAACCAATCAGAGTAGGTTAGAAAATCTCACCAGTTTATCCTTTCCTCCTGTTGTATTAAATTAGCCCAAGTGTATTTAGAAGCCTCTATTTATAATAGAGTCATAATACTCTCCCTTTGCTGCCTTTTATCTTTTATTTTTATTTTTTATTAATGGTTTCTATTCCGCAGGTTGTTCTGCCGTTTGACGCCTCCGCTGTGTCTGAATTTCCTGGGTCTGACTCATATGGATGGGTCCATTTCTCACCAGAATTCAGAGCAGACTGCCTATACGTCCGTAAGTACGTCATCCTATCATTACAACAGATCCACCATAACACCGCTTTGTCCCTAAATGGCTTTTCTCTCCTTTTATAGATTATGGGATCTTTAAAGGTTCTGCCACTTATTGCTGATGTCTTTTATATCTATTATCCCATGCTGGTCGTCATCCTCTGCATTGCCACATATTTCAAGTAAGAGATGCACATTGATATCTAGTTGTGTCATATGATTAGCACTGTGATTTGTTGTATCATTCGGAGATCCATGATCTTTTTTTAAATGATACTGTGTTCACAACCCTTTCTTTTTGATTGTAAGCTCCAAAGAGTAGGGCCCTCTGATTCCTCCTGTATTGAACTTATTTTCTCTGCAGAAGAGACGCTTGAGAGGGGATATGATTTCAATTTACAAAAACCGTACTGGTGACCCCACAATAGGGATAAAACTTTTTCAAGGAATGGAGTTTAACAAAACAAGTGGCACATTAAAGACACATTAAAATGAGAAGAAAAGAGGTTTAACCTTAAACTACATAGAGGGTTCTTCACTGTAAAAGCTACTTGCCAGCGGTGTAGACATTAATGGCTGTGTGTTGAGTTATTTTGAGGGGGCAGCAAATTTACACTGTTATACAAGCTGTACACTCACTACTTTACATTGTAGCAAAGTGTCATTTCTTCAGTGTTGTCACATGAAAAGATAGAAGAAAATATTTACAAAAATGTGAGGGGTGTACTAACTTTTGTGAGATTACTGTATGTGTGTGTGTGTGTATATGTATGTGTAATTATATATATATATATATATATATATATATATATATATATATATATATATATATATATATATATAAATTATTATGCGCACAGACCACAAACATTTTGCCTTTAATTCTTTTTTTTTTTTAACTGCTTCCCGACCGCCGCACAACTATATACGTCGACACAATGGCACTCCTGGGCAAAAGGACATATATATATGTCCCCTTTAAGGAAGCACCATTGTGCACAAGCGCCCGCCGCGAGCTCCGTGAACCCGACCATGGGTCCCGCGGACTCGATCGCCGCGGGGGTACCCGCGATCGTCTCACGGTGAGTTAGAACGGGGAGATGCTGATGTAAACGCGCATCTCCCCTCTCTGCCTAGTGACAATGATCACCGCTTCCTGTAATCGGAAGCGGTGATGACTGTCTTGTCACATGTAGCCCATCCCCCCTACAGTAAGAAACGCTCACCAGGGCACACTTAACGCCTAAAGCGCCACCTAGCAGTTAACCCCTTCACTGTTAGTGTAATTTTCACAGTAATCAGTGCATTTTTATAGCACTGATCGCTGTAAAAATGACAATGGTCCCAAAAATGTGTCAAAAGTGTCCGATGTGTCCACCATAATGTCGCAGTCACGATAAAAATCGCTGATCCCCCGCCATTACTAGTAAAAAAAATAAAAATATTAATAAAAATGCCATAAAATGATCCCCTATTTTGTAGACGCTATAACTTTTGCGCAAACCAATCAATAAACGCTTATTGCGATTTTATTTTTTTAAAATTTTTTTTAACAAAAATATGTAGAAGAATACGTATCGGCCTAGACTGAGGGGGAAAAAAATGTTTTTTATATATTTTTGGGGGATATTTATTATAGCAAAAAGTAAAAAATATTGATTTTTGTTTATAGCGCAAAAAATAAAAACCGCAGAGGTGATCAAATACCACCAAAAGAAAGCTCTATTTGTGGGAAAAAAAGGACGTCAATTTTGTTTGGGAGCTACGTCGCACGACCGCACAATTGTCCTTTAAAGCGACACAGTGCCAAATTGTAAAAAGACCTCCGGTCTTTAAAGGGGTTGTGAAGGAAAACGTTTTTTCACCTCAATGCATCCTATGCATTAAGGTGAAAAAACATCCGACAATACCGCCCCCCCCCACCCTCCGAGCCCCTGTTTTACTTACCTGAGCATTGGAAAGTCCCGCGCTCGGCCCGACATCCTCCTCGCCGTTCAGCCTGGCCTTTGATTGGCTACATTGGATGGATTGAAAGCAGCGCAGCCATTGGCTGGCACTGCTGTCAATCACATCCAATGACGCGGTCACCAAACAAACCGCTGGCTGTATCACTGGAGCGCACCCGAAATCACTTATCACCATGCTCGCTCGCATATAGGTGGTGAGTGATTGCGGGGAGGAGCCAAGACAGCTGCTGAGGGACCCCAGAAGACCAGGATCGGGGCCACTCTGTGCAAAACGAGCTGCACAGTGGAGGGAAGTATAACATGTTTGTTGTTTTTATTTTTTAAGCTGACAAATGGTCCGGGGCTGAAGTGGTTAAATAAATGGTTTTTTTTTACAGTGTCAATGGTTCACATACTGTGTGTTTTACATGTTCTGCTGTATAGTGTGATCGCTTCTCTGTATTCTCTTGTTAGTTTGGGTACTCGTTGCTTGAATTTACTGGGCTTCCAGCAGTTTATGGGGGATAACGACATGACTTCTGACCTGACCGATGAAGGGAAAGAGTTGATCAGAAGAGGTAGGTTCTCTTCATAGTTAGAAGTTATTTTAATAAAGCTGTAAAATCCAAGTATCTCACCAATTGACAACGTGCTTTGTGGTGCGGGAAACCCCACGATCCGTGCACATTTCCCTCACCGCATTCAAATCGCACTGCCTTTGCAATCTGCAGAGGGTGTCAGTGAAATCTTAACGACACTCCAAATGCAGGTCGCAAATGCTGTGTTTTTCCGGCACCAAATCACACGCTACAAAAGTACCATGTGATCCGTGTACAGTGCATTTCCAAAACTGCTGCATGCACCATATTGGTGCGATACGGTGAGGTTTGAGCTCATTCTAAATGAATGGGCACAAATTGCACCAAACTGAATCACATGTGAATTGAACAGGAATACGGTGCGGTTCATAGTGTGACTTGAGGCTTAAGCCTCATGGACACGATCAGATTTTTCAACGGGAATTGTGTGATGACAGGCTGTTGGCGGAAAATCCGACCGTTTGTACGCTCCATGGGACAATTGTTGTCGGATTTCCGCAGAAAAATGTAGGATCGCATGCTTTAAATTTTTCCACCAACAATTGTGTGTTGTTGGATTTTCCGATCATGTGTACACAAGTCCGTTGGACAAAACTCCAAAGTACAAACACGCATGCTCAGAATCAATGCTCACCAAACACGACATTAGCAGAAGGTGCCCAGAGGGTGGCGCTAAAGAGCTGAAAAACCACGTAGTTTCGTGTTTGTTGGCCGACAATTGTATGCAAGACAAATTCCTGGCCAATGTCCTTCGGACAAAAGTCCTACGCTTTTGCCTGTGGAAAATCCGATCGTGTGTACGGGGCTTTAGAAGTAATCTACATTTAACTCTTCAGCATCTGGCAAGACAAATATTATGGGTCGCCTGACCTTTAAAATAAAAGAAGAACATTTAATTAAAGCATACAGTGGCAAAAATAATTATTTAATCCCCCTGCAGGTTTTGTAAGTTTGCCCAGTTACAAATAAATGAAAGGTCTATAGTTTTTATCATAGGTGTATTTTAAATGCTAGAGACAGAATATCAACCAAAAGTCCAGAAAAAAACAATGGAGTTGCAGTTCAGTGAGTAAAAGTATTTGATCCCCTACCAACCAACAATAATTCTGGCTCCCACAGACTGGCTACAATATGTGCTTATGTGGTACACAGATTAGTCCTGTCCATTTAAGAAGGTGCTCCTAATGACAACTCGTTATGTGTATAAAAGACATCTGTCCACAGAATCTTTCTTCCATTCAAACCTCATCATCATAGGCAAGACCAAAGGGCTGTCACAGAACATCAGGGATAAGATAGTAGATCTGCACAAGCCTGGATTGGGCTACAAGACCATCAGCAAGAAGCTTGGTGAGAAGGAGACAACTGTTGGAGCGATTATTCGCAAATAGAAGAAATAAAAAGTAACCATCAATCGCCCTCGGTCTGGAACTCCATGCAAGATTTCACCTCATGGGGTAAGGATGATCCTTAGAAAAGTGAGGGATCAGCCCAGAACTACACGGGAGGAGCTTGTGAATGATCTCAAGGCAGTTGGGACCACAGTCACCAAACAAACCATTGGTAACACAATACGACGCCATGGATTGAAATCCTGCAGGGCCCGCAAAGGTCCCCCTTTTCAAGAAGGCACATGTACAGGTCCATCTGAAGTTTGCCAATGAACATCTAAATGATTCAGAGAAGGATTGGGAGAAAATGTTGTGGTCAGAGGAGACCTAAATTGAGCTCTTTGGTATTACCTCAATTCGCCGTATTTGGAGGAAGAAAAATGCTGACTTTGACCCTAAGAACACCGTCCCTACAGTAAAGCACAGAGGTGGAAACATTGTGCTTTAAGGCTGTTTCTCTGCTAAAGGTACAGGCCGACTTTGCCACATTGAGGGGCCATATATTGTAAAATCTTGGATGAGAACCTTCTTCCCTCAGTCAGAACACTGAAGATGAGTCTTCCAGCATGACAATGACCCAAAACATACCGCCAAGACAACAAAGGAGTGGCTCGAGAAGAAGCACATTAAGGTCATGGAGTGGCCTAGTCAGTCTCCAGACCTTAACCCTAGAACATTTATGGAGGGAGCTGAAACTTTGAGTTGCCAAGCGACAGCCAAGAAACCTTAAGGATTTAGAGAAGATCTGTAAAGAAAAGTGGATCAAAATCCCTCCTGAGATGTGTGCAAACCTGGTAACTAACTACAAGAAACGTCTCCCCTCTGTGGTTTCTCCACCAAGTACTAAGTCATGTTTTGCTTTGGAATCAAATACTTATTTTACTCACTGAAATGCAACTCAATGTATAACATTTGTATCATGTGTTTTTTTCTGGATTTTTGGTTGATATTCTGTCTCTAGCATTTAAAATACACCTAAGATATAACAATTATGGACCCTTCATTTCTTTGTAAGTGGGCAAACCTACAAAATCTGCAGGGGACCAAATAATAATTTTCTCCACTGTGTGTCAAAGCAAAATTAAAAAAAATGCATTATATTTCCGCAATATATTTCCCAGTGTTTTGTCCATCTAAAGTCCCTGGGAGTACAGAACAATACCTGTTGATCTGCCAGAGATGCACACTAGGGGTTGACCGATATCGTTTTTTTCAGGGCCAATACTGATTTTCAGCCGCCTTTCAGGCCGATAGCCGATATTCTGTACATTTAAAGTTTTGAAAAATCAACACAATTTCTACACAAATCTGGTATAAACTGAACATGTTTATTAAAATTTCAAAAATTAAGGGCCAGTTCACACCACATGCAGTCCAGTGCGTTTTTTTTTCTGCATCAAAAACGCATGAAAAGTTGGTTATATGGTTTTCAATGGCATAGTTCACACCAGTGCTTCCAGTTCCAGAAAAAAAAGTAGAACATGCTGCATTTTACCTGCACTGGACTATACTGGAACACAGTAAAACGCACCTAAATGCACCAAAAAAGGACTGGAACACCCTTGTCCTTATCTATGTGTAGCGGGGTTCCCTTTAAGACTCTCGGGACTACCTTGCCCAGAATCTCTTTCGGCAATGTTTCCACCCCAGAGACTCATGGGAGGGGTTATAAAAGGAGGAGGCGAGGCTGGGCTCGGCCTCTTTGGGACACGAGACTTCAGTGACTGATCCTCCTGTGCGGATGTGCCGGAGTGCAAGGCCTGAAGCCGGAGGCCTTGCACAGCACCAAAGACTCTTCCACCCCTCTGCGAGCCTGGGTGGCATCTGACTTCGCTTGTCTACAACCTTGGTTGGATCGGGGACCCGATCGCTGGAGACACTGTGTGTGTGAGGACACAGTCGGTGGATGTTCCCGGACTGGGATCGCGTCCGGAGGGGTGAGAGGGCGTATGCTCAGACCATATACTGTTGTTGCTAATGTGCCTATAGACTGCCGAGGCCCACAAGTTTATTTCTGATACTCTCACTGGAGATTCATATCAGAGTGGAACTTAGAGTTCATGAAGTAACGTGTTTAGTTCATTACAACTTTCCCATTGGATTACAAATGTTGTTCTGTTAATGTGCACCACCTTTAAAGAATTGCCGGTGAAGAAACCATCATCCCCTATAGACTGAGTTGTAGATATCTGAGCCAGGCCTGGCCAGCTAGTTAGTTCATTTGGTTACTGCGTTACAGGACGCCTAGTTAACGGTCGCCCATGCGGCGCACCTTTACTGTTCATTTTAAATGCATAGTGTGTTATTGCTGCAGGGCTCTGCAATTTATTATCTGTGAACCATTACCACTGTTAACTTTTCTTACCAAAAGCTTAAAGTAAATTTTGATACCCTTTTCATTATTGTCTTGGTGTCTGGGTTTACACATACAGTATAAGAATATATATATATATATATTGCTGCCAATACTAACTGTGCCAGTAGGGGGTCGAGTACATTGCCGGGGGTTGGCGGCGCTGTTTTCAGGGCCCAAACTAAACTTGCGGCCTTCTTAATTGAAGGTATCGCTACATAAGGTTAATAAAAAAGAGGGGAGAAAAAAACCTCTGGACTGCATCAAAAACGTACCAAAAACGCACAGGAACGCATCAAAAACGTGCATGCAAAAAAGCACCTGGAACGCATCCGGATTGCGTTTCTATGGTGTGAACTGGCCCTAAAAGTAAACCACTGGGGGAAAAAAAAGTACTTGAAAAATAATGAATAATTAAATGGCTTCCCAAAACATAGAAAATTGGCATAAATTCCTATAAGCTGCACTCTGACCAATATCGGTAAGTTTCTGACCGATACCGATTTTATTTGAAACTTTGCGAATATTGGCCCTAAGAATCGTCCGTTTCGATAATCGGTCGACCCCGAATACACACAGCTCTTGATCTCCTGTTGTAGGCTGCCAACACACAACATTATTGTGGACTGAGCGGTGTAAGCCCTGCCCAGTTGTTTTTTTGTAAACAAATTAACCACTCCCACTGTCAGATCTACAACACAAAAGGGAAATTATCCTGTAGTCTAAGATGAGATGTGGGAGGCGGGCTCTTTGAAATAACACAAGAAGTGTGCAGAGGACACAAGACAGATCTGAGATTTTGACAGAATAGTTGTGTGTTTTATTTATTTTTATCAAACCGATATAACAAAAAACCCTTCCAAAGGTTTATTCCTCTGACCAAAAAGGAACAAATAAGAGAAGCTCGTTGCTGGGGTTTACATACATTTTCGGAATGTTTAATCCTAGAAGTATTTCATTATCCTTCATAGGATATTACCAGTGTATACTTTTTGTCTTTCTACTTTAGAAAAGAGGAAACGTCAGAGGCATGAAGATGGTGAAACTCGCAGGCGGGTGCGTCATCTTGGTTTGTTTTTAATACATTTTATGGTTTTCTAAGTGGTTATGGGGACGGCATGAGAGCCCAACCAGGAAAACCTGAACAGAAAATGACCAGTTACATCAATGATATACTGAATAGAACACGTGTGCTCAGTTGGTTCATTAAAATGTAATAGTTTTAATTTTTGAAATACAATTATTTGTGCAACATCTGATATCCTACTGTAGCTACTTGATCACAGGTTAAAGGGGTTGTAAAGTCAGAAGTTTTTTTTTTTTTTTTATCTTAACATTCTATGCATTAAGATTAAAAGCCTTCTGTGTGCAGCCGCCCCCCTCAGCTCCCCTAATACTTACCTGAGCCCCATCTCGATCCATCAATGTTGCAGGAGAGACTTGGCTGCCTGGTGCTCTCCCTCCTGGTTGGCAGTACCGTGCAGTACCATGGGCTGCTGTCAATCAAAGTCAGTGAGCCAATGAGGGAAGAGAGGGGGCAGGGCCGAACCGCAGCTCCATGTCTGAATGGACACACAGAGCAGCGGCTCGGCTTGGGTGCCCCCATGGTATGCAGCAGCAATGAAGAGGGGCCAGGAGCAATGAAGAGGGACCCAAGTAGAGGAGAATCCAGGCTGCGTTGTGCAAAATCACTGCACAGAGCAGGTAAGTATAACATGTTTGTTATTTTTAAATGAAAAAACTAAGACTTTAATATCGCTTTAACACATCTAGGCAGATTCAGGATTGGTAATGATACAATGTTTATAATAAACACGTCCATTTTTAACTGCTTGCTGCCCAGCATATGAATATAAAAACCTTGCGCAGCAAATGGTTATACCAGGATCATGGCTGCAGCCTCTACTCTCGCTGACAGACGCGAGTAGAGAAGAGCCAATCGGCTGCTCTCCTGACAGGGGGTGGGGTCTGCACTGATTATCAGTGCAGCCCCCCTATGATGCCCACCCAAGACCACCAGGGATGACCACCAGGGATGGGAATCATTGCCCATTAGGGATGGCACTCTGTGCCCATCAGTGATGCCTGCCAGCGCCTCTAATCAGATTTGCCTGTCAGTGCCACCCACCAGTGCCGCCTATCAGTGCCCATCGGTGCTGTATATCAGTGCCACCTATCAGTGCCAATTAGTGGTGCAACGGATCGTCACCGATCCGTGATCCAAACAGGTCAACCTGTTCGGATCGGCACACCACACGATCCGCGGAGCACTCCGCTACCTCGGCCATAGGAAAGGCTTTGGCTTAGCTCCGGAGCGGCGGCCATCTTGGTACACGCGGCAGCGGCCGCTGTTTCGTCGCCGCCATCTTGCTACACCCCCACACTCCTGCACAGTAATGATAGAGTGAGATAGGGGAAAGCGGACATCTTGTTACACCCACCGGAGTTTTAGATTTCACAGTTATTTTCAACACAAAATGGAGTTTATATGCTTAAATACATTATTTGGAAATCCAACAGACTGTTTACATGTTGAATTTTAAAAGCAGCAGCAAACCTGCTGACCTTACATGATTGCTAATGTGACAGAACACCTCTGATTTTCACATTTAACATTTACCTGTAGTTAATGTGCACATAGGTCCCTCACGCATATATAAACAGTGATTAGACCACGCATGTGAGATATCGCCACAAAAGTCAGAGAGAGCGATGATTCTAGTGGCATAGCTCATGTTTTACTCTAAACTGATAACCTGTAAAGGTTTTAAAGTGTCGCCTATGGAAAATTTTAGGTACCAAAGTTTGTTGCCATTTCACAAGCGTGCACGGTTTTAAATCTTGATATGTTTGGTATCTTTTTAATCGACGCAACATCATATTGTATATTTTACCAAAAAATTTAGTGTTGTGTTTGAGTGCTCTAAAATTAATTTAAGTGAACTTTTTCTGAAAATTGTACTTTGATAAAGGGCTGTGCTTATATTGTGTGACTTTTTTTTTGCAATCCTTTTTATTCTCCAAGGCCTCTGCTCTCAGAAATATATAATGTTTGGGTGTTCTAAGTAAATTTCTAGCAGAAATGCAGAATTCTATCATGTATGTGAATTTTTTTTTTAATTGCCCCAGTAGGCAGGTGGTTAAATAGATTAAAAGTAGTTGCATTCTGATTGGTTGCTGTGGCCAAAACATCCAGTGTTTCTTCTTCTCCTTTGTTTTAGAGCAAGGCTGAGTTCCTATACTGTCCATAGAGAGACTGATCATTCTTCCCTCTGACTGGTTTTGTATTGCAGGAATGGAAGGAGCGCTATGCCACCAACAGGGAGGATTCCAGCCGTAACAGAAATGTCAGCACTGAACAGAAGGAGCCAACATACACGGAGATGACCACCAGCCGATGTGAGTAGAACTGTGTCTTTAAATGTGGTTACCTGTCTTTAGATGTGGATGCTGTATTCTTTTTGTTCAGGTTTTTTTCCCTTCATTTTCACCTGGTTGTGCTGCCAGTAAATTACTTCCTGTCCTAGCGTGACAACGCTCACTCACTTTACTGTATCTCTGGAGGAGGATCATTGTCACCCTAGGACAGGACTACAGAACCACTCTCTCTCTTCTGATCTACATAATATCGGGGTAGCAGTTTTGTAGTGCACAGAAAACTGTTAAGAATGCTGAGTCGGCACAGACAGTGTTAAAGCGGAGCTCCATTCAGTTTTGTTTTTTTCCCCTCAAAAGCCCCCCCCCCCCGATAGTCGCAGCTTATGTAATTCAAATTGGCATATGCTGTATATGTCATAGTTTTAATTCATTATAAATTGAATGTACTCCCTGCACCCTCTGTATCATGTAAGCTCTCCTCTTGAGTGTAGGCATCTGAAGCCCGCTCTAAGTTTCTTCAGGGATACGGTGCAGCTGGCTACCCAGCAGGCACCTCCTGATCTCACGCCTGGGCAGTGTAAACAAAGTGTGGCACACTCTGTATTGCAGTCTACCATAGCAATGGCGGTGTCGGAGGAAGTTCCCACTTTGTTGTTATGGCAACCAATCTGCCAATTGACTCCTGGGATTGATGACACTTATATCCCAGGAGCCAATGGGTGGGAAGATATGATGTACGGTAGGAAGGAGGTGGAGGTCTTCATTAACCCTACAGGTACTAAACCTTAAAGTGTTACTAAACCCAGTAATATGAAAATAGTTCATCCGCCTACAGTCCACAGCTTATAAATCTTCTTTTTACATTAACCACTTTGTATCCGGGCCATTGTAGTTTGACTGCCACAAGGTAGCTCTACAATGGCGGGAGTAAGAATCACTCCCAGGGAACACATTTAACCCCTTGATCGCCCCTAGTGTTAACCCCTTCCCTGCCAGTCACATTTATACAGTAATCAGTGCATATTTATAGCAGGGATCGCTGTATAAATGTGAATGGTCCCAAAAATGTGTCAAAAGTGTCCAATGTGTCCGCCGTAATATCGTAGTCCTGACAAAAATCGCTGATCGCCGCCATTACTAGAAAAAAAAAATAGAAAAAAAGTCATAATTCTATCCCCTATTTTGTAGACGCTATAACTTTTGCGCAAACCAATCACTATACGCTTTTTGCGATTTTTGTTATTTATTTTTTTATACCAAAAATATGTAGAAGAATACGTATCGGCATAAACTGAGAAAAATGTTTTTGTTTTTTTTTTAAATTGGGATATTTATTATAGCAAAAAGTAAAAAATATTTGTGTTTTTTTTTTTTTTTTTTCCAAAATTGCTGGTATTTTTTTGTTTATAGCGCAAAAAATAAAAACCGCAGAGATGATCAAATACCACCAAAGGAAAGCTCTATTTGTGGGAAAAAAAGGACGTCAATTTTGTTTGGGAGCCACGTCGCCCGACCGCGCAATTGTCATTCAAAGCGTGACGGTGCTGAAAGCTGAAGTTTTGCCTGGGCAGGAAGGGGGTATATGTGCCCAGTAAGCAAGTGGTTAAAATACAGCCACTATATACCTTTTTTGGATGATCTGTATACCAGGTTCAGTGATGAACTGCAGAGTTTCTCCAGTGCTGAGAGTTCAGGAAGGTGGAGTTTTTCACTACTGCCTGTTTACACGCCCACATGTGTGGTGTTAATATCATGTGACCTGGCTATCTCTGAGAACAAGAAACTGTTCTCTCCAGCATAAAAGACACAACTGAGCATGTGCAGGTTGAGGTTGGCTACCTTGCCTGTTCTTTCTAAGGTAGACATTGCAGGAGAGGGAGGATCTGTGCATACAGGATAAAACAGCCTTTTTACACAAAGCATAGTATTAACTCCCTTAAGTTCCACAGTGAGTATAACAAGCATGCTATGCTGCATATAGAGACTGATTTTACTGCTGTGGGTTTAGTAACACTTTAAGAAAAAACAAACAAATTCCCAACATTAATGGCATAGCGGTCAGCAACAACTAAAAATATAGTGGAACTGCACATTAAAGTTTCCAGCTCAAGATTTCTGGCAGGATCCACTGGTATATTTCTTTATCGTACATCATGGGACACAGAGCCTTAAGTATTTACTTAATGGGTAATAGGCCACCTTCAGGTGTTGACACTGGTAAACCCTAATTAAGGAAGTTTACTCCCTATATAACCCCTCCTCCTTCCAGGAGCACATCCGTTTTTTTGCCAGTGTCTAAAGGTGTTGGCTGATACAGCAGGTGGAGGGAAGATTCTTACAAGGTAAGATAAAACTTTTAGGCTCCATGTACACAGAAGCTGATAAACTGCAGTTTATTGGCGTTTTGGCGGTTTTTTAAAAAGCCCATTAACTGCACTCTATGTTAGCCTATGTGTTCATGTACACATAACGTTTTTTAGCTTTAATGAGCAGTGGAGTTAATGGGCTTTTATCTGAACGCGAGAAATTCGCGTTCAAAGTGCTGTCTTTCGGCAGAAAAAAACGTAAAACGCTCACAAATGCTCATAAACGCTCAAAAACGCTGGCCGCGAGCGTTTTTTTAGCGTTTTTTTGGTCCATTGGGAAAAAAACAAACAAAAAAAAACAAAAAACCCTACACTGAAAAACGCTAATAAAAGCTAGTAAAAAAACGCTGATAAAAGCTAGCTTTTTCTGCTGCTTTAAAAACGACCGTTTTTGAGCTTCTGTGTACATGGAGCCTTAAAAAGAGTATTTTTTCCACGTCTGATGGGACCAAGTGGGTCAGGGAGACAGCAGCGCTGCACCCCCCTTACTTACCCCCCTCCCCCCGCCGTGTGGGATGCAGAGGTCCCGCTATGTACCTCTGTATGATTCACTGGCTGTTTTGTTTCTCTGCCTCACTGCAGTCTCTGCTCCCCTCCCCCCTCCTCCTTCTCGTGTTTGGTTGGGGACCAATAGCGCCGCGCTGAAGCGCGGGAAAACACTTTTTTTAAATAGAAAGAGGGGCGGAATTTTTTTCGGAGGGGGCGGAGCCTAAACGCAGTACCGTGAAAATGGGAAACATATAGCCGTGTCAGTCTCTCCTCCGCTGCTGAGGAGGAAGCATACACAGAGACACACGAGCTGTGAGACACGTATGGGTTGCACTGGCATTCCTGATTCAGGTAAGACACTCTTTTCAGCACTAGGCTGAAACTTTATAGCGGCTTTTAAAGTCATGACTATTTTCAGCGATTTAGTGCAAATTGTATAGCGCATCTGTTTTTGTACTTAGGACTATGCCTACCAAAAAAGACACCTCAAGGGCCAAAAAAGCAAAGATTTCACCCCCAGGCATTGAGACTTCTAGCTGTAATTCCATGCTGTCATTCTCGCCTGAATTACCTATTATGGCAACACAGGGTGAGCCATTGGAACAAATTGATGGTGCAACTGCCTCTCACATCTCAGCACCTAGATATGTGACTGAAGATGCCCTCTCCTCCTCCCTCCAGGGTATGGAAGAAAGATTAGCGGCTTTAATCGCATCCTCTATTCAGAGTGATAAGAAATGCACTAGCCCTACCCCCACTTTAGCTTTACTAGGGGAACAGCGGACTCATGATGAGGTGTTACCCTCAATCGATCAGGAAGAAAGACAAACCGATGATTCCTCCTTGGAGGAGACAACGGTAGATGAACCTTTTTCAGCTTCCCAAACTGAGAAATTGCTGATACTATCTCTTACAGAAATGGTTCGCTCCACCTTCATGCTGCCTCTAACAGAGTCTCATGAAAACCCGGCCTCTTCCTTAGGTTCTTTGAAACCTTCCCATGCTTTGCATGCGTTTCCAGCACATGCATTGCTAGAACAGCTTATTTTTCCGGAATGGGATCATCCGGATAAACATTTTCTCCCTCCTAGGAGTTTTGCAATTCGCTGTCCTCTGGAGGAAATATTCTCCAAAAGATGGAAAGTACCAGCAGTTGACGCTGCGATTTCCAATGTGAATAATAACTTGACTTGTCCTGTAGACAATGCACAAATGCTTAAGGATCCAACAGATAAGAAGTTGGAATCCCTGCTAAAATCTGCCTTTTCCATAGCCGGTGCTGTCACTCAGCCAGCAGTCGCCGCAATAGGCGTCTGCCAATCCCTAAAGGACCAATTTAAATTGGCCCTTAGAGAACTTCCTACACAACAAGCTCGGGATTTGGCTGAACTACCTAAGGCATTATGTTTTGCCATAGATGTCATTAAAGATTCTATTCACCAGGCATCCCGCCTCAAGCTTATGCTTGTACATATGCGCAGAATCCTGTGGCTAAAGAATTGGTCAGCTGAAACACCATGTAAGAACCTCCTAACTGGGTTTCCCTTCCATGGGGAGCGACATTTCGGAGAGGACTTGGATAAATATATCAAGACAATTTCTAGTGGGAAAAGCACGCTTTTACCCGTCAAAAGAAAATACAAACACCCTTCATTTAAACGGGCCCTTTCCCCGGTGCCAAGGGCTTCCGCCTCTAAGCAGTGGCGACGGCCTCAGCCGTCAGACTCTAGAGGAAGACCTCAGGGTCAGACCCAGGCTCAAAAGAAGCCCTGGGGTAGGAAATCTGCAAAACAGAATCCTAAAGCTTCCTCATGAAGAGGCAACCCCCCTCACCAAGGTGGGGGAAGACTTCTGCACTTTTTCAGAAGTCTGGAAAAAGGAAATTCAGGACACATGGGTCATCTCCACGGTAACGCTGGGATACAAGCTGGAATTCCGGAACTTTCCACCATCTCGTTTTCTAAGATCAAGCGTACCCAAGGATCCAGAGAAAAAACAATCTCTGTTTCAGGCACTAGACCGATTAATATCTCAAGGGGTGATCATACAGATCCCCACAAGGGAACAAGGTCTGGGGTTTTATTCAAATCTTTTCATGGTACCAAAACCAAATGGAGACGTCAGACCCATTCTAAATCTAAGAAAGCTAAATCAATTCCTGAAGATCCGCTCCTTTCGCATGGAGACAATCGGATCAGTAGTTTCTATCCTTCTAGGAGGAGAACTTCTTGCGTCAATCGACATCAGGGATGCATATCTGCATGTCCCTATATTTCCTGCTCATCAAAAATTTCTGCGGTTCGAATTAGAACAGCAGCATTTCCAGTTTGTAGCCCTGCCCTTCGGGCTAGCCACAGCACACCGGGGGTTCACCAAGGTGCTGGCCCCACCTCTAGCCAGGTTTAAGGGCACAGGGCATAACAATCATAGCGTACCTAGACGATCTATTACTTATAGATCAATCAGTGATTTGCTTGGAGCAAGGTGTACGCACTACAACCGACTATCTGAAAGCATTGGGTTGGATTCTCAATCTGGAGAAATCTTCCTTAATACCGCTAAAAAGACTGGAGTACTTGGGTCTGATCATAGACACAGCCCAGGAGAAGGTTATCCTGCCTCTAGCAAAGATCTACTCCATAAGAGAATTGGTACGGAGGGTCAGGTCAAACGGCAATCCCTCCATTCGTCTCTGCATGAGGTTACTAGGAACCATGGTGGCTTCTTTTGAAGCGGTTCCTTATGCCCAGTCCCATTCAAGACTGTTGCAAAACAGTATACTGTCTGCTTGGAACAAAACAATTCAAGCCTTAGACTCACCAATGCGGCTGTCCCCAAGAGTGGCCCAAAGCCTCACTTGGTGGTTACTAACTCAGAATCTGCTGAAAGGAAAATCCTTCAGACCAGTTATCTGGAAGGTCGTAACGACGGATGCCAGCCTCTCGGGCTGGGGAGCAGTACTAGAAGGGACAACTGTCCAAGGACAATGGTCAAGGACCGAAAGAGGCTTGCCCATCAATATCCTAGAGATTCGGGCAGTATGTCTGGCTCTAAAGGCCTGGACTTCCAGGCTACAGAATTACCCTGTCAGGATTCAATCCGACAATGCCACAGCTGTGGCCTATATCAATCACCAAGGGGGCACCAAGAGTCTCTCAGCGCAGAGAGAGGTGAACCATATTCTAACTTGGGCAGAAAGGAATGTTCCTTGCCTTTCTGCAATATTCATTCCGGGAGTAGAGCATTGGCAGGCGGACTACTTCCGTCGCTAGCAGTTATTCCCAGGGGAATGGTCGCTTCACCCCGACATATTTCGGGCTGTTTGCCAAAGATGGGGGACTTCGGACGTAGATCTCCTAGCATCCAGATTCAACACTAAGTTGGTCAACTTTGTGGCCAGAACAAGGGATCCATTCGCACGCGGAACGGATGCGTTGGTGACCCCATGGGATCAGTTCTCACTGATATATGCATTTCCCCCCATCCAGTTGCTGCCTCGACTTCTTTGCAGAATCAAGCTGGAAAGGAATTATTCTGGTAGCACCAGCATGGCCCAGAAGGTCATGGTATGCAGAAATCGTAAAGATGGCAGTGGCGGGCCCATGGTCCCTCCCACTACGGTCAGATCTGCTCTCTCAGGGACCGATATTCCATCCTTCCTTACGGTCTCTAAATTTGCCTTTCTACAATTAGGGGTAGAGATGAAGTTGGCCTTAAGTACTATTAAAGGCCAAGTCTCAGCTTTATCGGTCTTATTTCAAAGACCACTTGCTACTCATTCCGCCCGTCAAACCTCCCTTGAATCCCTGGGAAAAAAAAACAGCCATTTGAACTGATACAACATATTCCCCTAGTCCTTATGACAAGGAAGTTGGTATTTTTGATTGCTATATCCTCAGCAAGGAGGGTATCAGAGTTGGCTGCTCTTTCTTGTAAAGAGCCGTATTTAATTTTTCACCTGAACCAAGATATTGTCCTGCCATCGTTTTTTCCAAAACCATGTTCCAGGGAAGAAAAGTCACTACATTGTCTTGATGTGGTGAGAGCAGTGAAAATCTATTTAAAGAAAACTGCTCAGATTCGTAAGACTGATGTCTTATTTATTCTGCCGGAGGGTCCTAAGAAGGGACAGGCAGCGTGGAAATCCACTGTCGCTAAGTGGATTCGGCAAGTGATAATTCAAACTTATGATTTAAGGGGCAAGTTTCCCCCGTTTCGAGTTAAGGCGCACTCTACCAGGTCGGTTAGTGCTTCTTGGGCAGTGCTTCATCAGGCCTCCATGGCTCAGATCTGTAGGGCCGCAACTTGGTCTTCAGTGCATACATTCACAAAATTTTATCAGGTGGATGTAAGGAGGTATGAGGATATCGCCTTCGGGCGCAGTGTGCTGCAAGCAGCAGTGTAGATCCTCAAGTCTGGGTGTACCCTGCGGGTTGTTTCTCCCACCCCTCAAGTGGCATTGCTATGGGGCATCCCATGAAGTAAAGACTTAAGGCTCTGTGTCCCATGATGTACGATAAAGAAAATAGGATTTTTATTACAGCTTACCCGTAAAATCCTTTTCTTGGAGTAAATCATGGGACACAGAGGTCCCTCCCCTCTTTTGGGATTTCGACATATTGCTTTGCTACAAAAACTGATGTGCTCCTGGAAGGAGGAGGGGTTATATAGGGAGTAAACTTCCTTAATTAGGGTTTACCAGTGTCAACACCTGAAGGTGGCCTATTACCCATTAAGTAAATACTTAAGGCTCTGTGTCCCGTGATGTACTCCAAGAAAAGGATTTTACAGGTAAGCTGTAATAAAAATCCTATTTTTTGCATTTATTGAACAGATATAACAAAACCTGTTTAATCATATATTGAACAGACCAAACAGAAGCAAATATGCTTGTGGCAAGTGTTTATATATACTTTAATGAGATGTTGCTTATAGTAGATATGTGCTATTACTGTGCTGTCCGATTATCAACTTTTATTATCTGTTGAGGGACACCAAAGTCCTCTGACGTAATATCCCTACCCTCAGTCCAGTTATTACTAGGGACTTAACTTTGTTCTCACCATCAGATCATCCCTGGAAGTTTGAATCTGGTGATTATGATGAAATAATAAGCATGTGTTGGTACATGAGGCCCTAAGTAAAAGGTTACCTCTCATTTGGGGTTGCATCTCCCGGATAGGCGGCTGAAGCCTCTGTTACAACTTGGTGCCCTAGCAGGTTGCACACTCTGGACCTTCTGGTCTATAGTTCCTTTTTTATTCTTTGAAATACCCTATTTCTTTATATTGGAATCTTTTGTAGTGTGTTCCATTTGGAACAGAGTCTAGCTCAGGGATAGGGAACCTCGGCCCTTCAGCTGTTTTGAAACAAGTCCCATGAGACAATGCAAGACCCTGACAATCACAGGCACGACTCCTAGAGGCAGAGGCATGATGGGATTTGTAGTTTCACCACAGCTGGAGTGCCCCCCCCCCCTGGTCTAGCTGCACCCCCAGGGATATCCATTGTGTTTTTTCATCAATGGCTCCTGCTCCGGTGTTATTTTAGACCACCAGATTGTAAGATCTCTGTTAGGAATTTTCCTGCTAGCTGTTCTGATAAAGAAATCCATTATGTGGTTTCTGTATTCTGTTTTTATTGTCTCTTCTATTGCTTTTACTCTGCCCTTTCAAGAATTTTATCCATTAATGTCCATATTTTTTTTTACTTTTCCCAGCATCAAAGTACACAAGACAGAACAACCGAACAGAGAGGGATCGAATTGAACTCCTGCAGGATGCAGAACCGCTGGATTTTAATGCAGAAAATTTTACAGATGACCCATTGGACTCTGAGTCTGGAAGCAGGTAAGCTATTGGAAGTTCTGTGGAAAAAAAGGTGAAACTTTTGGGACGGTTTGCTCAGGCTGGGCGGTAGATGGCAGTTTGTATTGTGGATTTGGTAATCTCCAGCCCTGTGTTGTCATGCTGAGATTAGAAGCCAAGGAGGCAAAAGACAGAAAAAAAGGTTCCAGGCGCTGATCACAGGTGATACACCCAAATGAATAGTAAGCGCAGCTAGGCCGTGCTGCTATCTATGGGCATGGGACTGAATACTGGAATGCTATCGATAGTTTGGGTTAGTCAGCGCTCAGAAGCTGGACTCAATTGTTGGATGGTGGCTGCATTAAACCACATGTACTCTCAGAGAATTGATGGTACTTTTTATTTGTGAAGAGGATGATAAAAACAGTAGTGTTAATGCATAGTTGTAGGAACGTTACCACACCGGCTGCGGAGCTGACTGGGGCACTGATGGGTTAAATGTCAGACCTGGACGATCCAATGGTGGAATGCCGACCTAGAATGCCACACTCTTGGCCCCATGAGTGTGTAGGGCCCGCCGGCAACCAAGAATGATGTCGCTGATGCTGGCAAAGTGGAGGCTCCCACGGCTGGCTGATACAGTGAGGGGATGCTGTGCTAAGCAGCAGGAGGAAGGCGTCACGGAGATCTGGACTGGAAGTGACGTGTCCAAGGAAGCTGACGGCCAGCGTGAAATGCAATCGTCCCTGTTGCCGTGACTACCAGTTTCACGCGCATGCGCTTTGCCAGCATCAGTGACACCAGTCTTGGTTGCCGGCGGGCCCTACACACTCATGGGGCCAACAGTGTGGCATTCTAGATCACTATTGGATCGTCCAGGTCTGACATGATTTAACCCATCATTGCCCCAGTCAGCTCCACAGCCGGTGTGGTAACATTCCTACAACTATGCATTAGCACTACTGTTTTTATCATCCTTTTCACAATTAAAGTACCAGCAATTCTCTGAGAGTACATGTGGTTTATTGCAGCCACCATCCAACAATTGAGTCCAGCTTCCTAGCGCTGTTTAACCCAAACTATAACACAAGGTGATAAGACAATAGGGAGGTGTGACATCACTTACATTACGGGCGAGTTCACACCAGAACATGGTGCGGGGAAAGTTCCTCTTCAATATTTGGCTCAACCGTTTTTACTTTGCTGTCTTCATTTTGTGTTTCGTAGATATCAGCCAGCCGGACGTTATTTATCAATGTCTAAATCAAACAGCAGAATATTTGATGACGTATAATCTTGAGCTGGAATGAAAGAGCACTCAAGCAAATGCTTGTAGCCCTGCGGACTTCTTCAACTGACATTCATCCAGACGCGTGTCATGGTATTAAACACTGGAGAGGCATTTGCGATATTGTACTCATATGTATTTATTAATGACTAAGAACTGTAACATTGTATATAAAGAGTCATGCATACTTCTGACCTGAACTCCAAGAAAAAAAAGTTTTTGTTTTTTTTCCAAACACAATTTCTATAAGTTACCTCTAATGAATCTGCAAGATGGTTATTGGTTACTGCAAAAATCATAGTAGCTCTGTGTCTGGATCTTAAACACAGTAAAGTTCAAGAGGTAAGAACACCGCTCCAGGTGAGCAAATTGGTGCAATCCGGATGTGCTGGGTGCTAGCCCACGGCTCGCCACTGAAGACCATAGGAAAATAAGGAATTCAAGTTACACATGACAGCCACCCAAACAAAGACACGGAACCCAGGAGGTGACGCGTTTCACTCTGTCAATAGTGCTTCTTCAAACCTGGAAACGCATCACCTCCTGGGTTCCGTGTCTTGTTGGCTGTCATGTGTAACTTATATTGGATTGAATAAATCACGTTGGATCGTTTCTGTTGGTGTGCAGCCTTTCCTTCTTTACCTACACACCGCGCTATACGTGATTAAGAGCTGCCGCTGTGACAGCAAAGCGCTCCTGTTGTTCGCCCACCCTTTCCTCTCCCCTTGTTCGCCCGCCCCTTCCTCTCCCCTTGTTTGCCCGCCCCTTCCTCTCCCCTTGTTCGCAATGGGAGCTCTTCACTATCATAGACACAGCTCACATCAGAGCTGCTATGATTTTTCAGTAACCAGCACCCATCTGGACCTAGAATAGTCCTAATTAGAGATCACTTGTATAACTTGTGGTGTTTACGGGAAAAAAAATACTTGGAGTTCAGCTTTAATATATAGTTTAGCTTGCCTGCACAGCATAAGCAGATGAACTGCTTTGTCAATGTACAAAATCTGAATGATTTATGATCATTTAGCTGCTGAGGCACAAAATGGGTACTGCAGCTTTATTATTTGATTTCCTCTGTCATCCTTAATACTGAAGTGGAACTCCAGACAAAGCTCTGGGAAGCGTGGGGAGGTGGTTAATCCCTCGTCATGTATTTTCCCATATATTCCTATATGAAGCATTTTTTTACCTGTAAAATGGAAGAGAAAACTAACCTTGCAATGGTTTCACAAAAACTGCAACCCTTTCTTGGAGGTGGAACAATCGTACACATGTGGAACAATTAAAAAAAGTTGTGTGTGTGTGTGTGTGGCCACTGCTACTCGGTACATGATAACTTGTCTGAACCAGGATGATAGAAAAGCTCTGATCCTGTGAATTAACAGGCTTTCTTCTTGAGAGTCATGACTCCCATCAGCTGTCAATGAAGCTGGGTGGCTCCTAATTATTGTGGGTGCTTGGTATTGGAGATATCTTTTTTTTTTTTTTTATCGGATTCTCTTTGTACTTTTTTTGCAATATAGATACAAGTACACAACATGTCAAACAAGACACACACAGGAAAAAAGAAAAATATAATGGGGTTGATTTATTAAAACTGGAGTGCAAATTCTGGGGTAGCTCTGCATGGTAACCAATCAGATTCTAACTTCAGCTTATCGATTTCTATACAGAGCTGCACCAGATTTTGCGCACTCCAGTGTTCTTTTTTTTTATTTTTATATAGAACTTATTGAATTATATGTACAAAGACAATGGTGTGATGAGGGAGCCATCGCATTGATCTTACTTTTTTTTTTTTTTTCCGTCCGAGCGATAATGTTCATTTCTCCAGTTTTAGTAAATCAACCCCCATGTCTATCATTTACAGATCCAGGTCAACCATCATTTTAGAGTTTCACCGCTAGTATTCTAGGTTCATGTCATTAATGTAACCAGACCGTAAAAGAGCAAAACTTTATTTTTATACATTTTTATGCTTGATACAATTGATACTGAGAAGTGCTGTGGCTAGCCATCGCGACCAAATACGGTTGAATTTAAAAGTGGCGTTGCGTAAATAATAAGTATGTTTCTCAAACACCAGACATTAGCTGAGCTCTTGTACCCATTCCTCAATGGTGGGGGGATAGTGTAGAAACCCACTTAATAGCCAATGGCCTGCATTCAGTAAATGGCAATATTGAAACCGGCAGGGATTCATATTTATCTAGTGAGGGGGAATCAAAGCTGCTTAAAACAAACTTGGATAAGTGGGTCAACTGTGAATGATATGTATTGGAGATTTTTTCATTTGCATATCAAATATAAATGTGAGCAGCTTTAAATACTGATTTAAAGGGCAGTTACACACAAGCAGCTTTATCATACACTGGGGCCGCTCGTTTTAGCGGCAATTTACCAATGTTTAAGTGGCGCATTTCAGCCAACCCCCACTAGTGGCCGAAGAAGGGGTTAAAAGCGCCCATGTTGCAGCACTTTTCAGGCGCTTTGGAAAACGCTGGCCATCCATTTCAATGGGCAGGGCGTTTTAGGAGCGCTGTATACAGCGCTCCCAAACTGCCCCAAAGATGCTACTTGCAGGACTTTTCCTAACGTCTCACAAGCACACTGTCCCAGTGTGAAAAGTCACACTGAAATGAATGGGAGGGGGATTTCAGGCGCTTTACAGGTGCTATTTCTAGCACTTTAAACGCCTGAAAACTGCCTCAGTGTGAAAGAGGAGCTCCAGTCTGGGCAAAAAAATAAATAGTCAAATACTGTAGCTGTTGACTTTTAATATAAGGACACATGCCTATCCAGGAGCCCGAGCCAATTCGTCAATTTACTTCAGGTGCAGACGCCGGCATTTTCATCTCCGGCATCTGGGACCTGTGTGTGCCCCAGAAGGCAGTGGGGAGGGGGGGCTAGACATACTTGTAGATCGCCGCTGCCATCTTACCCAGAACTGGGAGTGGGCGCCCTGTCAAAACCAGGGTGTGAGCAAGCGGAGCTTCCCCTTTTGAGTGGAGCTCCTCTTTAAACAGTATTCATCTAATCATATCACTGGAATCTGGACATGTTCCTGAACACAATTTGATATTACAGACTGCATTCTGATGTCACTCGCTGTATGGGATGGTGGTCAGAAGAGCCAACAAGCTCGTTAAAGTAACCTCTCTCTCTGGCTACCCATCATGATCTCTGTAGATGCTTCTTAGCAGGGGTTTAGGCTGGGTTCACATATGAGCCGCATGCGGCTCACAACAGGGGTCCGGTGCATCCTCGTTCACCATTTCAGGTCCGATTTTTCCGCTGAATTCGAACCTGAAACGAACCAAAAGGCGCACAGCGTTTTTGTGCAAATCGCACCGGATCTGCTGCAGAGACATGTGAACCGGCTCCATAGAGAGACGGTCAAAATCTCCTGCTATTGCGAATTGGATGCGGAGAACCCACATCAAATTTGCAATGTTGTGTACCCAGCCTTAAGCCAAACTTCTACAATGGAATTTTTTTTTTCAGATGGTCACTGTTGTTGCCTGCATGTGTAATGGAAGGCCGCAGGAGGTTCCATGCAGTTTGCTGCATTGTTGAAATGCAGGCATTCGGGGTGGTCCCCAAAAATAAATAAAAATAAAAAGCCAGCAGGGCTTGTTCTCCACAGAGCAATGTGCTGTAGAGTGTTTTTAAAATGATCCACCAGGCTGTCGATTTTGCTGACCTGCAGCGCTCTATGCAAACCAATTGAATGGAGACACAGGGGTTGATTTACTAAAACTGGAGAGTGCAAAGCTGACATTAGAAGCTGATTGGCTACCATTAGAGATGGGCTCAGGAGTGTTCGAAATCCCACATACCCGATCCCGCCAGGAAGAGCCGACACTGCACACAGCTAATCACAGGCAGTGAGACATTTCCCGGCCCGCAGCTGCACAGATCGGAAAATGCCTTAGGCCCCTTTCACACTGGGGCGGTGGCAGTATAGCGCCGCTCTTTTTAGCAGCGCTATACCGGTGGAATTGCCGTGGAATTGCAGCGGTATTCGGCCACGAGCGGTGGGGTATTAACCCCCGCTAGCGGCCGAAATAGGGTTAATGCCACCGGCAATGCGGTATTACTGCGGTTTCCCATTACTTTCAATGGGAAGGAGCGGTAAACACACCGCTCCTCTAACCGCTCCAAAGATGCTGCTAGCAGGACTTTTGGAGCGGTCCTGTTAGCGCACCGCCTCAGTGTGAAAGCCCTCGGGCTTTAACATTGAGACTGCAGGGGCAGGAGTTTTCAGGTGGTATTTTTGCACTATTTTTAGCGCTAAACCGCCTGAAAAACTGCTCAGTGTGAAAGGGGTTTTACTGCCTGTGATTAGCCGTGTGCAGTGTCGGCTTCCTGGCGGGATCGGGAATGCCTGAGCCCATCTCTAATGGTAGCCAATCAGCTTCTAAGGTCAGCTTGTTCAATTAAGCTTTGACAAATACAACCTGGAAGCTGATTGGTTTTGATGCACAGCTGCAGCAGATGTTGCACTCTCCAGTTTTAGTAAATCGACCTTGGCATTACAATGCATGATAAATAATGTTATCCCTACAAGTTGCACAAGTTTCTGCATGCTTAATTATTCTTATCTGATGTAAATGAGCTTCAGACCTTTTTTTGCCAACATGATTTCTTGGGTAATAGTTGCTCTATCGCGGCAGGAGAAGGGGTGCTGGAGCTGGCAGTCACAGCGTGGCTCTCTTCCAGATCCCTTGTGTCTCCAGAGACTATTAATGGTCTGTATTTGGAACAATTTTGAGGGTCTGGTTAGGCTGGGGGAGCCAGTTGGGGGACACTTCTCCTGATAAGGGAATGCAAGCCTGCTGTTGGCTTTCTGATGAAAGCATTAATGGAATATTTCTTCCTCGGCCTGCATATCTTATTAATGGGTTTTTGAACAGGTGATCCCCTGCTATATACTGTAGTTCGCCCAGTTTACGTGGGCTTCAGTTTCCAAAGGCTAATCTGATTAGTAATATATAGAACAAGTATTTGCAAAGCTTTCCGGAAGCATTGAGTGGCTTTATATAAGCCCCTTCAGACAGTTACAGTGCTGATCGGGCAAAAGCTTTCATATTTAGTGTATGTTAGAAACTTAAATGTTTTCTTTTTCTCAGTGCCTGATTCAACTTAAAAGGGCATAGCATTTAGTACTGCTTCAACTTAGTGCAGAGAATGTGTTAAGGTAAACGCATTGCATGTAAAAAAATTAGACATTATTGCAAACCATCTCCCTTTTTTTTTTTTTTTACCATCAGCAGTATTTTTATTTTATTTTTCCTACCCCTGCTATTCCCAGTAGATTGTACACATATTCTCATCCATTCTGTTAAGCAAAGATCAAGTGCATCTACAGGTGATCTGGGGGTGCCGCCTTTCACTCAATAAAAGCCTTCACATCAGGAATTTCTTGTATTTTGCCTGTTCAGCTGGAAGCCACTGCTGTTTCTACGGAATGCTGGGATTGCTAACTGTCACATTTGTTTGTGCTCTCAACCAAACTGTCAAACCATCGAATGGCTGGTGTTATAACTGATCACATGTGCAGCACCATGGGAGTTACAGGTGAAACAGAGGCAAAGATGGCAGCTTCCTTGGCTGAAAAGGGTGGAAAGGTTTAGTTCCGCTTTAATTTAATCTCGGGAGCAAATCATGCCAGGGTTGTACTCTATACGCAGCTCATTGTACAAGCTCAGCATGCCTTGCTGCCAGGATTGGTAGAGCATGCGCACATCTTTGGTACCTATATATGTGGAAGAACAGCCTTATTCTGAAAGTATAGTAGTATTAAACTTTTTTCCTTGTAATATATTGTGCCTATGTGTATGCATTATATTATACACAGGGGATTTATTATATTATGGGTTATTTAAAATTGCCATTTTATTTTAAAAAAAGCCTTCCTGCTGGCTTTTTTTTTTTTCACAAGCAAAATCTCGCTTAAAGATACTTTCACTGGACAGAATAGTTTTCTAATGCTGGGGTAATATTGCATCAACCAGGCTGGAAATTTTGTCCAGTTGGTTGTAATCTATTTAGAAAAAAAAAACGCTAAACTATGATTTCCTTGTTTCTGATTCCTCTTTTTGCCATAACACTAAGCCCTGGTTCACATTGGTTCACAAATCGGTGGAAAATGCCGGCAATGGCACCATTCTAATCGGTGCAACGCTGCATTTGCGGCGCCACACCGATTTTAAAACGCAGTTTCTGTACCACTTGTTGCGATTTCGGGGTGTGATTTCCATTGACATCTGTACAGAAACCTGCACAAATGTCTGTGAAATCACCGCCAAAATCGGGACTGACATGCGGGAGTAAAATCGTACGAGTTCAGCTGAACTGGCACGATTTAATTCCCGCAGTCAGTGTGAACCTGGGCTTAAAGCTTAAAATAATTTTGACTGAGAGGCCACTTTAGTGTGCAGCTTGATGACTTGAGTTTACAACATTTTAAGAAACATAGTTGGGCCTCATGCACACAGGATGTTTTTCTATCTCTCCTAGGTGCCTGTCCTCCTGGCAAGCAGCATTTGTAAATGTTTGTAACATATTTAGGTGTGTCAAGTGCCATATGGCCATTGAAATTAATTCACGCTTAAGTGCTAAACGCACCTACTGTTAACCCGCGTTTTTTTTTTTCTTTCTGTTAAAACGCTGCTGCTCCTGGATGCACTGGCTGTGGGTCTTTTTTTTTTTTTTCTGCCTGTAAATGCCTATGTGCGCATGAACACCTAGGCTAACATGCAGGGGCATTTAGAGGTAGAAAATAAAAAAATTTTGGATGCCCCCAACAGCCACATTAAAAACGTCCAGTATGGATGAGTCCTTCTAGTAGAAATCCTTGTTTGCCTGGAACTCAGCAGAACCCACTTATTTTTGCAATTGTGGACACCAGTCAACCTTAAGCAAACAAATGACTTTTTGTATTTTATGGGCACACTATAAGAAGAGTTCAGGTAAAACTAAAAGAAAAGATTATATAGGAATATGTGGATAGTATTTTTAACATATACAGGGTGGGAAATTTGCAGTTTAAGCTCCAAAACTGAAAAAATTATCATTACGTTGCTTGAGTTTTTTGTCTATAGGACTTTAGTTTTTTTAAAATGTTTTCACAGAGAACATTGTATATAAACGCTGTACATATATGTATCATTACCCTTTCCTATCGGTTGTCAAGTATTGTAACGGTTTATGAAAAAGTTATGTAAATCTTCTGTTTTATTCTGTTCTTTGTATTGCTTTCAGAAACTTTATTTATCAACTGATTTTGCACTTATGAGTCAAATTTCTGCAGGACTGTAACTGCATCCCATATTTTCCCAACTCTGTCTTCAATCCCTTTTTAAACCGTCTTTTCTCAACTTTTTTCCGCCAGAGAGACCCCCTAAAACAATTTTCAGGTCCCAGGGACCCTTAATAAAACCAGTTTATCAGGGGGTAATGGGTAAAATGCTCCTTACATTGGTGGTCAGTAGGAAGAATGCCTCCTTATGACTGCTAAAAAGATCATTGGGGTCATGCGGCTGGTTCTGCCAAGTGGTGTTGGCCCTGGAACTATGTAGGCACCATCAGATGGGGGTTCAATCAGCCACAGACCTAGGAACCTCTAGTGAAAAAGGCATAATGAGCTAGTATGCACCGCATACTAGCTCATTATGCAATACTTACCTTAGAACGAGGCGTCTGTATCTCACTCGGTCCACGCCAAGGCAGCTGACATTTTGACTCGGCGTGTCCTCCGGGTATCGCGGCTCCAGCGCTGTGAGTGGCTGGAGCCGTGAGACTTCTGTCCGGCGTCTGCCGGGCTTTCAGCCGAGAACCCCCGATGCGCATGCGCCGCTGAAGTCAGCAGCTCATTGCAAGGGGAATGTCTCCTAAACCGTATAGGTTTAGGAGATATTGTTTTTACCTACAGGTAAGCCTTATTATAGGCTTACCTGTAGGTAAAAGTAAAAAAATAGACTATACAACCACTTCAAAAAGCATTGGAGGCCAGTGAGTGTTTCTGCCTACCAGCACCTACCCAGAACTAAGGATGAGCTCCGGCGTCTTCGCAATGTCCACATGCAGAGCCCGCCAGGAAGTCGGCACTGCGCTAATCACAGGCAGTAAGACGTTTCCCGATCACTGCATCCGCGCATCGGGACAATGTCTCGCTGCCTTTGATTAGCGCAGGGCAGTGGCGACTTCCTGGCTGGCTCTACACGTGGACTTTACGAACACGTTGGAGCTCATCCTTACCCAGAACTAAAAGTTTCTAATTGCATCCTGTAAGACTGGCTTCAGATCTATGCCTTGCGGTAACATGCGATCAAAAACTTGTTTTACTGCACATTACCATAACGTGGCACGTTGGCAATGCATTACTGAGCTTTTAGTTTAGATTGGTATCCCAGTGCACAACTAATCTGGGTACCAATGGACCAGCGCTGCAGGGAACTATGAAGCTCTGTGATGCATTGTGCTGCATTCTTCTGGAATCATTCAGAATTATTCACACCTGCTTTGACCTTCCAAGCTGCATCAACCATTTTCTCAATGCTTTTGCATTTCCATTGATTTATATGGAGAGATGAGCAGTTCTATTGTGAAGTAAAGTGTACACAGGCCCTTAAAGTATATCTAAACCCAAAAACAAAAATGTGATCTGTTGCAGGTAGTTCCTTAGATCTCATGGCTGCATTTCTTTTTCAGGCTAAGAGCGTTTTCAGCAAGTACAGAAAATACGTGCTGATTTCTCCAGAAATGCAGTGTCCTTGTCACTTGAGCACTGAACTGGTATCTCTTCCTTTCAAGCTATTCTCAGTAAACTACAAATACCTCCAGAGGACATCCCATTTGTAGTCCAAATCAGAAGAGCAACCTAGGGTGATAATGATGCTGCTACCAGTCCACCAATTATGAGATTTTCTTTCCTTCCACCACGGATGGAAGGAAAGAAAATCGCTCAATTCCCCCATCAACACAATAGCAGCGCTATTGTGTTGTGCCGGCGGGGAGCCTTCCTGGCTGGCAGAACACAATGATTACTGCTAGCAGCTACAGACGCCAGTAGTAATCACTTGTAAAAAATCAGACAGCCTGGTTGTATTAAGGTCGATAGATGGAATGACTTGGATACAACCAGCCTGCTCATAGCTAGATTGAATCTCGGCCAGTACTTGCTGAACCGGCCGAGATTCGAACCATCTATGGCCGGCTTACGTGAGTTATTACCCTAGGACAGGAAATGTGTTATTTGCAGGATTCGTAGGTGAAAAGAAAGTAAAACCGCCTGAATGACAGAAAACGAATGCAGCCATCTCATCTAAGGAATGGTAAGTTGGCATATACTACATTTTTGTTTTTGGGTTTAGATGCTCTTTAAAGAACCTTCAGTTTGATGCACCATCCCTCTGAGGTCACTGAACATCAGCCATACTGATGATCCACTCAGGTTGGAGCTGTGACTGCATACATAATGGGGTTGATTTTCTAAAGGCAAATAGAATGTGCACTTTGCAAGTGCAGTAGCTCCAGAGCTGAGTAAATGAGGTAAAGCTTCACTTTGCAACGAATATACCATCCCATGCAAGGAAAAAAAAAAAAAAACAGCATTTTTGCTTGCACATGATTGGATGATTGAAATCAGCAGAGCCTCCCCTCATTTACTAAGCTCTGGAGCAATTTTACTTGCAAAGTGCAACTGTATTTGCAAAGTGCAGTCTATTTGCCTTTAGTAAATCAACCCCAATGTCTCCTGATACAGAATAATAAAAAAAATTCACTATTTCTGCTGATGAATTGTTAATTTTCCTGCTCAAAGCTCATTAATGAAGTAGGGGTGTCAGTTACAGGAAAAGCACTTTTTTTTTTTTTTATTTGAGTTGCAGTTATTTTCTGTTCTGCTGTTAAATAGGACATTGGGCCTTTTGTAGGTTGTATATATTGTTAGGGTAGATTTAAAACCTTTTATATTGCATATCGAAGTTTGTTCACCATTGTGGCCAAATGAGAGGATGTGCACAAAGCTTCGCTCAGGTCCTCTCTGGAGACATGGGGGACACGATATTGTCATATCAGTCTTGCTCTGTGACGTACGTACCATCATTTATTAGAAGATGACATGTAACTTTTTTTCTTTGCCTTAATATTCACGCCGGGATGAAGGATGCTGGGATAATTTATTGATTTTCTTTTAACTGTTAAGTTATTTTAGTAGTGTGTTTGATACCTTTCCTTTAATGAGATTTCTCTTTGTCATGTACAATGATCTGCATGAAATAAAATACTGTAAATACTTTTACACCCTTTGCGTTGCTTGTTTTGATTTTTCCTTTGTCTTTCACTGATCTGATCTGTAGGTACCCACAGATATAACCTTGTCCATCAGGTTATGGTTGATTCAGGAAACGGTTGTACAGTATGTCTATAGACCAGCTTTTCTCAACCAGCGTTCCATGGACTCCTGTAGAGCGGGGGGGGGCAGTAGATTTTCCCCAAGGGGCTACATGAGAATCTGGGACTATTGTAGAGGGGCGAGCCAAAGTTTATTGTAAGGTAAAAAAAAATATTTTGATTAAGCAAGCGGCCTTATGGCCCGTACACACGATCTGAATATCGTACGACAGATCGTACTTTTTTCGCTTAATAGTCGCAAGTAGAAATTGTATAGGGTACTAAAGTCACGAAAATTCTCGTACGACAGAAAAAAAAATCGTAAGTGATGTCATGTGTTGTAATGTATTTGTATTGTATACTGACTAAACGAAAATCGTACGATCTGGCATCATACGAGGAAAATTTTCGTGCATGTCCGATCAAATAATATCGGATGAACTGTCGTGATCGGCTCTCGAAAGTAGTGTACACACGATCCGAAAATCGTACGATTCTTCCTCGGACGACCGTTTTCGTCCGATATTCGGATAGTGTGTACGGGCCATTAGGCTTCATTTAGATGTGTGGTTGGGGGGGGGCAAAAAATGTGGGGTTGTGCCATGTATTTGCTGCCTGCCAACCGCCCCCCCTAAAGTGTCATTAACCACTTGCTTACTGGGCACTTAAACCTCCCCCGCCCCCCCCCCCCCTCCTGCCCAGACCAATTTTCAGCTTTTAGCGCTGTCTCACTTTGAATGACAATTGCGCGGTCATGCTACACTGTACCCAAATGAAATTTTTATCATTTTTTTCACACAAATAGAGCTTTCTTTTGGTGGTATTTAATCATTACTGGGGTTTTTATTTTTTGCTAAATAAACAAAATAAGATGAAAAATGTAAAAAAAAAAAAATTTTCATAGTTTGTTACATTTTTATGCAAACAGGTAATTTTTCTCCTTCAATGATATGCGCTAATGGGCACTGATAGGCACAGATAAAAGCGGAACCAATGGGTGGCACTGATGCCACTAATGGGCAACACTGATTGGCAGCACTGATTGGTGGCATTGATAGGTGTTGCTGTGAGCACTGGTAGGTGGTGCTGGAGGGCACTGTTGTGCACTGGTAGGCTGCACTGGTAGGTGGGCACAGATGATCCCGCGATCGGGACCGATGTCCCTCTGACAGCTGCCGGTGATCTTCTTTTTTTTTTTTCCTCACGCTTTAAGTGTGAGGAGAAAAAATAGCCGATCACTGGTTCTGTTTACATCACATGATCAGCTGTCATTGGCTGACAGCTGATCATGTGGTAAGGGGTTGGGATAGACCCCTTACTCCGATCTGTGATCAGCCGAGTCTCATAGACTCGCTGATCACAAAGCGCGCCGTGCGCACTCTGGGGGGGCGTGCAGGTCGCTCGAGCACAGGAGGACGTCTTGTGAAGGCGTCCCAGCAAAGTAGGTCTGCGCTGTAGCTGTCATTTGGCTATAGCGCAGACGGGAAGTGGTTAAAGGCTTTTTTTTTCTTTCTATAACAAACATGTTTTCTACTCGGGGAGAAATGTGAACCACACATGGATTATTAATAATGAGTAATCACTGCTGCTGTCGCAATCGAGGGAACTCAATTCAGGTTTATATTATCAGGATGACAGCGCTGTCATCCCGATAATGTTTTATACTTACCTGCTCTGTGTAGTGGTTTTGCACAAAGCAGCCCCGATCCTCCTCTTCTTGGATCCCCCACCGGTGTGCCTAGCCCCTACGTTCCGCTGAGTGCCCCCAGAGCAAGTGGCTTGCAATGGGGGCACCCAGGCAGGCTCGTTCATGAGCCGTGGCTCTACGCGTACATTTACACTCCCTCTCTTCCTGATTGGCTCACTGGCTGACATTGACAGTATTGGGGGGGGGGGGGCTGCTGCTGCACAGAGGAGTTTTTTTTACCTTTTATACTCAAGGTAAAAACTTTGAGCCTTTACATCTACTTTAAGTTACAATAGGCAGAGGACTGGGTTATTTACATGCAATTGCTTACACCTGCAGCAAAGTTTACCTGACATGTAGCGATCGGTGGGCGGCAAGCCTGCTGAATGCTACACACTCAAGCAAATGAGAAAGTGGCACAAACACCCTGCACGCAGTTGTGGCACGTTTGTCGGCAATGGAGTTAAAACAGGCGGTGAGGAGGTGCCCAGCCCCAGTACATACCGGTATAGAAGATACAGTAGCTCGGGCTAGACAGCAGGGTTGTCATTCTCCTGCTCCCCGGGCAGTCTCAGCTCGGTGTCCGTCTGGTTGCTGGGGGATTGGGACGTTGCTGGGCTCGGTTCCCCAGAGGAAGGGACTTGTAGGAAGTACCCAGATAGAAGAAGCCGGCTCAGGCCAGGTGATGGGGGAACACCGAGCCCGACCAATCACCAGAGCAGAGGAGAGGAAGACGTTCTGGAGACCCAGGAAACTTGCTTCAAGACCTGCTTCCTGATTGACCGGGAGGAGAATCAGAAAGACAATAATGAAGAAAAAATCGCTATTGTCACACAACTGGGTGGGCTCAGGACGGAGTGCTCTGCCCCCGGAGCCCACCCTTTTTTGAAGCCAATTGGAGCCTCAGGCTCTAATCGTGTGCTTCAAAAAAAAAAAAAAAAAAACATTGAAATCCATGCGTCCGGTGCCCTGTATGGAGATTAAGGGGGTGGCGCTTCTGCGCCCCTAATGGAGCTGCTGTCACTGATGTTCAATATATGTAATGCTTGAGTAGACTTTCAAACTGCAGACCTAATAGAGGAAATGAAGGTCAGAGAGTGTGGACATGTTACATTGTTGGCTGGGGATATGCTGCAGAAGAAAATACGAAACTGGGAACACGTTACATGAGCCTAGTAGAGATCAATACGATTACCCATATCAATGTTCCCACTACAGGCTGCTGAGGTCTGAGGGCTTCACGTCGTATAACAAAGGGCTACAGGTTCGGTACTGGGATGCTATATACTCACAGATGTAGTACATCAGGCACCTATGGGGAAAATGGGCACCTTGGAAATGGGTGTTCAGCTCCAAGTCAAAGCTGACCAGACATTGCAGTTTTATGCTCATTTGTCTTCAGCTTGTTGAATCATGAACTCCACAGCATTTTTCTTTGGCAATCAACAGCTACATTTTTGGTGGTTAAACGAAGACCTCTTTCACACATCCCTTCAGAGGGGGCTTGCAGGAATTTAGGAGGTGATGCTGCTGCCTCCACAATGCCTGCTTCTTTCTGAAAACCGTGCTTCATCTGCTCAAACTTTGATCCGTCCAGCGTTAACTGTACCCTTACTCATTAAAAAGAAAATGGTCAATAGATACCCTTTTATTGCCAGGTAAAGTAAGAGGTATGCCTAGGGATACACAATTGCATCTGGCTTTTACAATACAGGTATGCTACCTTTTAGTAGTTTGTTTATTGTAAAGGGCCATGCTTTTTGAGTTTATGATTTTATTTTTTTCTACATTTTTGTTTCACTACTTATCCCTTTTATCATTGCTGCTGTCATTTTCAGTTTGACTTAAGAATCTCCCTCTCTCATTGAGAGATTGTATGGAGCCATACACCGCAGGCAGTAATAGGGGTGGAGTCACATGGGCTCTGTAGACAACCTATTTTATGTAGTTAAACTTGACCAGGCAAATATTGAAAAAGAAATCCAAATCTTCACATGCAAAACATAAACATTAAATAGTATATACAATTATTGCCCTTAATAAAAGTACCAAAATGCTGGTGATGGTGGTCATCATTTTAACCTTGAAGATTGGTGACGTTTTGTGGCAGGCAAGATGTACTGCAGGGAGCATCTTCTAATTCAGGCGTCTCCAAACATTCAAAACAAAGGGCCGGTTTATTGTCCTTCAGACTCTTGGCGGGCCGGATTTTGGCAAGTGGAAGTGGAAGATTTTCTGGCATCTGTGGAAATAAACACCTGGTATGAAGGGGAGAAATAGTGCCCCATCGTTGGTATTACAGGGCGGAATAGTGCCCCATTAGTGGCGTCAGTGGGAGAAATAGTGCTCCATTGTCAGTGTCAGATGGCAGAATAGTGTCTCGTATCAGTGGGAGGGATAGTGCCCCAAGGACCGGATAAAGGCAAGCAAAGGGCCGCATCCGGCCCTTGGGCCGCAGTTTGGAGACCACTGTTCTAATTGATGGTGAGTATGGCAGCAAAAGCTGCTTTTTAATTTAACATTGCATGGGCACTGTTTTGTTACATTTTTTTTATCAAACTGAAGTTGAGCTTTAAAGAGTCTCTAAAACCTAGAGATGATGCCTTAGAAATAACTGAACACAACTCTTTGAAGACTCTTGGTTTTATTGTATCTGGTCCAGGTGCTATATGCACAATTATTTTGTCTGTTTCGTACAATAGTATTACCCCAATCATGACCACATATTGCCTCAGTACCATCACACTCTCCATTGACAGTCATCTTTTACGCTCTCTTATCACACACAGACAGACATCACCATCTTTTTTCTGTTTGAATATTTTATTATGTTTTCATAAAGCATAACAAAGGTCATAAGAATAATACCATTCATATTAGCACAATACAATGAGAAGAATAAAATGCAAAAAAGCAGTTCTAACTATGCTTCTCTCATGAAGTGTAAGGAATATTCCTTATGCCCTGTACACACGATCGGATTTCCGATGGATTTTTCCATCGAAATTCCGATGAAGCTGACTTTCATCAGTCTTGCCTACACACCATCAGACAAAATTCCGACCGTCCAAAACGCGGTGACGTAAAACACTCAGACGAGCCGAGAAAAATGAAGTTCAATGCTTCTGAGCATGCGTTGACTTGATTCTGAGCATGCGTGGGTTTTTCTCCGATGGAGTTTCCCACAGATGATCGGAATTTGCTATTGTTTTTTTTTTTTCCATGGGTAAAATTTAAAACATGTTCTATTTTTTTACACCGATGGAAAAAAGACTGATGGGGCCCACACACGATCGTTTTTTCCGATGAAAAAAGTCCATCTGTCTTTTTTCATCAGAAAAACCGATCGTGTGTACGCGGCATTAGTGTAACATTTCAGTTATCATAACAATTTAGTGATGTTATTCTAGCTATCATCAATAACAATCATATATGATCAAGATAGGAGAATATAAAAGATAATATTTAGTTATAGCGAAAATGAAAGAAGATAGTGTTTGTTTGATATAGCGGGTTAAAATAACCTAAAATAGTTAGGAGAAATGAATGAACTATTCCAGGGCCAAGTTCCTGCTAATTGGCTTGGCGTTATTTGGAGATTAAGTTATATTCCTAACTACACCACCACCTTTTATATATATATATATATATATGTAGCGGGGTCCTCAAATTGATGGGATACACCTGGGCAATAGTGTGACCCAGGTGTATAATTGTGTTAGGATTCAGACCCCTTTTTGTTTCGTGGAGGATTGGAGGATGTAATATTCTCCTTTGCCTGTGGGTGGCGGGGTACCCACAGGCTTCAGGTAGAATCATCTTCGCAGTGCTCCCTGTTTTTGTCCCTTCCCAGAGATGGTATGGCTGGGGCGGGAAACCCGCCGGGCCGTTGATGGGAGGAGATAAAAGGGGGAGACGCCCGGACCACGAGGCGGGTTGCGGAGAAGGAGGTCCTCGGAGGAGGAGGGTTGCGGTCCGCACCCAGGGCCCTTAGGCCTGGGTGCTGGAGATCCAGGAGTCTGGTCCAGGTGCCCATGGCCTGGTCCGGAGTCATGTTGACGTCCATCCCAGGCACCTTTAGCCTGGGGTGAGGTACTATTGAGGAGGCCTGGGGCCCAGTACCTTCGACTGGGTCCCGCTAGGGTGGACTGTCCGAGGGTCCCTGAGCGGAGGGACTCGTACCTGAGGTGAGGAGGCCGGGGAGGTTATCCACTGAAGACCCGGAGCATCACCAACCCGGTGACAGTGGGCCCCTGGGAACTCTCTTGGGAGGACACATCCCCCTGATAGGGCCCACAGCGTATCGAAGAGGGCTCCATTGCTGTTCATAGGGGTTGCTGGGAGAGACCCCATCTTTCCTGTTCTGCAACAGCCGGATTGGCTTAGGCGCCGCTGGTCATATTACAGTGGCATAGAACTTCAACGTTAGGAAGTGCCTTGATCTGCTCATCCCACCGTTGGCAAGGTTATAGGTCCCAACCAGTTGCTGAAAAAGAACTGTTTATCGTGCTTTGCTATTGGAGTGCCAAATAAACAAGTGTTGGACCTTTCTCCGGTGTGTGAACTCCAGTTACTGGAAGCAAAGGGGAGGCTGGTGAGCTTGCAATTACAGACTCAGTGCATTCACAGAACACACCGGCCCGAGGAAACATCAGGAAGTGGCCTTCACCTCCCTACTACAATGGGGAGGACATGGGCCGTGGCGCATCTCACTCTCACAACCCAGGAACCCCTAGACATGAGTTGGTGTGTAACCGAGTAAAGATGGAGAGAGGGTGAGGTCTCTACATATATATATACAGGTCCTTCTCAAAAAATTAGCATATTGTGATAAAGTTCATTATTTTCTGTAATGTACTGATAAACATTAGACTTTCATATATTTTAGATTCATTACACACAACTGAAGTAGATCAAGCCTTTTCTTGTTTTAATATTGATGATTTTGGCATACAGCTCATGACAACCCAAAATTCCTATCTCAAAAAATTAGCATATTTCATCCGACCAATAAAAGAAAAGTGTTTTTAATACAAAAAAAGTCAACCTTCAAATAATTATGTTCAGTTATGCACTCAATACTTGGTCGGGAATCCTTTTGCAGAAATGACTGCTTCAATGCGGCGTGGCATGGAGGCAACCAGCCTGTGGCACTGCTGAGGTGTTATGGAGGCCCAGGATGCTTCGATAGCGGCCTTAAGCTCATCCAGAGTGTTGGGTCTTGCGTCTCTCAACTTTCTCTTCCCAATATCCCACAGATTCTCTATGGGGTTCAGGTCAGGAGAGTTGGCAGGCCAATTTACCAGTGGTTTTGGCACTGTGAGCAGGTGCCAGGTCGTGCTGAAAAATGAAATCTTCATCTCCATAAAGCTTTTCAGCAGATGGAAGCATGAAGTGCTCCAAAATCTCCTGATAGCTAGCTGCATTGACCCTGCCCTTGATAAAACACAGTGGACCAACACCAGCAGCTGACATGGCACCCCAGACCATCACTGACTGTGGGTACTTGACACTGGACTTCAGGCATTTTGGCATTTCCCTCTCCCCAGTCTTCCTCCAGACTCTGGCACCTTGATTTCCGAATGACATGCAAAATTTGCTTTCATCCGAAAAAAGTACTTTGGACCACTGAGCAACAGTCCAGTGCTGCTTCTCTGTGGCCCAGGTCAGGCGCTTCTGCCGCTGTTTCTGGTTCAAATGTGGCTTGACCTGGGGAATGCGGCACCTGTAGCCCATTTCCTGCACACGCCTGTTCACGGTGGCTCTGGATGTTTCTACTCCAGACTCAGTCCACTGCTTCCGCAGGTCCTCCAAGGTCTGGAATCGGTCCTTCTCCACAATCTTCTTCAGGGTCCGGTCACCTCTTCTCGTTGTGCAGCGTTTTCTGCCACACTTTTTCCTTCCCACAGACTTCCCACTGAGGTGCCTTGATACAGCACTCTGGGAACAGCCTATTCGTTCAGAAATTTCTTTCTGTGTCTTACCCTCTTGCTTGAGAGTGTCAATGATGGCCTTCTGGACAGCAGTCAGGTCGGCAGTCTTACCCATGATTGCGGTTTTGAGTAATGAACCAGGCTGGGAGTTTTTAAAAGCCTCAGGAATCTTTTGCAGGTGTTTAGAGTTAATTAGTTGATTCAGATGATTAGGTTAATAGCTCGTTTAGAGAACCTTTTCATGATATGCTAATTTTTTGAGATAGGAATTTTGGGTTGTCATGAGCTGTATGCCAAAATCATCAATATTAAAACAAGAAAAGGCTTGAACTACTTCAGTTGTGTGTAATGAATCTAAAATATATGAAAGTCTAATGTTTATCAGTACATTACAGAAAATAATGAACTTTATCACAATATGCTAATTTTTTGAGAAGGACCTGTATGTATATGTATATATATATATATATATATATATATATATATAGATATAGATATATATATAGATATAGATATATATATATATATATATAGATATAGATATCTATATATATATATATCTTTTTTTGTATGTTTTATAAAGTAAGTGCAAAAATAAAAACAAAGTGCAAAAAAAAGGCCACAACTGGCGCCAAGTGTGGTCACGCAGGACCGTTACCAGAAACAAGCTCCATACGCAATCACAGTTAAACGTAACCATCCCCCTCCTCCCTTGTCCATCCCCCACCCCTCTCAACGTACAACCCATTCCCAATAAGCAAGATAATGGAAAACGGTATATTTAAAAAGGGGTACCCAGTATGGCCTGTGTAAATCAAATCGCCTGCGCCAAAGAACCAGTTATACCATACAAATATTATAAGAGCAGCTGCCGTTCAAATGAATAAATGGTATGTAAATGTGCACAAACCTATTGTGCAAACAGCGCTTGCCAGTCCCCTAAAAAATATAATATTAATAAATATAAATGAGATTTGTTAAAAATGAATGAATGATCATAAATAGATAAAACCCCGTGACCAAGAAAATTTGATAATGTGAATAGTAACTACTAAATAAATAAAAAAAATAAAAAAAAGCGTATAAACCGTGACGAAACATACTATATGATTGTGAAAAGTTCAAATGTGAAAAACAAAGTTCCAAACAAGATCCTGGATGATTCAAATGAAAAAATCTTCCTACATGGATGGTGCAAGCAAGTAATGTGTAGATATCCACTCACCAGATGTTGTAGATCCTACTACCATACAGCAGTAAGGAACCTTAATGCTTGTGGGGTCTCCCCTACCTCCAAGGTTTTTTGAACGAATCCTCCAGGGTTCTTCTCCTCAGGATGGGACGTGGCTCCAAACAGGATATCACCAGCGGTGCAGGAGAGAAATGAGAGGACGAACTCCTCGTAGTGTGATACCGCAGGGTATTTTATTAAAAGCCTCAAAGGCTACAAGTAGCAGGTAAAACAATGTATCCTCCTTTGCAATCCACCGCAATAGACAGAGGCGATGGAAGCCACGGGGATACTGCCATATGGTACTAGGATCTACAAAATCTGGTGAGTGGAGATCTATCTACACATTACCCACTATGGCCGACAAGATCTGCCCCGAGTCAATACACTCAGCTGGTGTTGGCTTCACAGCATTGCACAGCATAATGGAATCTGAGGTGGGTTTCAGAGATTAGTTAGGCAATCAAGCTGACCATCATAATCGCAAAGTGAAGAGATCCACTAAAATGGAGCAATAATCATAACAATAGTTAGTAGTAAACTAGGGACTATCCATTTGTGGCTCCTGTTGATGTCCAGCTACCTCAAACCTTTTCAAACTTACGCTGGCAACCTCGACTCTGGTATGTGGCTTTATAAAAAGGTAGTGTACCACCATTTCTATTTATTTCTTTTCGAGAGAGAGCATAGCCAGGAACATTAACCTATCCCACTTTACTTGCCAGACTTCTGGAATTTTTGAACAGATATTTTATTTCACCATTACAATTTGAATTTACATTTACTATTTATTGTTGCAAAACTTGAGCTCAAATGAAAAATGCATTAATGTTCCTAACACAAGAATCTCCTTTTATACCTACTGTAATATACCTACTGTAAACCTTCCCTATCTTCTCCCATTTCACACTCTAGTAGATTGTTTCTAAACCTTTTTTCAGTCAAGGTACCCTTTAAAATTATCGACAATCTCAAGACACCCCCCCAAAATCATGGACAGTCTTGAGGCATCCCATCCTAAAATGTAAAAACGATTCTAATAGTTTTACATAATGCAGAAACATCCACACACATAGGAGACCCAACGTTAGGGGCACAAAGTCATACTGATTAGCATTCCAATGTTTCTCGTCTTCCTCAGTTTTTCTCCATCACTCAGCTAATGTGACCTCAAAGCTGATGGAGAGAGGCAGAGGAAGGTCAAATAAGGATGCTATACAGGCGACTGACATCCTCCTTATCAACTGATGATGTCATTGGTCGTTAGGAGGTTGGCAGCTAGAACGTTGTACAATGAAAACCTGTGGCTTTGTGTAACTAAAAGTCTTCATACCGCAATGTCAGAAGTGTGGTGGGGGCTCATCATGGGGACACAGAAGTATGGTGGGGGCTCTGATGGGGTCACAGAAGTGTGGAGGGGGCTCTGCTGGGGGCACCTTGTGTAAGGTGGGACCATGCCGGGGACACCTGGTGTAAGGAGGGACCATGCCGTGGACACCTGGTGTAAGGAAGGACCATGCCGGGGACACCTGGTGTAAGGAGGGACCATGCTGGGGACACCTGGTGTAAGGAGGGACTTTGCTGGGGAGGCACCTGATGCAAGGACGGACTGCTGGGGAGGCACCTGATGCAAGGACAGACTTTGCTGGGGAGGCCGCTGATGCAAGGACGGACTCTGCTGGGGAGGCCATCTGGTGGCAGGTGACACACTTCCACTGATTCGGCATTATGGTGAGTTGAATGATTTCATTTTATATAACAATGTAATAATAGAAATAATGCGCTTCAATCATCCTGACACCATAACAACCAGGGTGCTGGGATGATTGAAGCGCCAACATCAGGTGTTTTGGAGTATCCTTATCTGCCGATTTTGTTAAACTTTCTGGAATGCACACATTTCTATTGTGGTGTAGGATCTGGCTTCTTTCTTCCTTTCTTCCTCTCGGACTCAAACCACACCCCTTCTGAGCCACTCCCATTTAAGCCACACCCACTATCACACGTAAACCACGCCCATTTTTCTGCAAAAAAAGGGTCACGGATTTTTTATTTTTTTTGCAATGTTGCCAAGAGAGAAGAGATGGCACCAGGATGCACTAGGGAAAGAAGGCAAGCCAGCAGAGTGTGAGGCTTTGTTTAGTGGAGTCCACGCCCCAATGTGTCAGGTGTGTTTTGGTGGCAAAAGGGGGGCCTGCTCAATATTAGGCTGGTAGTTATAATGTTATGGTGGATGGTCATAATGTAAAGTGGTTCAACATGCATGCCACAGGCTTGTTTTGTTGTCCTGCAGAAAAATTATATTTCTTTACAACTTCAGACTTTCTGCTGTGAAAAAATTAGACGGTGCGTTTCCTGCATATCTGTACGTGTGAGATACACACTTTAGATACTGTTCTTCTATATTCTTCTCTACAGGCATACCCCGCTTTACGGACACTCACTTTACGTACACTCGCGAGTACGGACATACCCGCGAGTGTACATAAAGTGCCTCACAAGACAAACATTCCTGCACCATCAGCCGCAGTAGAAGGAACTTAAGCTCTGAGCATGTAGCCTACCCTATTCCAGTGTGCTCTTCCTGTTTCCTGGCCGCCGCCCCACCTCCTGTGCACAGCGCGATGTCTGGGGGATGGATTGGAGTGGGCCCCCCCTTGCATCAGATGAGCCTAATTACATGTGAGTGTTTCCCTGACACCCCCACTACAGCCCCTGATGCCCCATAACAGCCCCTGGCACCCCCACTACAGCCCCTGACTCCCTCACTACAGCCTAGAAGTGAAAAAATGTATTGCTTCACTTTAAGTACATTTTCGTTTTACATACATGCTCTGGTCCCGTTGTGTACTTAAAAGTGGGGTATGCCTGTATATAGCTATTCTCAGGGCTTTCTTCCAGGAACACGTTTCAATCGGTTCAGAATTGTTAGACCTAATGGCATAAAGCCAGAACGGGTGTGTCTAGTATTCTGACCCCTCTCATTCTCTTGTCTTGTAAATGATCTCTGTACACACAGTGCAGAAACGACTTTATTCCCTATGACTTCTCACTACAATGGCTGCATGTAAGAAGCAGACTGTGTTCCTTCTGGTCTTTGCACTGCAATTCCTGTTTATTGGTGGGGCCAAAATCCTGACAATCTGCTTCCTGGGTGAGTCCTTTTCCTTATTATTGTTATTATTACAACGTAAAATATTGTTCCTCTTTAGATAAGTTAACATTCCTGAATTACCAAAACTATGACCTCAGTCACATGGAGCTTAATCACTTCTATACCGGGCACTTTCACCCCCTTCCTGCCCAGGTCAATTTTTAGCAGTTTGAATGACAATTGCGCGGTCATGCCACACTGTACCCTAATGAATTTTTTTTATTTTTTTACTCACAAATAGAGCTTTCTTTTGCTGGTATTTGATCACCACTTGGTTTTTTATTTGCTGCTAAACAAATAAAAAAAAGACCGAACTTTTTGAAAAAAAAGTTTTTTCTTTGTTTCTCTTTTTTGTAAATAAGTACGTTTTCTCCTTCACTAATGGGCACTAATATGCAGCACTGATGGGCCCTGATAGGTGGCACTGATGGGCACTGATTGGTGGCACTGATAGTCAGCACTGTTGAGAAGGCACTGACGGGCATTGCTGATTGGTACTGACTGGCATTCTAGGTGGGCATGGATTGGCATCCCAGGTGGGCACTTGTGAGCATTCTGGTGGGCACAGCTGATGAGGCTGCATTTATAATGAATGCACTGATTATCAGTGCAGACACCCCCCCCCCCCCCCTTGTCAGGAGAGCCACTTATCGGCTCTCCTTTACTCGCACCTTGTCAGCGTGAATAGAGGAAAGCCGATAACCGTCACTTCCTGGTTACGCTGTGATCAGCTGTGATTGGATACACAGCCTACATCATAGGCTCTTTACCAAGATCGGAGATGGGGTGTGCCAGAGCGACACACCGCACTACTGATCGCTGCGTGCCATCTGGGGCACGCACAAGCGGCTTATCCCACTGGACATCATATGACGTCGAGTCAGAATAATGCAACCCCCACCTGGCTGTCATTCTGCTATAGGCTGGGCGGGATGTGGTTAAAAAACACTGCTAGGCATTCACCACTACAAGCATTCAGTGTTTTTTTTTCCTATGCCTGTAAAAGCACCTCTGTTAGCCTGTGTAGCCATGCACACATAAGAGTTTACAGGTGTATTTGAAGAGGAGCGTTTACAGGCAGGAAATAAAAGGCACCAAAGGTGCGTTCTGAAAGGTCCTTTTGAGCAGAAAAAAAGTATGTAGCGGGTATCAAATTTAGTGGGGTATATCTGGGCAATAGATGGCTCGGATACATTGATTTTAGGGATTTATGGACATTTTGGAGTGTGGGAGGTATGAATCGTGTCATGTTCCCTGCGGTCCCTGGGTGGCGCTGTCACCTGGGACCAGGGTTGAACTACCATTCTAGAGCCGTGCCCTTTTTATTTCAATAAATTTTTTATTGGAAGGTATTAGACATTTTACAATGAAAGAACATTAAAAGGAGGTACATTCCCCCCATAAACAGTATACGGTGGTAGGACAGCATGACAAGTGGCAAGAGTCATTTGCTGATACATTGAGAAAGAAAATTACATAAGGAGATCATCTGTATTAAAAGCCGGTCATTACATCTGATCCACTCAAAGTCTGTGACCCAAATGTGGAATTGCCATGTGACAAACTTGTGTCCCTTGGGAGCAACATACCTCAACGTAAAAGTACCTTCAAATAACAACAAAAATGAAACTTCTAAAAGAGAAAAAAAAGGAGAGAAAGCAGGGGGGAAGAGGGAAAGGGGAAAAGAGGAGGGGGGAGGGAAAGGGGGAGTTATCCAGCCCCTACAGGGTGCCAGCATAGAAACCTACCCACTTTTACCAGCTAGCCCTGTTGGGCCATGATATCTGCATATGCTGCCGAGAACTTAAAGGTGAACCAACAGGACCATATCTTGTTAGCTAGGTCAGATTTATTTCTCAACTTGAGTGTGCTATCTTCCATATGGTAAATGCGGCCAACCTCCAAGAGCCATTTTCACCAAATGATTTGGAGCAGTGCACAAAGCAAGGTACCCCTGAGGAAGTCCCGTGACTTGTGACGACACACGTTGGGTGGAGCTGAGTGACTGCTGAAACCAAAAGGGACGCAGGAGCTGCGACCCTGCAGTGTTTTAACACAGACTTGATTACTTTTTTTTTTTTGTAAATAGTATTTTATTTGTGTCAAGCGTAACACAGCAATAAGGTAGTATTTTCATATCAACAACAACTATTATCTGTATAACAAGACAATGCGAGGGTGTTCTTTGCAGATGGAGCAGTCATGGCTCAAGGAATTGTTGCTCCTGAAAAGTTAGCGTCCGCCCGCGGGACGGCCCGAGCCGGCTACATATTTAGGGGGGGGGCGGGGGAAGCCGCGGCAGCCAACCCCAGGGATGACCTTCCCCGAACGCCACACCGAGCGAGGGGGGCCCTTTAGGGCCTCCATCAAACCTCCCCCGGCGCCCCGCCCGGGTCCGCAACCCCCCCCACCCCCACCACGCAACTGCACATCATCGGCGCCACTGTCCAGGGCACTCGTGCGCACAGGCCCGGCCACACCACGAGCAGACACCACAACTGTTTACGGACTGCTACTATCAGTCTAATCCGCCCTAATCATTGTAATAGACAACCATAGAAAAGAGATAGAAAAATTACAGTGGGGGGAAAGAAAATAGAAGTTGACCGAGACAAGGGGATAAGGACCTCAGGTTCCGTCATTAGAGTGGACTCAGGAAAGGAGGGGGGGGGGACTGGGATAGAAAATGGGGAGAAGGGGGGAATTCAGTGTCTCACCTTTTTGCGCCCATAGGGTCTACTTTGCCCACACCGGACCGCTAGCCGCTCGTTCGTCATGTGGTGGAAAAAGCAGGGACCACCGTACAGTGGTTCACTGTCCGTGGCCCATGTCTCCCCCCTTGATGGGTTAGCATCAGGTATTCTTTATCGTCCCACCATGACCCATAGCCGGATCTGCTATTCGTAGAAGAGATTCATCCAGACTGGAGGGGACGTGATTGTGAGCAGAGAAGTGATCTGTCCAGAGAGCCCACCTGGCCGTGTGTTTCTCTCTAGTGCCCCTACAGGTTGCAATCCATTCCTCCGCTACCCTGATCTGATTCGTCCTGCATATCCATTCCTCCCTATTTGGTATCTGCGTTGTCTTCCAGAGAATAGGAAGTAGCCGTCTAGCGGCGTCTAGTAGGTGAGGGAGTGCGTTTTTTTTGTAACGACTCATGGGCATGGAAGGGACGTGCAAGAGAAAGTGGACCGGAGAGAGGGGGATATCTACTCCCAGGACTTCCTTAATCTGATGTTGAATATCCTCCCAGTACGGAGTGATCATGGGGCAGTCCCACCATATGTGTAGGAGGGTTCCCCGGCCTCCGCATCCCCGCCAGCACCGGTCGGAGCTATTGGGGTACATTCTCGCCAAGTCTGCTGGCACTCTGTACCAGCGTGATAACAATTTGTAATTTGTTTCTTGCATTTTGGAGTCTGCAGAGCTAGAGTGTGTCATCTGATACAGGTATGACAATTGGGAACTCGTGAGTTCCTGCCCCAGTTCTCTTTCCCATAGCCGTATGCAGGCGGGTTTGGGGGCCGGGGGCCCCAACAGTTGATACAGTTCCGACACCATCCGTGGGACCGGCTCGTCCGCTACGAACAGGCCCTCGAAAGGTGTGAGTGTCGTGAGGTCTCTCATCGAGCTACTGTTTATCCCGAAAAAGTGGTGCAACTGTCTATATTTCCAGAAGTTCAGTTGTGGTTTCCCCGTTCTGTCTGTCAAGGAGTCGTAGGGTATCAGTTTGCCGTTCCGCAGTAGTTTCCCACAACTAGCATTCCTATCGTCGACCCATGTACCAAAGAAATCTGCGTTTTCCCCAGGGGGGAACCAAAGGAACCCTCCCAGTGGGGCCAAAGGTGACATAGGGGGGCTAAGCTTCTCGTTCGGTTAAGTTTGTTCCAAGCCCTGAGTGTCAGAAGTGTCAGAGGGGATGTGTTATCCGATAGCCCCCTGTGCTCCCTCAGGAGCCAGGGTGCATAGGCTAGGTTCCTTCCTGCCACATACTTCTCCATTGTGACCCAAAGTTTGGTTTGGTCATGAAATCGCCAATTAAGCAATCTTTGGAGAATTATAGCCTGGTAGTACCTCTGTAGGTCCGGGACCCCCAAGCCACCGGAGCGCCTTGGGCGTCTCAGAACCCCCATAGCTATACGCGGTTTCTGGGAGTTCCATATGAACTTAGTGAGCATGTGGGATATGTGGTTAAAGAAGGTTTTGGGTAGGAATATAGGGAGCATTTGCATATAGAACAGGATTCTGGGTAAAACATTAATTTTTATCACATTTACTCTCCCTAGCCATGTGAATGCGGTTTTCGTCCAGTGTAGCAAGTCTTGTTTAACCTCCGATATCAACTTGGGGTAGTTCATCGTGTATAGCGTGTCAAAGCTGTCAGTCAATTGTATGCCTAGGTAGCGAAGAGAATTCTTGGCCCATGTAAAGGGAAATTTTGTCTTCAGTATGTCAGTCATGTTCGGGGGCAGTTGTATGGGCAAAATTTCAGACTTTGAATAATTAATTGTGAAATTCGTAATCGTCCCGAAGTGTTGGAGCTCTTTCAACAGGGCGGGTAGTGAGGTCAGGGGGTTTGTCAGGTGGAATAATACATCATCTGCATATGCAGAAAGTTTATGCTCTACCTTCCCTACCGTCAGGCCCGTTATGTCTGGGTTCATTCTCACTCTATGTAGCAAAGGCTCCAATGCTAGTGCGAAGAGGAGGGGCGACAGCGGGCACCCCTGTCTCGTGCCATTCCTAATCGGGAATGTGGATGAGAGCATGCCGTTTACTTTGACCTGTGCGCTAGGTTTTGTGTACAGGGCCTGTATCCAATGTAACATGTTGGAGCCCAAACCCCATGCAGTGAGAACCGAACACAGGTAGGACCAATCTATGCGGTCAAATGCTTTCTCGGCATCCGTGGAGAGAATTAAGTAGGGGGGGAGGTGAATGAGGTGGATCGCTCGTATGGAGTTGTCCCTGGCTTCTCTTCCTGTGATAAATCCCGTTTGGTCTAAGTGGACCACTTGGGGTATAAGGTGTTTTAATCGGTTTGCCAGAATCTTTGCCAGTATTTTTACGTCAGTGTTTAGTAATGATATGGGACGATAGCTTTGTGGGGTGGTTGGGTCTTTCCCTTCTTTTGGTATAACCGATATATGCGCTAACAGGACTTCTGGGGGGATGCAGTTGCCCTTTGTCAGGGAATTGAAATATTTGCACATCTGGCCAGCCAGTATCTGGGAGAATTTTTTATAGTACGCCTTAGTGTAGCCATCCGGGCCTGGGCTTTTGCCGTTGGGGAGTGCCTTTATTGTGGATACTATTTCTTCAACGGTTATGGGGGTATCTAGTTCAGCTTGTCGGTCTATGGTCAGGGGAGGCAACCCATTAGTATGTAAGTATTCATGTATTGTACTTGCTTTGGCCGCATTGTCGGTCGGGGCCACGTCAGTGTTTAGGTTGTATAAGGTTGCGTAATAGTCACGGAACCCTGCAGCAATTTGGGAAGATTTGTACACCAAGTCTCCCGAGGGAGAGCAAAGTTTCTGTACTTGTGTTTGGGCTCTTTTTTTCCGTAGTGCTCTTGCTAACATGCGGCCACACTTATTACCCTGTTCGTAATATTTGTGTGACAAGTACCTTAACTGCTTCTGTGCCTGTCTTTCCAGTAGACGCGAAAATATGTCCCTAAGCTCTGTCAATTTTTTAAGGGTCTCGACGTCGCTGTTATGTTTGTGCTTAAGTTCCGCCTGCTGGAGTGCGGTAAGTACTCTATCGAAATCGGCCTGTCGTTCCCGCTTGATTTTGGTGCCCAGGGCAATCAGCGCTCCCCTTACGACTGCCTTGTGGCATTCCCATATTGTTCCCTCTTGCAGGTCTGCAGTGGTATTTTCTAGGAAATAGTGTTGCAAAGTTTCTGCTATCCTCGACTCTACTACAGGGTCGTCCAACAGATTTTCGTTAAGTCGCCATGTCCAGGTCCTGTGGGCACCTGAGGGCAAGTCGAGAGTGAGAATAATCGGGGCATGATCAGATATTGTTATATTACCGATGGACGACCGCTGCAGCAGTTCCAAAGAGGGCCGATCAATATATAACATGTCTATTCTGGTGTAAACGTCGTGGACCTTGGAGTAGTAGCTGTAGTCCCTATCTTTAGGATGGAGTATCCTCCAGCTATCTACCAGACCCGCAGTTTGGAGAGACTTTCGGAAGTGCCTGAGGAAGGCGTTTGTGTGTGAGGGCCGCCCGTGTGATGTATCTAGTAGGGGGTCGGGGCTGATATTAAAGTCGCCACCCAGGACTAGTAGGCCTTCCTTGAATTCCGCCAGGCGTTCCATTACTTTATCCAAAAAGGTCAGTTGGTTTGAGTTAGGGGCATAGATGGTGGCAAAAGTGTATTTCGTACCTGCGATGGTACCTTTTAAGAAAACATACCTTCCTTGAGGGTCTATAAGGGTACCTCCGGGTTGTAGGGGGCAGTGTTTGTGGACAGCAATCGCTGTGCCTCTGGATTTGCTAGTTGGCGATGTGCTCACAAACCACTGGTTATAGAGGTGAGTGGGCAGTTTGGGAACTGATTGATGGGTGAAGTGCGTCTCCTGCAAGAGAACTATCTGGGCCCTCATCTTCTTCAATTCCCACCACAGTTTGCTACGTTTGTTGGGGGAGCAAAGGCCACGGACATTGTATGAGATTACCTTAACCTCTGCCATGGAGTCGTCGTACAGTGTGTTATCTTTTCCCTTGGCGGTGCGGTCCGGCGCGAGCTGCGGCGGTTTACACGGATTCCAACTGAGGGAAAGGCGAGAGAGAGAACAAGAGAAAAAGGGAGAGGGTGGGAAGGAAGAAGAGAGAGGTTAACATCAAGAAGTACAGTGTTAAAATAAACTGTTACAAAAAACCAACTAACTGTTGGAAAAAACTGCAGGTCGAGGCCCGGGGGTGCCCCCAGCATGGGGGACCCACCTGGCCTGGGCCTGTTATCCCAAATGGGATCAATACCCATATGTGGGGGGTCGTGGGCCAGCATGGAGGTAAGTATGGAAAACAAAAACAAACAGAAGGGGGGGGGGGTCCGCTCTGCAACCACCTCTGGAAGGGTGTCCTGAAGTACCGGGTATCTGGGCGTGAGTGCCCATGTAAGAGGGGGTTTCGTGGAGTCGGGTAAGTGCTGCCTATGAGGTACAGGCCATGGGGGGGGTGTGCTAGGGCCCTAGGGATAGAGATTAAGCCTGATGAAAATGTTCCCCTCACGGGCTCTTGTCAGGAACTTCGGGCAGTCCTGTAGGCATTGTAGAATAGTTCCTGATGAGGGGGGGAATGTTCAGCACCAATGTTCAGCCCCTGTCATGCCCGGAAGGTGGGTGTTGTTGGGGAGTAAGATAGTTCCAGGTTAGCTGGCAGGATGATTGGCGGCGTCGGCTCTAGCTTGGGACATCAGTCTCTCAAGGCCGAGTGGTCAGGCAATGCATCTCTCCCTTGGCGGTTGTGACTGCGTCTCCTGTTGCGCCTTTGCGGCATCTGCATCCAGGGTTGGGGGGGTCTAGTGGCTGAGAGTCCCATCATCTCGCCGTCTCCGCGCCAGTCCGGAAAGTCCACCAAGCCCAGACCGAGCACCGAAAGGAAGTGTGGGAGGTCATCCTTTGTGCGTAAGGTTACCGTGCGGTCATCTTTAGTCGCTTGTAGATAAAATGGGAAACCCCAGCGGTAGGGCAGGCCTGCGTCTTGTAGAGCCGCCAGTACTGGTTTTAGGGCTCTACGTTGCATGAGGGTGCGTCTCGAAATGTCCTGGTAGAAGAAGAGGTGGGCACCGTCAAAGTCAAAAAAGGGTCTATTGCGCATCTTTTGCATGATGCGATCTTTAAGGGTGTATTTGTGCAATTTGCATATAATGTCTCTGGGGTTATCAGCATTTTGCGAGGGGGGTTTCAGGGCTCGGTGAGCCCGGTCGATCTCGACGGGTACTGTATTAGGGAGATCCAGTATTTCTCTGAATATCCCAACCAGAGAGGGGATTATATCTTTGGGGGCCGTAGCTTCAGGTAGTCCACGTATGCGGATGTTCGCACGCCTGCTGCGATTTTCAAAATCGTCAAGTTGCGACAATAGTGCATCTAGTTTGTGGTCCTGGGCTGTGCATCGCATTTGGAGCTCTGATATGGTGGGAAGGGTTTCATCTAGTCTTTGCTCCAGTGTCTCCAGTCCACCCTGTTACCCAGGTGTGTTGTGTCTTCTTTAAGCTGAGCTATATCTTCCTTAAAGGCCTTTTCCACCCTGGAAGTGAACCTTTCCAGATCTTCTCTTGTGGGGAGTGACCAGATGTGTCTTTTAATGTCCCCATCTTCCATGAAGTCCGCTATGTCTGATCCCCCTGCCTTGGAAGCTGTGGATCCCGGGGATGCTGGGGGTGCAGAGTCACTCACCATTTCAGGGGATAGCCGTGGGGATGCAGGGGATGCTGCTGGCTGCACAGGCTGCGTCTGTGGTGCTGCATGAGGCTTAGCTGACTTCCCGGCCAGCGCCATCTTAGGTTTCTCGGTCGCCTTCCCTCGGGTCCCGTACAGGTACGAATCCAGCTGCCCCTGTTTGGATTTATTAGCCCCCGGGTCCTGGTTTGTGTTCCGCCGACGTTGGGACATATCCTGAGCCGTTTTCAGGCTCGGATTCTCCGGTATGCTGTGATCTGTGCTGCGGTGGATGCGGAGCTGGGAACAGACACGTCCTCACAGCTCCATGTCCAGGACACGCCCCGAGCCGTGCCCTTTTTGTCCTCTCGCGGCAGTAGTACGGCGGGGTGGGGAACCCGCTGTGCCTGCTGGGAGGGGATATAAAAGGGGGGCGGACATCTTGCGCACGAGGTCCATTCCCCAGGCACCTTTAGCCTGGGGGCTGCTGCGGTTCGTCTGTGCCCAGGCGCCCTTGGCCTGGGCGCGTGGAGTCGTTAAGTCCCAGGCACCTTCGGCCTGGGGTGAGGTACTATACCAAGAGGCCAGGGGCCCAGTACCTTCGACTGGGTCCCGCGAGGGCGAAGCATTCCTAAGGTGCCCCCGCTATTGGGTGCCTGAATCCTGGGTGTGAGGGACCGGAGACGTGACCTCCCCGTAGAGCCAGCGCAGCATTTGCTGGTGCCGGTGGAGGCCTATGGTGACCGTCCGGATGGATGTCTTCCTCTGACAGGGGTCGTTTGTTCTAAAGAAGGTACTTCATGTTCTCATGGTCTGTGGCAGAGACCCATCTTCCTCAGGTCAGTGGCAGGCCTCATCCAAGGCCTGTAGCAGGGGCCTCAACGTTTACCCAGGTCAGTGGCAGTGACCAAATTCACGGTCGGTGGCAGCGACTGTGCGCCAAGCCTGTTTGCACTAAACGGAACAGGAGGAACTTTAATTCATCAGTTGTGCCTGGACCTACTCTTCCCTACACCTTGTCTGTTCTTTTAAAAGTCAACCAGTTTCAAGTCAATAAAACAGTGTTGGACTTTTCTTGGTGTGGAACTCGTGTTACTGGAAGCTAAGTGTCCTTGTCAGTGACCGTAGCAATCATCCTCCATAGGAGAAGCTGAGGTTCCGGCCTAAAACGCAGACCCGAGGGTAAATGGTTTAGCTCACATCTCTGCATCCTACATCAGAGAGCCGAGCTGGTGGTGTGCATCTTTCCCCCTTCTCCCAGATACCCCTAGACGAGTAAAACCAGCCGTGAAGAGAGGGGAGAAGCTGGGGCAGGACCGCTACACATACATGTAAATATATTCCAATGGCCACAAAACAGTGCCTTGAAAAAGTATTCATACCCCTTGAAATTTTCCACATTTTGTCATGTTACAACCAAAAATGTAAATGGATTTTATTGGGATTTTTATGTGATAGACCAACACAAAGTGGCACATAATTGTGAAGTGGAAGAAAAATTATAAATGGTTTTTCATTTCACATATTTATTTGTAAAAAAAAAAAAGTGTGGCGTGCATTTGTATTCAGCCCCCTTTACTCTGATACCCCTAACTAAAATCTAGTGGAACCAATTGCCTTCAGAAGTCACCTAATTAGTAAGTGGAGTCCACCTGTGTGGGATAAAGTTGTGGAGAAGTTTAAAGCAGGGTTAGGTTATAAAAAATATCCCAAGCTTTGAACATCTCACAGAGCACTGTTCAAACCATCATGCGAAAATGGAAAGAGTATGGCACAACTGCAAACCTACCAAGACATGGCCGTCCACCTAAACTGACAGGCCGAGCAAATGGCGCATTCAGAGAAGCAGCCAAGAAGCCCATGTGGATCTCTGCAGCTCCTCCAGAGTTACCAACTCAGGTGGCAGAATCTGTCCACAGGAAAACTATTAGTCGTGCACTCCACAAATCTGGCCTTTATGGAAGAGTGGCAAGAAGAAAGTCATTGTTGAAAGAAAGCCATAAGAAGTCCTGTTTGCAGTTTGCAAGATGTTATGCGGGGGACACAGCAAACATGTGGATGAAGGTGCTCTGGTCAGATGGGACCAAAATTTAACTTTTTTGCCTAAAAGCAAAACGCTATGTGTGGTGGGAAACTAACACTGCACATCACCCTAAACACACCATCCCCACCATGAAACATGGTGGCGGCAGCATCGTGTTAAGCAGGGACAGAGAAGCTGGTCAGAGTTAGTAGGAAGATGGATGGAGCCAAATACAAGGAAATCTTAGAAGAAAACCTGTAATGCCTTGTACACACGACCGGACTGTCCGTCAGAATAAATTCCGACGGATTGTCCGATGGAGTTCTGACAGAATTCCGCTCAAGCTGTCTTGCATACACACGGCCACACAAAAGTCAGACGGTCAAAAACGCGGTGACGTACGACGAGCCGAGATTAATGAAGTTCAATAGGCAGTTCAGCTCTTCTGCTTGATTCTGAGCATGCGTGGTTTTTAGTCCGTCGGAATTGCATACAGAAGAACGGACTTTCCGATATAAATTTTTGTCCGTCGGAAAAAAAGAGAACAATTTCTCTATCTAAGTCCCTCGGAATTTCAGAAGGAAAAAGTCCAATAGGGCATACACACGGACAGAATATCCGATGAAAAGAGCCCGTCTGACTTTTTCCATCGGATAATCCGTGTTTACAAGGCATTGGTGTTTACAAGGCATTAGAGTCTGCAAAAGACTTGAGACTGGGTTGGAGGTTCACCTTCCAGCAGGACAACATCCCTAAACATACAGCCAGAGCTACAATGGAATGGTTTCGATCAAAGCATATTCATGTGTTAGAATGGCCCAGTCAAATTCAAGACCTAATTCCAATTGAGAATCTGTGGCAAGACTTGAAAATTGCTGTTCACAGACGCTCTCCATCCAACCTGATAGAACTTGAGCTATTTTGCAAAGAAGGGGCAAAAATGTCACTCTCTAGATATGCAAAGCTGGTAGAGACATCCCCAAAAAGACTTTCAGCTGTAATTGCAGTGAAAGGTGGTTCTACAAAGTATTGACTCAGGGGGGCTGAATACAAATGCACGCCACATTTTTCAGATATTTATTTGTAAAAAAAAAAATTAAAACCATTTATAATTTTTCTTCTACTTCACAATTATGTGCCACTTTGTGATGGTCTAGCACATAAAAATCACAATAAAATACATTAAAATTTTTGGTTCTAACATGACAAAATGTGGAAAATTTCAAGGGGCATGAATACTTTTTCAAGGCACTGTAAATATTCTGGCCAGTAGAATACATTTATACTCAACCACCATATGCGCATAAATGCACAGACATATTGTAACATTTTCTATAAGCTGTGTTCATAAGGCCTAGAGCAAAATCTACTTCTGCGTTGCCCATGTATGTATTTGTCAGCATCATGTGTTGTCTACTGTGACATGGTTGAGCTCAACCAATCAACTTGTTCAGTTACACTTTGAAAATGAAAGGTAAAAGCTGATTGGTTGCCATATCTGCTCCAGTCTTAGTAAGCGTGATTGTATATTAAGTATTGGGTAATAAAGTAAAACCAAAGGAAAAAAAGTTTTGATAAAGCTCATCCTGCAACCTTGTCACCTTGGTGCCACAGTTAAAAGCTGGTCAACCTGTAAAAGAATAGTTTTAATACTTACCAGTCCAGCAGGTGATGAATTAAATCTATGATTTCTCCTTACAATATTGGTTCGACATTCACAGTTTTTAGAGAATTATCATTCATGTGGTGTGGCAGCAACAGGCAGTGTGCGTGAGAGCAGAGACACTCCCAGCAGGTGAGGTTACACAGGGTATGTTGTGTGTTTCTACTATGCAGGTAATAGGTCATACGGGACTGTGGCACATATTTTAGTCATCATTACCTGTCAGATTTCAAGAAAAGAGAATGTGAGATAGCATGTGTGGTGGATGCTGCACAACCTGCAGCATTTCCTGGGTTAAATTTAAAGATGTAGTCCAGGTATAAATATTGTTACATTGGTCCAACTTAGTACCATACTTATGGGATCCCTCCAGAAGCTGGAAATCACTGAAGTACACACTGCTACATCAGCAATCGCCACTTGCTTCGGGGTCCTGTGCTGAGCGGCTGGTCTGATGCATTGGGAACACGGGAGGTTGGGCACTTGGCACGGGTGCCATTAAGAGAATGCTTTGCATATGCTCAGTGAATGCAAAGCATTCCTCTGATTAGCTGAGGTGGAGAGGCAGGGAGATCAGATCACATTCACCACCTGGTCTAATCAGAGAATGCTTTGCAATCATTGAGAAAATGCAAAGCTTTCTCTGAATGGCACCCATACCCAGTGGCCAACCTTCTGTGTTCATCATGCAGCAGGGCAGCTATTTGGCACGGTACCCAAAACCCAGTGGAGACCACTAAAGTACTGATGCCTAATTCAGTGATTTCCAACTTCAACGGTTATCCCACAGGTAGTGTATGTGCATAGTTACAATCTTCCAAGCTGGAACAATGTAAAAATATTCATTCCTGGAATTATTCTTTAAGTGGCATGGATCTTTTATGCTCTTTGCCTCTTTGCCCTCATCCCAATTATTTCTCAAGTTGCCCATGTCATAAGATGATCTTGACCAGATTTAGCTGGTTACAATTGAGATGTAGCTGGTTATGATTGAGTCTAGAAATAATCAAATGCCAATGGATGCTGCCCAGTCTCCTCAGACATCTACTGACCATTTCTTCTTGAACATGGATGGATCAAGCCTCTCAAGCATTAGAGGAATAGGATATCCCCAAGGCCCTAAAGAAACAGAGAATCAGTGAGAGTCTGAGAGCACTAGCTGTAGAGGCAATTCACAACCTAAAGTTGGAAAAACAGAACTGTATAACCTCACACAAAATTGAGGCGTTATAGGCTGTGTTCGGGAGATTCAAGAAACTTTCTGACCTAATGTACAAGTTTGAACACACTTATCAATACAGAGGATAGAATTTGTCCAACTACATAGTCTGATTGGACAAGATTCTACACCAGATCATGCAAGAGAAAGGGATAGTGCCACGGGACACTGACAGAGTTCAGCTTGTCAAATCTTACAGGGAGCCCATCCAAACCATCCTATTGTGTTAAAGTTTCTACTGAAGGGCTCCAAAAACACATTTATGTTTCCAGAGTTGATGAGGGAAGTTGAGGAGGAAAAAGATTCTGACGGAAAATAAAAAAATGCTCAAAGGGGAAGTCCTCCTATGCTCTGCTCCGGCAGGAGAGTACTTCTTGGAGGATGACGACAAGTTGGTGCATAAGCCAGGTGTTGGGCTGCCGAGAAAGACCCCTCACCAAGTGCCTTCTGATCCGACATTGCAAGATCAGCTGGCTCAGGTGAGGCAGACTGATCTGAAGACGTACAAACAGCCAACACTGTTTAGGTTGACTCAGAAGTAGCTACACTAAAAGTGGCCGTGTCCCAATTGAAGGAAATTGTAACCCTGCTGTCGCAAAGGATGAGTGAGCAACTTGGGAAGATAACGCAAGCAACTCTTCCTGATCGTTCGGCAGATTTGGTGATCTGCTACAATTGTGGAGGTGTAGTCCACTAATAACTTGAATGCCCAAGTCTACCAAAAAGGGGAAGAGCACTGACAGAGAGGAAACGGAAATTCTCAAGAGTTGGCCAGATTCTTGACTAACTCAGCCGGCTTCAGAACATGTTATGATACAAGAGAGAGGGATAGGCCTGTGCTCTTAAGTAGGGCCTCATCTGACACCCCAAAGAGACAACAGGGAATGCCTGTTTCTGTACACGCTGATCAAGAGAGAGACATCCGTCAGTGTCCAAAACATTGTCAGAAAACACTGCTTTGGGCCCTGTGGAAGAATGCAACAAGTTATGTTGACTAGACCTGCCTCGTCAATCAAAACTACCAGAATCCCTGGCAAGTTGATTTTCCTGTGCTGCCTGTTCTAGTGGAAGGGCTTTACATAATAGCTCTTCTTGATTTAGGCGCTTAAGTAACTTTGTTGACTGGAGACTTCTAAAAAAAAGCACTTGAATTATATACCCTTGCAAAAGTTGGAAGACTTTCGGAGCAGAGAAGTACCCCTGTCATGTGTACTTGAGGGTCAAGTAGACAATAAATACATTAACTCTTGGAGAGTCTTCCAAGAGGGATTTAATGCTATGTATAACCATTTATTTTTATTTTTTTGCTTGCCCCATCCCTCAGGTCTTTCCCTATATGTGGGAGTTAGTTTGTTCTTTATTTTACATCACGGGACACAGAGCTTAGTAATTACTATGTGGGTTATATTCCACCTTCAGGTGCTGGACACTGATGTAATCAATTAGACAGGAAGTTCCCTCCCTATATAACCCCTCCCATACTGGGAGTACCTCAGTTTTTTCATCAGTTTCTCCGCATAAGCTGTTTTTTTCTGCTCCTAATAATGGATTAAAAGTCCTGAGATTGAAAGTTCACTAACAGAGGACAGGGAACAGGTGCAGGCTAACAAGGCGGAGGTATCAGAAGTAGGTTGCTAGGAAAACCTCCACAGGATCCTTATCCTGGTGCTGGCTTCAGGCTAGCCAAACGCACAACTGCTGGGATGCACTGTTGCACATTGCTAACGCACAACAGCTATATCGCATGATTGCGGAAACGCACGTCTACAGAGGATAACTTCCTCTTTACCAGGCCACATGTTGGCATAAAATACATGAGTTTGGAATGTACAAGATGCATGTGGGGTAAAAAGACAAGTAACAGAACATGTTTATTGTTGATCACATAAAAATACATGTTTCTGTTTGTATGGATTACATGTAATTTTACATAGTCGCATGAGGATGCTTAATCATATTAAAGTGCCTAAATCGCACAGAGAGGCTTGTTTGCACAGAAATGCCTAAAATCGCATAAAATGCTTGATTGCATAAAGATGCTGGATCACACAAGGTTGCCTGATCACACGAGTCCTTGATTACCCAAGGATACTTGATCACACAGAGAGGCTTGTTTTCACAGAAAGGCCTAAAGTCGCATAAAGATGCCTGATTGCATAAAGATGCTGGATCGCACAGGAGTCCTTGGTCACACAAGGGTACATGTCCGCACAGTAGTGCTTAAAATGCATAAGATGTTTGATCGCATAAAAGATGCTGAATCACATAAGGATACATGATCGCCTAAAGTTGCATGTTCGCCTAGATTTTGCATGGTTGCATAATGAGGCATGATAATTTAAGTTTTCCTAATTATACAGGATTCCTTGTGTTCACATAGGAATACGTGTCTGCATGAGTACATGTTGCATAACACGTTCTCCAACGCATGCTTGCTTGCAAGATGCCCGTTCCACAGCACACGTGCTATATGTATGCGTGTATACAGCGCACACTTTTTTATGTTGTGCCTAAAACATATTTGTATGAATTCATGCTTCAATGAACGCATGCTTCCATAGAGGCATATGGCTTTAACTCTTGCCACATACACATATGGGGAGCCATTTGCATATATGTTTATTTACATGGGACTGCAGAGGTTGTCTGCGTTTCGCAGGAGAGCAGCACCTGATCCAGTTGGTGGCCTTTGGGTTAGCCACCGTGCCTGGGTTTACAGGGTGCTAGGGCCTGCCTCTAGCAGGTCTAAAGGCCCAGGGTATAGCAGTAATGGCATACCGAGGCAATCTGCTGCTGATAGATCAGTCAGTAGCATGGCTGGACCTAAGTGTGTCCAGCATGGTCAAATATCTGGGACTCCTGGGTTAGGATCCCAGTCTACAAGTATATTTTTACGTTCGGTAAGAAGCTTGGAATGTGTGGGACACAGCCCAAAAAGGAGAGGTTTTTGCCTCAGACAAAGGTAGAGCTATAAGAAAGCTGGTCTATGTGGTCAAGGCAAGGAAGAATTCCTTACATTTGCCTTTTTGCTTAAGGTGCTAGGGAAGATGGTGGCTTCATTCAAAGCGGTTCCCTATGGTCAGTTTCTTTCAAAACTGCTATAAACATTATTCTGTCAGCCTGGAGTAATTAGATCCTAACCTAGCATTATCCAAAGGGTCTGGTCCCAGGGATACGCTGGAGTCTTAGTTGGTGGTTCTTAACCAAAAGATTGGCAGAAAGGAAGATTCTTCATGCCGGTTACTTGGAAGGTGGCGGCTACGAAGGCTGGCCTCTAGGGATGGAGGCCAGGGCTGGAAGAGACCAGTGCCCAGGGGAAGTGGTCAAGCTCCAAGTGAGCCTTATCCGTCAACATTCTAGAGCTACGGATGGCACGTCTGGCTTAAGGGCCTAGGCGTTGAGGTTGCAGGATTGTTTTGTCAGAGTACAATCCGACAATGCCATACCAATGATTTACTTTGTTTACCAAGGAGGCACTAGTAGTCACGCAGCCAGAGGGAAGTGAACCATGTTCTGGCTTGGGCAGAGGAGCTTGTGCCTTGCCTATTGACAATCTTTATTACATGAAATTGAGAATTGGCAGGCGGTTCTCTGGAGCCATCAACAATTGTTCTTGGGAGAATGACCTCTACACCCCGACTTTATTCTGGCCAAATGCCAGAGAAAGGGTACTCCGGACATAACATTTATTGGCCTCCAGGTTCAACAAGAAGTTGCACAGCTTTGTGTCAAGGACAAAGGATCCACTCGCATGTGAGACAGAGGCGTTGGTGATCTCGTGGGACCAGCTGTCACTGGTTTATGCGTTCTCTCCCCCCAGTGCCGCGACTATCGTGGCTTCTATGCAACATCTGAGGGGAACGAAAGCTGGCCTATTAGCTCCGGCATGACCCAGACAACCCTACTGTGCAGGAATCGTAAGAGTGGTTGTAGAGGACCCAGGGTCCCTTAGATCTTGTCCAGACCTACTTTACAAGGGGGTATTCCATCCCGTCTTGCAAACTTGGGAATTAATGGTCTGGCTGTTATAGCCCGCATTCTTGAGGATCGGGCTTTCAGAATCAGCGGCAAATTACCTTGATTCATACAGAAGAGCTGGCCTCCAGGACCATGTATCATAGGATCTGGAAGGCCCATGTTCCTGGTGTGAAACCAAGGGATGGCATCCCTGGAAGTATGTCATAGGTAAAATTCTTGCCTTCCTACATTAGGAAAGGAGATGGAGCTAGCCTTAAGTTCCATCAAGGATCTGATTCGGCCTTGTCAGTATTTTCAAAGGCTTTTTTTTTGCGTCGCACTCTTTGATCCGGGTCTTTATACAAGGGGTAACGCGTATAAGTCCGCCAGTTAGGGCGCCCTTGTGCTCGGAAGATTGAGTCTAATTTGGTCAGCTTACAAGGTCAGCACTTTGGGCCGATGCACCATATATCCCTTCATCCTTCTCACAAGGGATTTGGTGTTCTTGGTTGCGGAGTTTCAGAATTGGCAACTTTCTTTGTATAGAGCCATACTTAATTATTCTTAAGGATAGGGTGATGGCAAATCTTCACCCGGCCTTATTTCCTAGAAGGATCTAGTTTTCATTTCAATCAAGATATTCTTGCCTTCCTTTTTTCCAGAGCCTTGTTCTGCGGAAGAAAAGGTTATTGTTTTCTCTCAAGATAGATGAGAGCAGTTAAAAATCTATCTGAAGGTTTCAGATATAGAAAACTGACGTTTTGATTGTGCTGCCAGAAGACCCTAGAAATGGGCAGGCAGCGTTCAAATCAGCTATTAAAATGGTTACGCTCTCTCGTTAGTATGAGAGCAGTTAAGGCCTATCTGAAGCGGCTGCTCAGATACGGAAAACTGATGTTGGGGCGCTAACAGGAGGCCCCAGAAAAAGGCAGGCAGCGTCTAAATCAACTGTTTTCAATGTTGATTCATCTGATTAATATTCAGGCTTGTGGTTAAAGAGAGGGTTCCCCTGTTTCTTTTAGAGTGCACCCGAACAGGATAGTAAGCGCTTCATGCGCAGTGCATTACCAAGCCTTTATGACTCAGATTGCAAGGCCGCAACTTGGTCGCCGGTGCATACGTTCACTAATTCTATCAGGTGAATGTAAGGCGGCAAGAGGATGCCGCTCTTTGGCGCAGTATGCTGCAGGCAGCAGTATAGGTCCTCACATCTGATGGCGGTTTGCGTTAGTTGTGTCTCCCTCCCCTCAGTAGGCATTGCTTTGGAACGTCCCACATAGTAATTACTAAGCTCTGTGTCCCATGATGTACGATAAAGAAAATAGGATTTTTATAAAAGCTTACCTGTAAAATCCTTTTCTTGGAGTACATCACGGGACACAGAGCTCCCACCCCTCTTGTTTGGGGATATTGGGACACTTATTGCTTTGCTACAAAACTGAGGTACTCCCGGTATGGGAGGGGTTATATAGGGAGGGAACTTCCTGTCTAATTGATTACATCAGTGTCCAGCACCTGAAGGTGGAATGTAACCCACATAGTAATTACTAAGCTCTGTGTCCCGTGATGTACTCCAAGAAAAGGATTTTACAGGTAAGCTGTTATAAAAATCCTATTTTTGTCACACAATTATCTTGTTGTTTTGTTTTTAATTATTTATTTCCTCAGAATGTGCCATCTGAGACATAATGTGAGATGTTGGCATTGATCCTGATTAAGGGAGATGATCGCGAAACATGTCAATCTTTAAGATGCCACATGGTTATAATACAGTCTGTGGACTGAGACAAAGCTTATATACCTGATGTTCATTCATATGTATATGTTGATTTTAATGGTTGTAATTACAAATTGGTAGAAGAAGCCAATCACAGGACGCAATGCTTCTAGGAGGGAGGAGCTGAGCCCGTGACGTCATGCCGCTCTCCTGCCGAGGTGGCAAGTCGGCTGGTGACTGATACTGCCTGTTTCCCTTAGTGGCAGGCTTCACTGCCTGTTTCCCTAAGTGGGGATAGCGGCGCCGGCACACGATCCGAAGGACGGATCGGCCTCGGGCAGCCGACATCGCTGGCACCCTGGACAGGTAAGTGTGCTTATTAAAAGTCAGCAGCTACAGTGTTTGTAGCTGCTGACTTTTACATTTTTTTTTACACAGCTGGACCTCCGCTTTAAGCACAAATTTCTGATAATTTTATGGAGAGGACTAAGAAGATACAACCATGCCAATGGTGCAGCAAAAAACATATAGCACAGTGAGGAAGGTTTGTGGTCCAGGATGATAGGACAGTCAAAATTAGAAGCAGCACCCCCCCCCACAGTTGCGGAATGCCGGCCGCCCGCATACCGGAAGCAGTGCGGCCACTTTATAGGGGTCCTAGACTAACTTGCCTATCAGCCCTGTCCGCCCCATTAGACTGGCGCTACACTAACAGTGTAGCGCAAGCTGGCGGGGACTCTTTCTGTGCTGCCCCCCCTGCAAAGTGCTGCCTAGGCCTGGGCCTTGTTGGCCTAGGCCAGGATACATCGTTGGTGGCATGGCACAATCATTTTGAACACCCACTGATCATTTAAAAGGTCAAGCGCTGCACGGAGTGCAGCTTCTAATTTGGATTATATTCCGTAATGACAACACTCTCTCTATTTTTCTCTGTAGAAGAATTTCGATCAAGTTTGTTTTCCTCATTGTGAGATTTTCCAGTGGTAGTCCAGTGATGTCGGCTTCACATTCTGTGTTTTCAGGTGGAAGTCATTACCTCTTGATGGATGAGATCTCCCGGACCCTCCAAAACAATGGGCACGAAGTGAGAATGTTCCTGCAGTACGCAGACCAAATGCCTCCAGGTGATTGTACAATAAAATTAACAAGATCTCTGATGATAATTACAGGTGAAGTTAGATATAGGTTTAGCGTTGTGCAAATTATATGTTAAAAGTTATATAACATCCAACTCTAGCCAAAACTTTTTCCATTTAGTTTTCTGTAGAATGTGGAAGGGTTAGAACCTTTTTCAATATTTTATTGCTGTCTATAGAACAGGACGTTGGCAGCACAGTGGAACTGCATGCCGCAGTTTTATGTTTAACTGAATAATGTGCGAGTTCTCGCACCCCTGTGGTCATTAAACAGACCACCTCAGCAGGCCTCAAACCAGAAGGAACATGTCTTCTCATCCACCAGGGACACTTGTCCTGGCAACTACCTCAGAGTAATTTTGAGGAAAATCGTGCAGAACACTGATTATCCTCCACCAGTTCTTCTTTACTTACATGGCATTGAAGAAAGCAATTAAATACTTTGCAAGGCCTCACACACTCATGGTCCAAGCCCAGTCCCTGGAGAGCTCCATTCCGCAGTGGGTGCTAAGATATGGTCCCATCTACTAAGAATAGTAGCTTAAACAAGCATCTGTCCAATTCTCCAACAGGGCCTCCATAACTGGCCAACATTCACTCAAAACTAGTCTGAAGATTATTATATGAGTGGTATTGGCTGCAGAAGCCACTATGAAATTAGTTGCCCCGGTACAAACTACTAAAAAACTGTGCTTTGTTTTTGATGTTCAGGTTACAAGCGGCCAACAAGTCCATATCCAGTGACCACTTTTTCCTTAGATGAGAAATTTCTTCAAGAATTTATGGATACACTTATAAAAATCCAGAAGGCATTTCTACAGGGCAGGTATGGTAAATGCGGTATTGAAAGACCCCTGCTCTTTTACCTGCCACGTTATACGTTCACTGTGAATAACTGTTTCATTTTGGCTGTTAGTATTTTTTCTCAACTCCCACCCATAATCTAGTTTTTCTGTCTGTTGGTAATTCCATCCACCTTGCATTTTGTTCCAGTCACCATTCCATCCACATGTGTGTTGCTGGAGTAATTAATATTATAATCCACTATCTGGATGTTCACGGTTTTTAAAATCTGCACAGTTTTGGGTTAAACCTCAATTTAAAAGATCTTCAAGGTGTCATCCTGTTTAGTTAACTGTCTGCCTACACTTCTGAGATTGTAAATTAGACATCAGTCTTTCTCCCATTTGATCCAGTGGTGGTGCTCTCCATACTCCTTCATGGTGGTTGGTCTTTTGCTTTTACACGTGGTACGGAGCCTTTACAATTTGAATATCTGTTTTAGTGCGTGGACTATTTTGTATCTTTCTCTGCTATGGTCATCTGCTTAATGAGCTCTTGATTTTGGTGACATCTAAGCTATGCATATAAGGTCTTGGTGGTCCCTGTAGAAATCTGCATGTGGACATCCGTGTAATACCAATGACAGGTTAACTCCACCTATAGACTGTATAATACTGTACCAACTATATAAATGTTGTCTTGTTGGTCCCTATTGAAGTGCAAATGTGGATATCTCTTTCTCTAACAGAACACAGTCTAAATCTACCTTGAGACTCTCCATATTTGGAGTGTTCAAGTTTTTGGGATTAACAGCATTACAGCATCTACAGATTGAGTATGTTACCTCAATGTGCTGGTTCCAACCTATGGTTGTGTCACATTCTCAGCAATACAAGAAGTCTTTAATAAGCTCTCCTGGAATGCAACCCGGATGATGCATTATCATAATATTCCCACAATTGTCTCATTTTGCTTTCAAAAATGAAATGTGGACCGTCCTGACATTAATGAACACAATGTCCTACCAGTGCAACTTGACATTTCACCAGTCAGAAATCATGAACTTCTTGAGGGAGGAACATTATGACATTGCAGTTGTAGATGCATTTGACCCCTGCACAATGCTGGTCTGTGAGAAGCTGGGACTCCCATTTATTGCTTTCTTCCCTACGTTTATGGCCAACGCTTACCGTGTAGGAATGCCGAGTCCTTTGTCCTACATTCCATTGTTCCAGACACAGCTCACCGACCAGATGGATTTCTTTGAACGTTTAAAGAACACGTTGGTATTTTTGGCTTCATTAGTATTCCAGACAAAGATGGACTCACTTTTTGATGGTGTCATCAAAGAACATTTTCCTGCTGAATCTAGACCTACTATAGCTGATCTTCACTTGAAAGCTGAGCTCTGGCTGTACAATGTAGACTTCACTCTTGAGTTTCCTCGTCCACTTCTGCCTCACGTTCAGTACATTGGGGGATTATTGGCCAAACCTGTAAAACCATTATCACAAGTGAGTATGATTGAATGACATCTGTTTTAATAAAACAAGCTAAAAAGATATTAAAGTCCAACTCAAGCCAAACCTTTTATTAGTTTTGGAGACAGTGATCCACCACTAGGATTAGAAATAAAGGGAATATGGGTCAATAGAACAGAAAGACCGACAGCAAAAAAAACCTTGGAAGAGGTTCTAGCATTTCTTAATTTTACCAGAAAAAAAAAGTGTTTTTTTATTTTCTTCAAAATCTAAAGCCCATCTCGATCCAGCAATGTGTGCGAGAGCAGAAGCTCTCCCAGGTCTCTCTCCCCTCATTAGCTCACACAGCAGCAGGAGCCATTGGAACCTGCTGCGGTCAATCACAGCCAGTGATCCAATGAGTAGAAAGTGGGGGGCCAGGACGAGCTGGCCTCTGTGTGTGAATGGACAATATCCATTCACAGGAGTGAGGCTGGGGAGCAAGCCTGCTTGAGTGCCCCCATAGCAAGAGGCTTGCTATTGATGACATTGGAAGGGGGAGAATCCAGGACCACCAGCAGAGGACCCAAAACCATTGTACAGAGCATGTAAGTATAACATGTTTTTTAAATCATAACCTTTAGAATCCCTTTAAAGTGGAAGTAAATAAAATGTTTTAAAAATTTGCTGGCAGAGTATTTATGACAGAAGAGACCCTATCGGTCTCTTCAGCCAAAAAAACATACTCCTGTCTGTCAGCTGTCATGTACACTGTGCCGCACATGCGCAGCTCAGCAAACATTTACAGCCCCAATCTGTGCTGCAGCAATTCAACTCCCGTGAGCACACGGGGAGCAGTGGTGGGTGGTCCACAAAGAGTGCAGGGGCACCGCCCCCCCAGCCTGCACAACCCATGTATGTGGCCGTGCACTGTGCGGGGCGTCAGAACAACAGGTCTCTACCAGGTCCCTCACCCCCTCACAAGCACGTGCCCAGAGCCCAAGGCCCCAATTGGCCTGTTTCATGTTGTCCTCAGGACGAACCCCGAATCCTCCCACCCTGCGATACCAGCAAATCAAAATCGGCTTCCGGCTTTCTGCCCAGGCCCAATCAGGGCAGGAGGCCGAAGACCCAGAACCCAGAAAGAAGACCAGGTCAATACAGAAGCTGCGGTGCTGGGCACCAGGGGAGCAGTGACTGCTGAAGGGCTCCGCCCGTAGGGTTAATGCAGACCTGGAGGGGCCCACCTGCGCCCCCCCCCAAAAAAAAATCCTCCAGCACCTGTCACCACTGCATGGGGAGTGATGTCATCGTGGCTGGGTCTATCAAACGACCGAAGGCAAGGAACCCGAAGGAAGACCGGGCGAAGATGGAAGCGCGACGGATCGATCCCGCCTCAGCGCTGGATGGCACCGTATGACAGGTAAGTCTGCCATAATGTATTAATATGCGGGGGGGGGGCCCTAAAAAGAAAAATATATAGCGGAGTTAACTACCACTTTAAGTATTGCAGAGGTGGCTGTTGACACTGATTCTATACCCCCTGCAGCATTTCCAATCAAGAACAGCTGAAGTCAGATGCATAGGGTTTTACTTTAGTTTTTAAAAGCGTAGGCAGAACATAACACATACAATTTGCTCACAGAGCCCTGCAGCAATAGGTATAGCGCGCAATAATGGCGCAGCGCGGTAATCCACCACGCGCAGATATTATTGTATACGCACCCTGTGGCGCACTAAAACAATAGTCTATCTCCCCTCCCTGGTCAGGCCCGACACAGAATAAATCTCAGTCTTTTCATTAAGGATTTCTTTGCATGCAAACTTTCGGTGGTGCACTTGATGAAACAGTATTTTGTAATCCATAAAGTAGGCAGTCACAAGGAACACTATACTGGGGACCCTTTAAGTCTGTCCCGCTACTGGTCTCCAGTGGAACAACAAAACAAACGATCGGTGGGCCAAGGCAGTCTATAGGCCTAAACACGGTACAGTCTATTGGATTGAGCAAGTGCTCGCTCACCACTCCGGACGCGATTCCAGTCCGGGACTTCCACCCGCTGTGTCTCCACACACAGCGTCCGCCACGATCGGGTCCCCGATCCAACCAATGTCCTCACTCGACAAGTCAGATACCACTCAGGCTCCCCAGTGGGTGGAAGGCTCTTTGGAAGTTACGCAAGGCCCCAGGCTTCAGGCCTTGCACTGCAGCAGATCCGCACAGGAAGAACTGTTGCTTGCAGCGCGGTGTCCAAAGAGACCGAGCTCCGCCTCGCCGCCTCCTTAAATAGCCCCTCCCATGAGTCTCTGCGGTGGCCAATTGCACTCTGGGTGCCGAACGGGGTTCTGGGTAACGTAGTCCCGGGGCCTTAAAGGAGACCCCGCTACACACTCCCCCCACTTAAACTCTTTGGTCCCCAAAGATAACATAACATTAAATTACAGGACGTACAACATCAATCAAAGTTTCGTATGATGTTGGCAGAGGAAATTCCCACCAAAAATGAGGTGGTGAACTCCCCTGCTCACAGGTCACACTATCATTAGTGTCCTGCCTAACTGTGCCAGAGAGTGAGTTGGGGTTACCTCCCACTAAATGAACAGTGGGAGGATCAGGGTCTTCCATACTCCTGGCAGTAACCACAGTGTCTTCCGCACTCCTCCCTATCTGTGGGTAAGTTAATCTTCTGGGAGGCTTTATGGCCCTTCGCTTCCTCTGTCCTCTTGGGCTTTCTGTTATAACAGGTTCCTCTTCTGGAACCAACTTAGGAATTTTCTTGGGTTCGGGAGCACTGGACTCCGGAGCAGGGAGGTACATGGATTCCCTTAGATCTTCTTCTGGGAGTAAGTCACAGGCACTCTCCCAAGAATCTGACCAAGGACTGGACGGGATGAACTCAGTAGCTTCTGCATTCAGTGTGCTGTCTATGGTGTCTTCTTCAGGTAGAGGATCAATAGCAGAAGTTTCTGGGGCCTGAGAAGGCCAAAGCCAATCAAGTTCTTCTCCCTCATCTTCACTTATCTCCGAGGTCTCTGTATCCCCAATCTGAGGGGTCTGGGACCGAGTGTTTGGTCTAGGAGTATCCAGAATGGAAATTGGGCTTGGGGAGTCCCTTGCAGGAGGTATCCGAACTGCTTCAGCAAGTGGGAGTAAGTGGTTTCGGTGCCAGGTCTTCAAGGGGCCCACCTTCCCTTCCGGTTTCAGCTTATAGACAGGTAGGCCCGGCAGCTTCTTACAAATGACATAGGGTTCAGGTCTCCATCTGTCTGCAAGCTTGTGCTTCCCAGGGACTCCCAGGTTTTGTAGGAGAACTCGGTCTCCAGGTTGCAGGTCCTGGATCCGAACCTTTAGGTCGAAGTTCCACTTATTGCGGGTCCCCCTTTGTTCTGAGGCCGCCTGGGCCTGTTCATAGGCTAATTTCAAATTATGTCTGAGTCTGTCAACATATCCCTTGTGGGAAGCAGCAGAACAATGGTCTATGGAAGTGCCAAAGGCCAGATCTACTGGTAGTATTGCCTCTCTTCCGAACATAAGTCGATAGGGTAAGTACCCTGTAGCGTCACTGGTGGTGCTGTTGTATGCATGCACAACTGCCGCAATGTGGTTGATCCAATGCTGCTTCTTTTCACTGCTTAAGGTCCCCAGCATGTTGAGCAGGGTTCAGTTGAACCTCTCCGGCTGAGCATCACCTTGTGGATGGTAGGGGGTAGTTCTTGTCTTCTTGATCCCCAAAGAATCCAGGAGCTTCCGGATCAACCGACTTTCAAAATCCCTTCCCTGATCTGAATGGAGCCATTGTGGTAGCCCATAGTGTACGAAGTATTTTTCCATAACCACAGTGGAAGCCTTCTGGTCTTTGGTTGGGAAGGCCTGGGCATACCGGGTGAAATGGTCGGTTACTACCAGAACATTTCCTAGTCCACTCAGGTCGGGTTTGAGGCAGAGAAAATCAATGCATACCAGATCAAGTGGGCTTTGACTTTGCAGATGGCCCATTGGGGCAGCTTGATGGGGTAAAGTCTTTCTCTGGATGCATCGTGCACACAAGTGGCAGTATTCTTCAACCTCAGCCCTCATGCAGGGCCAATAGAAACGGTCCCTGACAAGTTGGAAGGTACTTTCCGCCCCTAGGTGGCCATGATTGTCGTGCAAGGCAACCATGACAGTCTCTCGGTGTTTCTCGGGCAGGAACAATTGCCATTTGTCTTCCAGGTCATCAGAGGGGCCCCTTCGGTAGACCACTCCCTGATGCACCTGCAACCTGTCCCACTCCTTCCTTAACAGGCGAGCTTCCTTTGAAGGGTGACGTAAGAGTCTATTCGGATCCTGATTCTCCAGGGCCTCCAAGACCAATCTCCCCATGGGGTCTTCCAATTGGTCAGATCTCAACTCCTTTTTGGACAATTTTGGCAAGTTATCTTCCCCCAGTTGGGTTACCCACAGTACTGCTTAGGGACTCAGACTATGGTAACCCCTATCTCTTCTGCTCTTGAGCCGCCACTGGCTTGGAGTTCAGCCCCTTGACAGAGGGCCCGCACCCCGTCGGGTGCCACTTGAGTCCAGTCTCCTGTACTGCAGGTGGGGACATGAGATCTTCTAGACAAGGTGTCTGCATCTCGATTTCCAGCCCCAGGTCTGTACTTTAAGCCAAAATTGAAGGCAGACAGTGCCACCAGCCATCTATGTCCTGTGGCATCCAACTTTGCTGTGGTGAAAAGCTAGGTGAGGGGGTTGTTGTCAGTTTTCACTGTGAATTCTGCCTCATACAGATAGTCTCTGAGTTTGTCAACTACCGCCCACTTAAGGGCCAGGAACTCCAACTTATGGGTGGGGTAGTTCTTTTCAGAGGGAGTCAGACTTCTGCTCACATACGCAACGGGCCTCAGTTGCACTTCATGCTCCTGGTAGAGCACTCCTCCCAAACCATCATGACTGGCATCTACATGAAGTTCATAAGGCTTCTTAGGGTCTGCGTAGGCCAGGACAGGGGCAGTGGTTAAGGTTTTCTTCAACATCTGGAAGGCATCTTCACACTTCTCATTCCACTGGTCCTTGACTGACTCCCCCGGCTTCCTGGGGCCCGAGTCATCCTCGTCCCCCTCCGTCTTGAGCAGCTCGTTCAGAGGCCTGGCTATCCGAGCAAACCCCTCCACGAACCTCCTGTAATAGGAACAGAACCCCAGGAAGGATCTGAGCTCTGTCACAGTGGTGGGCCTTGGCCAGGAGGTGACTGCCTCCAATTTTTCGGGGTCTGTGGCTGCCCCATCTTCAGACACTATGTGCCCCAGATAGTTGACTGATGACTGATAGAATTGGCATTTTCCAGGTGAGAGCTTGAGCCCTTCCTCACTCAGTCTCTTCAAAACTTTCTCCAGCCTCTCTTCATGTTCTTCCAAAGTTCTTCCGAAGACAATGATGTCATCCAAGTATACTAAGACTTCGATGAGGTTCATGTCTCCTACAATCTTCTCCATAAGACGTTGGGAGGTAGCTGGGGCTCCAGACAGTCCTTGAGGCATCCGATCAAATTCAAAGAACCCCACTGGGGTTATGGAAGCCGTCTTCTCTTTGTCTTACGGATGCATTGGGATTTGATAGTACCCGCTCTTTAGGTCCATAACACTGAACCACTTGGCTCCAGACAAGCTCTGTAGGGCATCCTCTATCCTCGGAGTGGTATACTGGTCGGGTATTGTTCTCCTGTTGAGGGTCCTCTAGTCTATGCACAGCCTCAATGATCCATTCTTCTTTCTGACCACCACTATCGGGGAGGCATAGGGGCTTCTAGATTCTCGAATCACACTGGTTCGTTTTAGCTCGGCGAGCTGTTCCCTCAAGTCCTCGAGGTCTGCTAACGGAACTCGACTGACTCTTTCCCTGAAGGGCTTGTCTTCCTGGAGGCGGATTCGATGGGTGGCACTCCTTGCACACCCCACATCGAACTCATCTTGGGAGAAGATATTTTCACACCTGGTCAACTGGGCCTTGGCTCTCTCTTTCCAAGCCCTGGGTAGGTTTGGGTTCTCCATGGAAAGTTTCTCCCACACAGTGCTTTCTCCATCTGTCTTCTCCACATCCGACAAAACAACTGGGGTGGCAGGGCTCACCTGGCCCAACAGCACCCTGGCTGGGATCTCTATGGGGCCACCTGTAGTATTCCTGACACTCACAGGTACCTTACAGTGGGCCTTCTTCAGGGCCCTCAACGGGACCACTTCTGGGACTACTTCTAAGCCCGAATGTTCTCCCCTTGGATCGGGTTCCAACATGACAAAGGGCCCAGGCTGCTCCCAAGTGAGTTTCACAGTGGCTTTTAAACAGGCCACTTCCCCAGGCTGTAGCACTATCCCTTTTCTTCCCAGCCTCCAGACCTTCCCTATCCCCTCTTCTTGGGCCTGCTGTTCTAGGATCAGTCGTTGGTAGTCCGTCTTCAACATTGGGTGGATCCCAGTGGCTGTGGGGTCTTTCCCTTTTGTTAGAGGGGCCAAGAGTCTTCGGACCAGATCCGTGTTGGTCCCTATTATTAAGGAACTCTTGTTAGCTCCAGGCAGTCGGGGGCATACCACAGCTAATGTATCAAACACTTCAGCCTTCCCGTCTATGGACGGGTTGAAAGTCAGTTTTATAGGCAGATAGCCATCATTAGGGAAGCTCTCTGTCCCAATCCCCCATATCTCCAAGTCTTCAATTTTCAGGATGGGTAGGTGACTTAGATGCTTTTCAAAAAAGTCCCGGTACAACAGGGTCACTTGCGCCCCAGTATCCAATATGGCTCTTGTGTAGACTTCCTCCACTTGAACAGGTACTATCGGGGAGGGACCTACCAGCTTCTCTGAATATCGCTTCGAAGGAGTCTCCTTCCTTGGATCTTTGCGTTTTCCTTTTGGACTTTATTTCTTCCATTTCTCTTTGGACTTAAGTCTCTCTTGGGCCTGGTATGCATTGATCTCTCTCCTTTTGATGGGTGTAACCACCCGTTGAGGGACATTACTCTCTTTCTTTGGGGTGCGTTCCCTCCGAGGAACCTTGTGTTTCTTCTGAGGGGTCTTGTCCACTCTTTTCACATGTTTCTCATTCAGTTTGGAGCTCACTGGAGATGATGGGCACCCGGTTGACTCCTTCACCGGGGCCCGCTGAAGTTTTCCGGCGGCTTGCGGTTATTCATCTTTTTTTTCTTTGGACTGGCACACACTTTGGCGAGATGGCCAGCTCCTCCACAATTGAAACAAATCACATCCCCCCAATCTTCCAGGGATGCGGGCGCTGAGGTATTAGGAAACAGCTCCTTCCTCGGATTTTCCCTCTCTGGTTCCCTTGACTTCTTTTCCATCAGGGAGGTCAGCATCCCCAATACTTGGGACATTTGCGACTTCAAGGTATCCACCTCTGAGTCTCTTTCCAGGGTCATGGTCGTCCTGACCATCACCGGAGGAGGATTTACTGACTCAACTGGTTGGTTCTTCTTCTCCTCCAGCATAGCTTCTTCCTCTCTGACTACTCGGATCAAGTCAGGGTACTCCAGGCTCTTCCCGTCCTGTCTGGTGCGTAGCGCCAATGCGATGGGGTCCAGGGGCTGAGATCCTCTCATCACCTGCTGAACACGGGCCTCATCCACCCTCCGCGGGTCAATCCCCTTCTTAAGGATCATCTTATGCAGGATCTTATCCAGACGCCTCATGAAAAGTTTCTCTCCTGTCTTTTGGTAGCAGTGCTCCAGCTGGTAAGTGAGCTCAGTGATTTTCTCTGTTCCACCGAACACATTCTGCAGAATGTCCAGATAGTGTTGTGCATCACAGTCTGTCTTGCTCATCTTGAGGTTGCGTATGGTCTCTAGAGCAGGCCCCTTCAAGCTCTCAGCAATTCTCTGCTTCTTTCTGTGGTCTGGGACTTCCCCTTCTTCTAAGGCCTGAGTGGCACCGTCTAACCACTCCTCTAACCCCTCTTCACCCGAAGGTACAGGTTTCCTTCCAGAGAACATTCTGAGTTTTCTGTATCCCGACATTTGGTAGTCTGTAGGATCCTTCTTACACTGGGCTACAATTTCCCCCAGGACTGCGCATAATTCTGCGCTGAGGGTGGCAGGTGGCGATCCGGGACTTTCCTTTTTTCTCCCGTTTTTCTGCTTTTGGGGTGGGTGATGGAGATAGTTTCGGTGTCTGAAACCGTCCTCCTGGCTTGAGCAGCAGCGCGTGTATTAGGCTATAAGTCTGATCATCTATTGCTTCTACACTTGGATTCTTGAAATGCTCTGGGACTCCGTTCTTCCACTCTATTAGTGCGTGGGTCAGTGAAGAATTCGACCTGACATCCACCACCCATACCTTCTGGTGCGGGGACAGTGACATCACTAGCTGCTTCACCGCTTCTTATTGCCAGATCCCTGGGAGTTCTATGACTACTACCCCGGCTGGATCTGTGCCGACCGCTTTGCACCACTGTCCTACTTCTAGTGGGTCCATGCTGGTGCTTTTGGCGCGTTACTTGCTGCAACAGGATCCCGGACTCGAGAGCCCCCACGTGTAGCGCTACCCCCAGTTAAGAGAGCCGCTGGATTTTTGTTTCGGGCCCTGTGTACAGCACCGCCAACCCCCGACAATCTTACTCGACCCACTCTGGCACAGTTAGTCTAGGGATTATACTTGTATCACAATCAAACAGTATTGCAAGGGTAACCTCTTTGCAATAAGACAACACACTGATGCGAGAGATCAAGTATAACGGTTTTACTTTAGTTTTTAAAAGCGTAGGCAGAACATAACACATACAATTTGCTTACAGAGCCTTGCAGCAATAGGTATAGCACGCAATAATGGCGCAGCGCAGTAATCCACCACGCGCAGCTATTATTGTATACGCGCCCTGTGGCGCACTAAAACAATAGTCTATCTTCCCTCCCTGGTCAGGCCTGACACAGAATAAATCTCAGTCTTTTCATTAAGGATTTCTTCGCATGCAAACTTTCGGTGGTGCACTTGATGAAACAGTATTTTATAATCCATAAAGTAGGCAGTCACAAGGAACACTATACTGGGGACCCCTTAAGTCTGTCCTGCTACTGGTCTCCAGTGGAACAACAAAACAAACGATCGGTGGGCCAAGGCAGTCTATAGGCCTAAACACGGTACAGTCTATTGGATTGAGCAAGTGCTCGCTCACCACTCCGGACGCGATTCCAGTCCGGGACTTCCACCCGCTGTGTCTCCGCACACAGCGTCTGCCACGATTGGGTCCCCGATCCAACCGATGTCCTCACTCGACAAGTCAGATACCACTCAGGCTCCCCAGTGGGTGGAAGGCTCTTCGGAAGTTGCGCAAGGCCCCAGGCTTCAGGCCTTGCACTGCAGCAGATCCGCACAGGAAGAACTGTTGCTTGCAGCGCGGTGTCCAAAGAGGCCGAGCTCCGCCTCGCCTCCTTCTTAAATAGCCTCTCCCATGAGTCTCTGCGGTGGCCAATTGCACTCTGGGTGCCGAACGGGGTTCTGGGTAACGTAGTCCCGGGGCCTTAAAGGAGACCCCGCTACAGAGTATTAAAACAATGTGGTACAGAGTACAGATAGCTGAAGCTTTCTGAAGAAATTACTTATATGAGTACAACTTAATACCACATGCCGCAAAAAGCAATGAGAGGAGAGAAGCCACTAAATACAAACTTACATTTTGTTAAATCGGACAGGCAAAGAAAATCCATAAATAGGAAATCACGTAGGATTAGTTACCCTATCTAACCCAGTGGGAGCTATTCAGACTTTTCTGACCTTGCTGCCATGCCCAGATTGGCGTGTAACAGAGTTTACACTATGGTGACCTTCAAAGGCAAAGTGTTTGAATTTTTAATTAAAGCATTAAAAATTTCAGCTTTAATGTTTTTAAATATAATTAACCACTTCCTTACTGGGCACTTAAACCCCCCTCCTGCCCAGACCAATTTTCAGCTTTCAGCGCTAATACACTTTAAATGACAATTGCGTGGTCATAAAACGCTGTATCCAAATGACATTTTTATTATTTTTTTCACACAAATAGAGCTTTCTTTTGGTAGTATTTAATCACTGCTGGAGTTTTTATTTTTTGCTAAACAAACAAAAAAAAGATGGGGAAAATAAAAAAGTCACGTTTCATAGTTTGTTATAAAATTTAGCAAATAGGTAATTTTTCTTCTTCATTGATATGCACTGATGAGGCCGCACTGGTTGGCACTGATAGGCTGCACTGATGGGCACAGATAAGGTGGCACTGATGGGGACAAATAAGGCGGTACTGATGGGCACAGATAAGGCGGCACTGATGGGCCCTGATGGGTGGCACTGATGGGCACTGATAGGTGTTACTGATAGGTACCACTGATAGATGGCACTGATAGGTGGCACTGATGGGCACTGGTAGTTGACACTGATGGGCAGCACTGTTGATGAGGCACTGATTGGTGACACTGATAGGTGGCCCTGTGGGCACTGATAGGTGGCACTATGGTCACTGATAGGTGGCACTGGTAGGTCTCACTGGCAGGTGGCACAGGTGGGCACAGATGAGCTGGCGGCAGCTCTCCTTGATCGGGACCGACGTCCCTCTGACAGCCGCCGGTGATCGGCTTGAGGAGAAAAAATAGCCGATTACCGCCTCTGTTTACATCACATGATCAGCTGTCATTGGCTGACAGCTGATCACATGGTAAGGGGTCGGGATCGACCCCTTACTCCGATCTGTGATCAGCCGAGTCTCATTGACTCGCTGATCACAGAGCATGCCGCACGCGCCCTACAGGGGGCGCAAAGGCCGCTCGAGCACGGGAGGACGTTCATGGACGCCCTCCCGGCAAATTAGGTCCGCGCTGTAGCCATCTTTCGGCTATAGCGACTATCTGAAGTAGTTAAGCAACAGTAAAATAAACTGGATTAAAAGTGGAAAAATACAGTTCTGCCGAAAACAAAATATAACTAAATAATTAAAAGTCAGCAGCTACAAATACTACAGCTGCTGACTTTTAATATCACCTGTCCAGGGCGCCCGCAATGTCCTCACCCGAAGCCGATCTGTCCCTCGGCTCCTGGGTGCAGGCACCGGCATCCTCAGTAAGGGAATCAGGAAGTGAAGCCTTGTGGCTTCCCAGCCTGGTTCCCTACTGCACATGCGCGAGTCGCGCTGCACGTCCTGACTGGTCCCTGCTGTCTTCTAGGTTCTGTGTGTCACCCAGAAGACAACGGGGGGGGGACGGAGGAGGGGCTGGGCATCTGCTACCCCCCTAAAGGTGCCTAATGTGACACCGGAGGGGGGACCGGAAAAGCAGAAGTTCCATTTTTGGGTGGAACTCCGCTTTAAGTCCAATCCAATGTTTGCAAGGGTCACCAGCACTTACAAGAAATGATTCTCAGCATCCTTGATAGTTTCAATGTCAAATGAGTGCTCAGGACTGCAAATGCAATTATCGTTCCTGGTCCCTGAAGAGTGCATTACAGAATTAACATGCCTAATCAAAAGAAACTAAAGCCAGCCATAGATTGTTTGAATCTTAGCCGGTTCAGCAGGGACCACTTGACATTAAACCATGTATGGGCAGACTGATTGCAGCCAAGTTGATTGATCGATCAGCTTGGGTACACTATTCTGTCCGATTTTTCATGCAATTATTGCCAGCGGCTATAGCCGTTAGCAATAATCATTGTGTGTTCTCCCGGCCGGGACGGCTCCCCCCGCCAGAGGGATTCTTCTATCATCACCTGTGGTTGCAGAAAATAAAATAAAACCATCTATGCCTGGGTTTAGGGGGAGTGTTGAAGGTATGCTGGGGTGCTTTATTATGCTCCAATGGACACACACTCAACACCAACTACTCTAAATACATTTATTTATCTATCTGACAAGGTTCATAATCTGAAAACAAACATATTATTTAACTGAATGAAATTGCAATTCATAAGACATACTGTATATAATATAGATATTTCTGATCTGAGGCTTAAAGTGATTGTAAACCCTCACCTTGTAAAACAACTCATTCATTTTAAAATAGAAATGAGAGGCAAAACATGGTACAGCAGGCACATATTAGGAATATGAAATGTTGGGTTTACATACTCATGTGTTTTACTAGCCTGCAGGACTTTGTAATATAGGCACGTTTAGTGTCTGTTGGAATGATATCTTCTTCATTAAATTTATCAAGGATTCATGGATAAAAATCCAGACAAAATTAAATGTATTTTCATTATAATCAGGAACTGGAAGACTTTATAGCCGAGTCCGGAGATGCTGGTTTCATTGTGGTGACTCTGGGATCAATGTTGTCCTCACTTCCTCTAGTGGAATTCCTCAAGGAGATGAACGGTGGATTTGCTAAGATTCAGGAGAAGGTGATCTGGAGGTATCAGAGGTCAAATTGGCCACAAGAGGTGGAAATTTCTCCTAATGTGAAAATTATGGACTGGGTGCCACAGAATGATTTACTGGGTAAGAAGTGTACTACTATTAAAGCAGAAATGAATCAGTTACAGTAAATATGGAAGATCTCAATTAAAAATGCTAATGGTCTGAACAATTTCATAAAACGATCTATAGCAGCCTTTCTCAACTTTTTTGCCATGGAAGAACCACTGATATAATAATCAAGTGTCAGCGAGTGCAAGTTGTAGGTATAATAAAAAAAATAATAATGATTGGCAGTCACAGTTGTAGTGCATCCTCAACATCAGTGGTCAGTAAGGAAATTACATTTGTGGTCGGCAGGAAAATTGATTGTTTACATCAGTGGTTAATAGTTGAAGGGCCTCCATACAGGCAAGTAAAAATATAATTGGGATTTGTGGTTTCTTACCTGAGGGATGAGAGGAAAGGTTGTGCTGGCTCAAAGCTCCTGGCTCTGCCTAGTGACATTAGTGCCACAACTATGCAGGCACCATCAGACCACCACTCCTCAGTGTTCAAGGAACATATAGTAAATCTTTGAAGAACATTAGGGTTTCATGGAACCTTTCAGAAAGGCTGATCTATAGCATTCATGCTGACTGAACAACATTACAATGAATCTTTAACAGGCATTGCTGTGATTTAGGCCTGGTGGTCTAGTTAGTAATATCAATGGCTCGCTGTGGTCACGAACTTTCAAATTCATTACATGTATCTTCTCCTCCTCCTTCCTTCTTCCACTTCCTTCTTCTTCTTCTTCTACTTCCTTCTTCTTCTACTTCCTTCTTCTACTTCCTTCTTCTTCTTTTACTTCCTTCTTCTTCTTTTACTTCCTTCTTCTTCTTTTACTTCCTTCTTCTTCTACTTCCTTCTTCTTCTTCTACTTCCTTCTTCTTCTACTTCCTTCTTCTACTTCCTTTTTCTTCCTTCTTCTACTTCCTTCTTCCTCTACTTTTCTGCCTCACCTTACCCCCTCCTACCTTTCCCCCTCCTACCTTTCCCTTCTCCACCACTTTCTACTCTTAAACTGACCTTAGATGGAAAGAGATTCATCTGGTGCAGTAGGGACCGCTTGAATTCTTTATAGTTTTTCTCCTCCTTCACCTTACCTTCTCTCCTACTCCTCCCTTCCCCATCCCACTCCCTCTCCCTTCTCTCCTCCCTCACCTTACCCTCTCTTCTACTCCTCTCTTCCCCACCCCACTTCTCCTCTCCCCACCACTTATCGTTGCCACTCCTCCCTTTGAATGATTTTTTGGATTACCTTTACCAATTTCAGGGCACCCGAAACTGCGTCTTTTTGTGACACATGGAGGAATGAACGGTTTGATGGAAGCTGTGTATCATGGTGTTCCTGTTCTTGGGATTCCACTCTTTGGGGATCAGATAGAAAACATGGTCAGAGTAAAAGCCAAACAAATGGGAACTTTTATTCTACCGGACCAACTTAAGGCTGACAACTTTGCAAGCACCATTCGACACATCATTGAAAATAAATGGTAATTGTTGGCAATGTAATATCTGTGAGGTTTGCACCGATCAACATACATCTAATATCTGTGAGGTTAGACATCAGATAACTGTAACAGACATAGAATGTGTTGTGGACAGCTGAAGCAGGGCAGCTGGTTGGCACTGGGCCCGGAAGCTAGTGGAGATCACTGGAGTAGCAAAGCCACTACAGTAATTTCCAGCTTCTAGAGGGTTCCCACAGGTATGGTATATACATACAAGAATTCACCTAAAAGCCTAGTACACACAGGCCAAACATCGGGCTGCATCGGTTGGTTCAATTAAGAAAAGATTCGACATTAAGCCCGTGTGTACGACAGCCGGTCCGACAGAAGCCAGCATCCGATCAGCGCTTTCAGCCAATGGCTGACCAGTGTCAGAACACAATAGATCAGTTGAAGAGAGTGCTGTACTAACATCGCATTGTTAGTACGACAGCTCCTCCCGAGCTCTGCAGTTTTTTTTCATTCAGCCCGCTGGGTTGAACGAAAAAAAAATCTTAGTGTGCACCAGGCTTTAAAATTCTGGTGTAAAATCACTTTAGACAACAAGTCATAAAAGCATTGTACTTGACCCTGATTGTATTTTGGTTTTGTGTTTACAGTTACAAGACATCAGCAATGAAGTTGCAAGCCATCAGGAGGTCACAGCCCTTTCCTCCAGACCAGCAATTACTGAGATGGGTGGATCACATCATCCAATCGGGTGGAGGCGGTCATCTTCATCCCTATTCTTACAAACTGCCCTGGTATCAGTATTGGCTGCTGGATGTCATTCTTTTCCTCTTCGTCATCCTCACTGTGGCCATCTGCCTCATTGTGACACTGTTCAGGGCTCTCATTAGGAAATGTTGTTCTCCAGGAAAACTAAAGAGGAATTAAAGAAACTTGGCATTGTATCAGAACTGAAGATGATTTCATTGTGCTCACAACATGGATACCTCAAGTGTCAGTGAAAGTTTGCAGCCACTGATCAATAACCTCAGGGACATTGCTGTGATCCAAAGACTCATGATTGCCATACATGGCACGATACAATTGCATGATTGACATTCGATTCAACAAAACTTTCAAAAATGTAATGGTCAAGCAACGAGCGACAGACAGTGATGGTTTTAATCAACCGAAGTGGGTGGGTTCACGTAGGGTTGATTGATGGCTTTTTTTATGTGTCCTTGTAAATCTACATATAAGGGTGTAAAAAAACAAAAAAACAAAACCCACCATTGATTGACCCAGTACAATTGTTTTTCTCTTCCACAACCTTCATGGGTCGATCAAAATCATCATTATCAATTTTATTGTACTGTGTATAGTCACCATTAGATTTTAAAGCAGCATTATGCATAACATCCCTTCACCTGCCTCCAGTGGTGGGATACTTTCAGGCCAGCCTCCCGAGTTCCAGCCCAAGGTAAACACCCCCCCCCCCCCTCGGTAAGGGATCCCTCGAGGTCCAGCTCCCTCAGCACTGCTTCCCCATCTTCCACCCGTCTCGCCTGCTGGCATGGCTCATGTCTATTTAAGGGCTTTTTTGCTCCCTGCCAGGCCCACTCCTGGGGATTGGCTAAGGCCCCTAAATATTCAAGGTAACACTTCCTAGCCCCCACCCACTATCTTCCAGAACATTCTCCAACATTTTAGAAATGGGGGAGGCACCAGAGAGCTGTCAGGATGAGTCATCCAGCCCTTGCCTCTAATAACCCTGACCCAGATTCAGTGACTCAGGTTTATCCCTGGGCAAGACTATAATTTACCTACTCACTTCTAGTAGCACACACTAGAGGGTACTACATATGCATGGCAAATGATGTTATTAAATAATAGTTTGTATTGTAAACATTACAATAAAAATGACTGAACAAGACAAATCAAGGTCCTCTTATGTTGCAGTTCATCTTCCCCTACATAAAAAAAAATAAAACACCCAGTGAAGGCTGTAGAAAAATGGAAGAAAAATGTAAAAATACTTTACACATGGCTTGCAGTGTGCTTGCTTTTTTTTTTACTCTTTCGTCTTTGACTCTCTCTAAACTCCTCATTCATCTGCCCAGCCTATAAGGGCAGTTTTTTTTTTTTATCCATTCTACTAGTATTCCTGACAATGTCACAAGAGGCAATCAGCTCAGCATACTGTACAGTAACTTGGGATATGGATGAGGGTTGTAGTCTGGTTCAGGCCGATCATCATAACTTACAAGGCTGCCAGAAATAGACTTCCCTGGTTTTCTCTGAAAGTTTTTTGTGATGAAGCTCACTCTATTTAGATATTGCTCTCTCTGCCATGATCTGACATGGGAGTCAAATCTTTGTGGATGTAGAGTCACATTTAAAGGGGCCCTGGTGTAAGGCTGATATATGCCTTTTGGTGTCACATTCTGAGCACTTGTGGTCTCTGGTGAAGTGCTCTGTGGATGGGCAACATGTGAAGCAAATGTCATGGTTCCTTAGAAACCCCTTGCATTTTTCAATGGGTTATCTTTTTTAATGCTGTCCTTGAATACTTTCCTTCCTTCAAACAGAGACAATATTTCTGGGGTCTCTGCATTTGATGTTGAGGTTCTCTCTTCCTGCATTTGGAGGGCCGGGAATGCTCAATTCTATAATGTGGAAGCTTGGATCGGTCTTAGCTCTGACTAAGTCTTTGATGAATTTTTAAAACAATCAAAATGTCAAATAAAATTAAAGTGGTTTTAAAGGCAGAAGTTTTTTTTTTTTTTTTTAACCTTAATGTATTCTCTTTATTAAGGTTAAAAAAATTCTGAATGCAGCTTCCCCTATACACACCTGAGCCCAATCTCGATCCAGCAATGTGCAGGAGAGCAAAGGCTCTCTCCCTCCTCATAGGGTCAATCCCAGCCAGTAAGGAAGGAGCAGGGGGCTGGGATGAGCCATGCTCTGTGTGTCAATGGATACACAGAGTGGGGCTCAGGAGCGAGCATGCACAAATGCCCCTATAGCAAGCGGCTTGTTATGGGGGCACTCATGGGGGGAGGAGGAGCCAGGAGCACCAGTGGGGGCCCTTAGAAGAGGAGGATTGGGGCTGCTCTATTACACAGAGCAGGTAAGTATGACTTGTTTGTTATTTTATTAAGAAAAATAGCTTGTGGCTCAGTCTATTTATTTAAAAAAAATATATATATATAAATTTAAATAGTAACTGCGGTATATACACAGCAGATAAGCCATAACATGACTGACAGGTAAAGTGAATGATATTGATTATCTCATTACAATGGCACCTGAAAGTGAGTGGGATATATTAGGCAGCAAGTGAACATAGATTTGAGTGACTTTGACAAAGGCCAAATTGCAATGGCTGGACAAATGGGTCAGAGCAACTCCAAAACTTCAGCTCTGTTCCCAGTATGCAGTGGTTAAGACCTACCAAAAGTGGTCCAAGGAGGGAGAAACAGTGAACCAGTGAACAGGGTCATGGCCGACGCTGGCATGTGCTTCAATAGAAGAGCTACTGTAGCTCAAATTGCTGAAAACATTACTGCTGGTTCCAATAAAAAGGTGTCAGAACACACAGTGTATTGCAGTATGTTAGGAATGGGGTTGTGTACCGCAGACTGGTCAGGGTGTCCATGCTGACCCGTGTCCACAGCCAAAAGCACCTAATGTGCACTTGAGCATTATAACTAGGGATGGGCGAACGGTTCGGTCCCAGCATAAGCTTGGGCCAAACTTTCGTTGTTCGGACGTTCGACGAACATCCAAACAAATGGGTCGTTCGACCGTTTGTTCTGCCCCCTGAACCGGCCACAATGCATTGCGGCGCTGAGCAGTACATTGCAAGCCCTGATTGGCTGAAGCAGGGAAAGCTTCAGCCAATCAGGGCACAGAGCACTATTAGAGTCATGATTGGACACTGTCATCATGACTTTATCCACTCATGGCTCATTTCTGCTCCACAGTATAAAAGTATTCTTTCAATAGCAGCTATTTTCAGTGTGATTTTGCCGTGGAGAGAGAAAGGACAGGGCTCTGTTGGGTGCTATTAGTTAGTTAGTGTGCTATACTGTGCTATTTTGCTTCAATTGTCAGTATAGAATATTCGTTTAGTGTCAGTCTATGGATAGTGTGAGGTGTAGTGAGGAGGACCATCATTCAGCTTTGCATAGTGTGCAGCTAGAATAGGGACAGCTCAGATAGTTTCACTGTAGTGTAGTGAGACCGTGTCATTCATACATACATTAGTGTAGAGTAGGGACAGCTCAGATAGTTTCCGTATAGTGTAGTGAGACCATGTCAGTAATCTTGACATCAGTGTATAGCTATTAGCTAGAGTAGGGACAGTTCAGATAGCGTCAGTGTAGTGACGGTTGAACACCGTCTATTTGATTGCGTTACTGCCAGTTTAACTCCATATAGTTTTGTGCATTATTGCAAGTTTAACACCATTTACTTCTGTGTGCGTTACTGCCAGTTTAATGCCATATAGTTCTGTGTGCGTTACTACCAGTTTAACGCCATATAGTTTTGTGCGTTACTGCAAGTTTAACGCCATTTACTTCTGTGTGCGTTACTGCCAGTTTAATGCCATATAGTTCTGTGTGCGTTACTACCAGTTTAACGCCATATAGTTTTGTGCGTTACTGCAAGTTTAACGCCATTTACTTCTTTGTGCGTTACTGCAAGTTTAATGCCATATAGTTCTGTGCGTCACTGTACGTTTGGCGCATTATTTTGCAGTATATTATAGTGTATCCGTGGAGTGTGTCAGTGTAGTGTGAGTACTCAAATTAAAGTGCACCAAACACCACTTTACATTGATTAAAGTGCATCTACGTACAGATTTCCACTTCTTCTTTACATTTGCTTATAAGCATCGCCCCCTCCCTCCCTATAATGTCTGGGAGGACAACAAGGAGAGGGGAGGAGGATGAGGAGGAGGATTCTGGCACTTTCATAGGCTTCGAAGAAGAGGAAGAAATGTGTCAATCTGTAAGCAATGGCTTTCCAACCCCAGGACCCTTGGGAGTAGTATGTGGCTGGGAGGAGGAAGTTCCAGATGCTGTCATCCTGAGTGACCCCGAGGAGTCTTCTTCTCAAGCCTCTGCAAATTTGAGGCGCATGGGCAACCTCATGCTTTAAAGCCTGCGAAAGGACCCAAGAATACGTGGCATAAAGGAGAAGGATGATTACTGGTTGCCAACCTTCCTTGACCACTGTTATAAGGGGAAGGTCTCCGAACTCATCCTGTCCCCACAGAGAGTGCAGAAGATAAAATCTCTTGAGGACACGTTAAAGAGGATTTTATTGAATGTTTTTCCTGACTCCAGTAGGTTACAGTGTCATGGAAAACGTAGTTTTGAGTCTTCTGTTGGTCAAGAGAAGAGCGTTGGAGAAGGCGTCCGCCTAAGTGAGGCATTTGGGAATTTTTTTAGTCCTCACCACCCAGGGCTGTCAGCTTCCACATCCCATGGTGGACGATTACCTCGGGGCCAAACCAGAGATGGAGAGCTTTCCAGCTGACAATCCACTGACTTACTGGGTCATGAGAATAGACCACTGCCCAGAACTTGCCCAGTATGCTATTGAGTTGTTGGGCTGCCCTGCATCCAGCGTGCTTTCAGTGCTGCAGGAGGTTTCGTTACTGATCATAGAATGCACCTGTCCACAGACTTCGTGGACCGTTTGACTTTTATAAGAAATGAATCAGTCCTGGATTACTAGCTATGAAGCCCCTGATGCCGATGTCACTGATTAAGTCTTTTTGGGATGTGGAATCTCTGCAGGACTTTAAAGCAAGCTGCCTAGCTTTGAGGATGTTCAATCATTTCATCTGGAAGAATGTTTTTGGTATAGGTTTCATGGGCACAATTAACACCCAAAGACCAATTTTTCAGCACCTGTTTGACAGGTGCATATCATTGCAATTTTTTTTGCCTTCATCAAGAGCACCTCTATAGGGTTACGATGGGAAGGCGCCACTGACACCCAAAGACCAATTTTTCTGCACCTGTTTGACAGGTGCATATCATTGCAATTTTTTACAGTGAGGCCAATTCTTACTTTCATCAAGATTACCTCTATAGGGTTACGGTGGGAAGGCACCACCGACACCCAAAGTCCAATTTTTACGCACACGTTACTTCTATCCAAAGTCAAAGTGACACCAGAATGTATCCACCTCCGTATTTGTCGTCTAGGGGAAGAAAGTCTGTAAAGAAACTCCAATGTCCACACAAGATGTAAAACCTTTTTCTTCTAGGTTTTATTTTTCCTTTTGCATAAAACTTGTGAGGAATGATAGAAGGGTGAAGGAAAAGGGGTAGGTTCAGGTACACAGTACAGATAACTGGGGAAAACCTTCTCAACTATAAAGTCATTCATCACTCCTCCTCGAGTGGGTATTGCTCACCCGGATAGGCCTCTCTCACCTGGCCTAGCAGCCGTAATGATGCACGGACAATGATCAGGACCAGTCTCTGCCACAGACCAGTTGTGCACAAAATTGGATAGTCCGGGATCCCCTGCCACAGGACTTAATGCCCGAACTTCCAGCCAAGCAGTCAGAGAGCCTTTAAGCCGACCCGGCAGACTGCAAGGTGAACTTTAGCTATGGTGCATCCTCCAATAGAATTACCAGGCCTTCCTCAAGACACCAGCCTTCCGCTCGGTCTCCTCCAGAACAGGTCCTCCCCTGGTTTCCTCCATTGAGTGGCTTCCTACCGCAGGACGGACAGCACAGGATCACCTTCAAAGTGCAGGCCCCAGTCAGCATAACTGGGCCTACTTGGTAGAGTTGCAGCCTCGGACCAACTTGATCCCGAGGCCGAAATCACACAACACACTCCTTGCGCCAGGAGGGCCGCGAGGGGAAGAAGGACCCCAAAAAATTGCATCTGCCCCTTAAGTACCCTTCCCTAGCATGCTCAGTGGGTAGACCACGCCCACTGAACTGTTTCTGGGAAAAGATACCCAATGCACTTTAGCCTGTCAGTCTTCCACATTGGCCTGGGGTGGTAACGCTACCTACAGGCAAACAGTGGGAAGTCTTCCAACACTCCAACACAGCCAAATCCGGAACAGAGGCTGATTTAGCCTTAATTATTTACAGAGTCTGAGCTAACTACTCAGACACCCACTAAATTTAACATAGCGCCCAGTCATTCTTATTACAAAAGAATTTGGATGCCTGCCTTTACACGCAGATGAACTTCAATAGCATCCCAGTCTTAGTCCGTAGGATTCAATATTGAATTGGCCCACCCTTTGTAGCTATAAAAGCTTCAACTCTTCTGGGAAGGCTGTCCACAAGGTTTAGCAGTGTCTATGGGACTTGTTTGACCATTCTTCCATAAGCGCACTTGGGAGGTCAGGCACTGATTTGGACAAGAAGGCCTGGCTCGCAGTCTCCGCTCTAATTCATCCCAAAGGTGTTCTATCAGATTGAGGTCAGGTCTCTGTGCAGGCCAGTCAAGTTCCTCCACCCCAAATTTACTCATCTATGTCTTTATGGACCTTGCTTTGTGCACTGGTCCAAATCAATTGGTGGAGGGGGGATTATGGTGTGAGGTTGTTTTTTAGAGGTTGAGCTTGGCCCCTAAGTTCCAGTGAAGAGAACTCTTAAAGCGTCAGCATACCAGGACATTTTGGACCATTTCATGCTACCAACTTTGTGGGAACACTTTGGGGATGGTCCCTTCCTGTTCCAACATGACTGCTTACCAGTGCACAAAGCAAGGTCCATAAAGACATGGATGAGTGAGTTTGGGGTGTAGGAACTTAACTGGCCTGTACAGAGTCTTGAACTCAAAGTGCACCTCTGGAAGAATGGTCAAACATTCCCATAGACACACTCCTAAACTTTGTGGACAGTCTTACCAGAAGGGTTGAAGCTGCAAAGGATGGGCCAACTCAATTTTGAACCCTACGGACTAAGACTGGGATGCCATTAAAGTTTATGTGCATGAAAAGGCAGGCGTCCCTTGCCCCTGCAGGCGACAGAGAATGGGGAAAACTTTAACACTGGCAAGGATGTGCTTCTACACGTTATATTTTGTTTACTTAACTGCTGTATAAATGTCACCATCTAATGTCCCTCATTCAACTCACAAGACAGTGGATGGCTTTTATTTCTCATGCACTCTTCTGTGCCCAAACCGGCTTGTAAGAATAAAAGGAACCACTGTAAGTACTCGTGGGTTAGCTTTGTCCCAGTCCCTGGCACTGATTTTATTTTGTGCATGATATATACTGTAAATATAGTATTTGTATCTACCATTGTAAATGCTGGAATATACTGTAAGCAGGGTTGAGGTACTTGGTGAGATTCAAGGAGCAGAGTAGGATTAAAGGAGGATGGGGCCCCTAGGCAAGGTTGCAGCTTTGGACCTCTTTTCCTTGACCAACACTGGTAAAGAGTTCCAATAAGCACAAAGAAGCCACACTATTTCTATTGTTTTAACTGGCAAAGCTTTAGGCACATTGTAGCTGGGTCCTTTGAACACACGCCAGACCCCAGGCATTTGACTTCATGGCCTTGTGGATGATCCAATTCTGTAAGGCAATGTAGCTTTTACTGAGTGTTCCAGTATTATCCCACAAGACATTATAGTTAATTCACTGGCCTCTACATGAACTGACCCTAGATAGCAGGACTGAGTTTCCGTTTGACTGTGCCATGGGCACTAAATTGTAAGCCACTAGGGCAGGAGATAACATGACTGGTTCAGTGATTTCTTTAAAATAGTGTTAAATATATGGCACTATTTCATTTATTTATATTTTGATAAAAGTGGTCCATTCTTTCACAATGGGCTGCCATATACAATATATCTGTAAGGGCAGTGAATAAATTCTCTGGCATTCCTGATAATGCCAAAGTATAGTTTGAGTAAGTCCTTCAATGTTCAAAGTAAGTATGTTATTTGTTTAATCCCCTGCTGTTAATTATAACCTATTAATTGGAATTTAAATCAATGTAAGTCCATCAATGTTCGAAGTTCTTCAGTCAATTTAATGTCTGCAGTAAGTAAAAACTTTTTCAAACAGTTGCACTCAGCAATTAGGATTCCTTAACATATCATCAGAATGGCACACTCGCTAGAACTGTCCACCTTGCCATAAGTCAAAACTCGTTTTGTTAATCAACTTCCCAACACTTAGCTCAAGTTGTCATCTGCTCTACACCACTGTTCAGCCAGATTCTTCTTTCTGGAGTAATTTCAACTGTGCCAACATGACCATGCCTGACTTGTTTCGTCTTTGTAACTTCATCACATCCTCTGATAGAATCTAAAGCCTCGTACACACAAACGAGTTTCTCGGCAAAAACCAGCAAGAAACTGGCTGGCAGAGATTTTTTGCCGAGAAATTCGTTCGTGTGTATGGTTTCTCGTCAAGAAAAGCTCCTGCTCTCTATTTTCTCGTCGAGATTCTCGTCAGCCTGTTTCTCGACGAGAAAATTGTGTGTGTGTACACTTACCTTTTCGCCGGGAAGCCCGCGCATGCTCGAAATGACTTTGATGCATGCGCGGTAGCTTCCTAGGCATAGATAGGGTATACCAAGATGGCGGCGACGGCATCGAATGTGACGAGCGCATGCTCGTCGTAGTCGATGACGTCACCGCGTACGCTCCATTCAAAGAACCGCGGGTTCTTTGAATCGAGCGTGTGTACACTCGGCCGGGACAATTTTCTTGTCCAAGAATCTCGTAAAAAAAAAACATGTTTTTTTCGTTGAGAATCTCGGTCGTGTGTACGAGGCCTGACAGACAAAACTGGTCAGCCATGGCCATGTTGCCACTGTTAGAAAGATTTTGGGTATTTTAAAGACTTTTTTTTTAAAGCACTGGTCTTGTGGATTGCACATTTCCCTTAAAATATAATGCGGCGCACACACGATCGTTTTTCATGCCATTTTTTAAACCAACGTTTTTCTCGTCGTTTTTTTTCATGTTTCCTCTCAAGCCTGTCTTGCGTACACACGATCATTTTAAAAAACGTTCAAGCAAAGCGCAGTGACGTACAACACGTACGACGGCACTATAAAGGGGAAGTTCCATTCGGATGGCGCCACCCTTCATGTTAGTAAAGTTTGTTGAGCGACGATTCGCGCTTTTAAGCCTCGTGCTTTTCAGTCCGTTACAGCGTGACGAATGTGCTATCTCCATTACGAACGCTAGTTTTACCAGAACGAGCGCTCCCGTCTCATACTTGTTTCTGAGCATGCGCGTTTTTTTTCACCTCGTAAAAGCATACACACTATCGTTTTTCACGTCGTTAAAAAAAACGACATGAAAAACGACGTGAAAAAATAGAGCATGTTCGAATTTTTTAATGGCCGTTTTTCACGTCGTTAAAAATGCTCTGGAGCATACACACGATCGGTTTTAATGCCCATTTTTAAAAATGACATTTTTAACGGCATGAAAAACGATCGTGTGTATGGGGCATCAGGTTGAAAAGACTTTAGGACAGCTATGGATAAAAGGAATCTGGCTGAACAGCATTTTGGCCCATGCATTTCTATTGGGAACCATACTCAGGATGGCTCTCCCTGTAGGAATTAATAGGGATGACAAGGACTCTCGTTAAAAATGGCTACTGCATGTGAATGGAGCTTTAGAGAATTTACTCCCAGTGCCCCACAGAGATAAAAATCAGACAGGCTAAGATAACCTTAAATCAGGACACGTTAGACCTACAGTAACTTGTTTATCATAGATGGAAGAACATAACCTCCCTACCAAGACCGAATTGATTCAGAATGCACAGTCCTGCGGGCGTGGCTTGGTGGAGCGAGCGGCCGCATAGAAACACCGCTCCAGCTCTCAACGACCTTCCTGCCTTCATGCTGAGTCCTATCTCCTCGCAAACGGTGCCAAATCCTTCCCCACGGCCGTGGGCATCCACCAGGCTGGCTGAGATGGTAAAATACTGGCAGCCCTGGCCCCCATCCGTGGCGGAACAACTCGCTCGGTTCCGGCGGCAAGATGGTGCTGGGACACAGACAGGGCAATCAGACACGCTGCAGGCATCCTTCTCTGCAGACCGGGGCTCTGCTACAGGGGTGAGTGAATCAACTCCTGCCCTTTTCACTACCCAATTAGACCCCCTGCTGTCCCAGGACTCCCCACAGCATGATGAAAGCTGCCAGGACACAGATTCTCCCTCAAATGAGCCTACACTGTCTACTATTATGCTGGCTATACAGGATTGTAAGACCTCACTCCCCACTCAGATAGCCTCCATACGTATGGATTTCTCCCTCCTGAAACAAGATGTTCAGAACCTGTGATATAACCGGGGCCACAGAGGAACGTATAAGCTCCCTGGATGTTACAGTGCGTGATACTACAAGTGAAATGGCAACTCTCCGCACTAAACTCGAATAATTAGAGAACCGCTCATGCAGGAATAATCTCTGTTTTGTGGGGTTTCCAGAACGCGCAGAGGGCTCCCACCTTGAAAAGTTTCTATACTCCTGGCTGCGGGAAATTTTTGGAACAATGCACCTTTATTCTCATATGTCATCGAGCGTGCGCACTGTACCCCTCCATGTCCACCTACCGGCAGGAGCCCCTCCATGTTCCCTTATCACACAAATTCTACGCCTGGCAAGGGAAAAAGGGCCGCTTAAATTCAATGGCAATACCATTTTGGTCTATCCTGATTTCTCGGCCGAAGTTCAACACAAACGCATCTCCTTTGCAGCAGTGAAAGCCCGCCTGCGTACTGAAGGCTTAAAATATGCTATGCTTTTCCCCGCCAAGCTGCGTGTCATCCATGAAGGTAAAGCCCACTTCTACACCAACCCCAAAGAAGCCATGGCGTGGCTGAAAGATCGATATGGAAATGCACCCAGACCAGATGCAGGGGTGAATGACCGTGACACTTGTTCCTTGAAATTGCCTTCTGATCCATCACACCAGATCCTGGGATTTCTACACATACGTGCCTAGGCTATGTAGTGCTACCCCCAGTTAAGAGAGCCGCTGGTTTGATTTCGGGCCCTGAGTACAGCTCCACCAACCCCCGGCAATCTTGTCTAGTCTCCTCTGGCACAGTTAGTCTAGGGATTCTACTTATATCACAAGCAAACAGTATTGCAAGGGTAACCTCTTTGGTCTGAGACAATACACTGATGCGAGAGATCAAATATAACGGTTTTACTTTTGCATTAAAAGGCATAAGCAGAACATAACACATACAACTTGCTTACAGAGCCCTGCAGCATTTGGTATAGCGCACAATAATGGCGCAGCGCGGTAATCCACCACGCGCAGCTATTACGGTGTACGCGCCCTGTGGTGCACTAAACAATAGTCTATCTCCCCTCCCTGGTCAGGCCTGACACAGAATAAATCTCAGTTCTTTCTAAAGGGGGGTTTCTTCGCATGCAAACTTTCGGTGGTGCACTTGATGAACAGTATTTGTAATCCACAAGGTAGGCAGTCACAAGGAACACTATACTGGAGACCCTTTAACGCTGTCCTGCTACTGGTCTCCAGTGGAACAGCAAACAAACGATCGGTGGGCCAAGGCAGTCTATAGGCCTAAACACGGTACAGTCTATTGGATTGAGCAAGTGCTCGCTCACCACTCCGGACGCGATCCCAGTCCGGGACTTCCACCTGCTGTGTCTCCGCACACAGCCTCCGCCACGATCGGGTCCCTGATCCAACTGATATCCTCACTCGACAAGTCAGATGCCACCCAGGCTCCGCTGTGGGGTGGAAGGCTCTTCAGAAGTTGCGCAAGGCCCCAGGCTTCAGGCCTTGCACTCCAGCAGATCCGCACAGGAAGAAACTGTTGCCTGCAGCGCGGTGTCCACAGAGGCCGAGCTCTGCCTCGCCTCCTTCTTAAATAGCCCCTCCCATGAGTCTCTGCGGTGGCCAATTGCACTCTGGGTGCCGAACGGGGCTCTGGGAAACGTAGTCCCGGGGCCTTAAAGGAGACCCCGCTTCACACTCCCCCCACTTAAACTCTTTGGTCCCCAAAGATAACTTTTAACATACACTACGTACAATTCTAGACAATGTTGTGTACGATGTCGGCAAAGGGAACTCCCACCAAAACTGAGGGGTTGAATTCCCTTGCCCACAGGTCACACTATCATGAGTGGCCTGCCTAACTGTGCCAGGGGACGAGTTGGGGTTGCCCTCCACCAAATAAACAGTGGAGGGAACTGGATGCTCTGTACTCCTTCTTGCAGTGACCACTGTTTCTTCTGAACTCTTCCCCATTTGTAAGTAAGTCAGCTTCTTAGAAGGCCTTATAACTCTTCTAGCTCCTTGCTCTCTTGGGACTTCTGGCTGGGACACTGCAGGCTACTCTTCTGGAGCAGACTTGAGGGATTCTGCTGGCTCTGAAACACTTGGTTCAGGATCTTGGAGGTACATAGAGTCCCTTGGGTCCTCCTCTGAGTATGTGTCACAGGCATCTTCCCAGTAATCTGACAAAGGACTGGATGGAACGAACTCAGTAGCTTCTGCATTCAGTGTTTTGTCTATAGTGTCTCTGGTAGGGGGAAGATCTATAGCAGAAGTTCCTAGAGTTGGGGAATGCCATAACCAATCAAATTCCTGCCTCTCATCTTCACTTTGTTCAGAGGTCTCTACATCTTTAATGTGAGAGGACTAAGACCGAGTGTTTGGCCTAGAGGTATCCAGAATGGAGTCTGGGCTTGGGGAGTCCCTCGCAGGAGGTATCCGAACTGCTTCAGCAAGTGGGAGTACCGTATATACTCGCGTATAAGCCGAGATTTTCAGCCCTTTTTTTGGGGCTGAAAGTCCCCCCCTCGGCTTATATTCGAGTCATCGAAATTTTTACATTGTAAATATTACCTGTAAAGAAGTTGCGGCTGCAGCGTCCATCGTTCAAATTCCGCGGCGTCCATCGTTCAAATTCCGCGGTCTCTTCCTGTTCCTTCCGTGATAGGCGAATCTCATCACACACACTCTGCCTATCACGAACGTTTTCTCATCCTCAGTTTTCCAGCAGACGTCTGTGATTGGCGGAACACCCAACACAGTGTCTGCTGGGAAAACTGAGGATGAGAGAATGATCGTGATAGGCGGAGAGTGTCTGCTGAGAATCGCCTATCAAGGAAGGAACAGGAAGAGACTGCGGAATTTGAACGATGGACGCCGCGGAATTTGAACGATGGACGCCGCAGCCTCAACTTCTTTACAGGTAATATTTACAATGTAAAATAGGGAACAGCGAGCTAGGGAACAGTGGGGCATCGGCTTATACTCGAGTCAGTAAGGTTTCCCAGTTTTTTTGGCAACATTAGGTACCTCGGCTTATACTCGAGTCGGCTTATACTCGAGTATATACGGTAAGTGGTTCCGGTGCCAGGTCTTCAGTGGGCCCACCTTCCCTTCTGGCTTCAACTTATAGACAGGTAGGCCTGGCAGCTTCTTACAAATGACATAGGGTTCAGGTCCCTATCTGTCTGCAAGCTTGTGTTTTCCAGGGACTCCCAGGTTTCGTAGCAGAACTCGGTCTCCAGGTTGCAGGTCCTGGATCCGAACCTTCAGGTCAAAGTTCCTCTTGTTGCGGGCCTCCCTTTGGTCTGAAGCCGCTTGGGCCTGTTCATAAGCCAACTTCAAGCTGTGTCTGAGTCTGTCCACATATCCCTTGTGAGAGGTGGCTGAGGAATGATCTATGGAGGTGCCAAAGGCCAGGTCCACAGGTAACCTTGCTTCTCTTCCGAACATGAGACGGTAGGGGGAGTAGCCTGTAGCATCACTGGTGGTACTATTGTAAGCATGTACTATAGCCGCTATGTGCCTGCTCCAATGCTGTTTCTTCTCGCTATTCAGGGTCCCCAACATATTGAGCAAAGTTCGGTTGAACCTCTCCGGTTGAGCATCCCCTTGTGGGTGGTAAGGAGAGGTTCGGGTCTTCTTGATCCCTAAGGAATCCAGGAGCTTCCGGATCAGCCGACTCTCAAAGTCCCTCCCTTGGTCTGAGTGAAGTCGCTGTGGTAGCCCATAATGAACAAAATACTTCTCCATAAGTACCTTGGCCACCGTGGAGGCCTTCTGATCTTTGGTGGGGAAAGCCTGGGCATACTGGGTGAAATGATCGGTTATCACCAGAACATTTCCAAGTCCTCTCAGGTCGGGTTCGAGGCAGAGAAAATCAATGCATATCAAATCCAGTGGGCCTTGCCTTTGCAGATGGCCCATTGGGGCAGCTTGATTGGGTAAAGTCTTCCGCTGCACATGAATGGCAGTACTCCTCTACTTCAGCCCTCATGCAGGGCCAATAGAACCGACTCCTAACAAGTTGGAAGGTTCTTTCAGCCCCTAGGTGTCCATGATTGTCATGCAGGGCAACCAGGACAGTTTCTCAGTGTTTCTCGGGAAGAAACAGTTGCCATTTTTCTTCCAGGTCATAAGAGGGGCCCCTTCAGTGGACCACTCCCTGATGCACCTGCAACCTGTCCCACTCTTTCCTCAAAAGGCGAGCTTCCTTTGAAGGATGGCGCAGGAGTCTATTTGGATCCTGATTCTCCAGGGCATCCAGGACCATTCTCCCCATGGGGTCTTCCAATTGGTCACATCTCAACTCCTTCTTTGACAGTTTTGGCAGATTATCTTCTTCCAACTGGGTTACCCCACAGTATTGCTTGGGAACTCCTACCATGGTAACTCCTATCTCTTCTGCCCTTGAGCCTCCTCTGGCTTGAAGTTCAGCCCCTTGACAAAGGGCCCACACCCCGTCCGGTGCCACTTGGGTCCAGTCTTCTATATCACTGGTAGGGGCATGAGATCTTCTAGACAGGGCGTCTGCGTCTCGATTCCCAGCCCCCGGCCTGTACTTTAGGCTGAAATTGAACCCAGACAGTGCAGCCAACCACCTATGTCCTGTGGCATCCAGCTTTGCTGTAGTAAAGAGATAAGTAAGGGGGTTGTTGTCGGTTTTCACAGTAAATTCTGTCCCATACAGGTAGTCTTTAAGTTTGTCAACTACTGCCCACTTGAGGGCCAGGAACTCCAACTTATGATTGGGGTAGTTCTTTTCAGAGGGGGTCAGACTTCTGCTCACATAGGCAACGGGTCGCAGTTGTCCTTCATGCTCCTGATAGAGCACTCCTCCCAGACCGACATGACTGGCGTCTATGTGGAGTTCATAAGGTCTCTTTGGGTCTGCATAGGCCAAGACAGGAGCGGTGGTTAGGCTTTTTTTTAACATCTGAAAGGCCTCTTCACACTTTAGGTTCCACTGGTCTTGGACTGACTCTCCCGGCTTCCTGGGACCCGAGTCATCCTCTTCCCCTTCCGTCTTGAGTAGCAAATTCAGGGGTCTGGCAATTTGGGCAAACCCCTCCACGAACCTTCTATAATAGGAACAGAACCCCATGAAGAATCTGAGTTCTGTCACCGTGGTAGGCCGTGGCCAGGAAGTAACTGCCTCCAACTTCTCGGGGGGTCTGTGGCCACTCCTTCTTCAGACACTATGTGCCCCAGATAGTTAACGGAAGATTGGTAGAACCTACACTTCTCTGGCGAAAGCTTGAGTCCCTCCTCACTGAGTCTCCTCAAAACCTTCTCCAGTCTCTCTTCGTGTTCTTCCAAGGTCCTCCCGAAGACAATGACATTGTCTAAGTACACAAGGACCTCGATAAGGTTCATGTCTCCTACAGTCTTTTCCATGAGACGTTGGAAGGTGGCTGGGGCTCCTGACAGTCCCTGGGGCATTCAGTCGAATTCAAAGAACCCCACTGGGGTTATGAAGGCCGTCTTCTCCTTGTCTTCCGAATGCATAGGGATCTGATAGTATCCACTCTTGAGGTCCATCACGCTGAACCACTTGGCTCCAGACAAGCTCTGTAGGGCATCCTCTATCCTCGGAGTGGTGTACTGGTCAGGGATGATTCTCCTGTTGAGGGTCCTGTAGTCTATACACAACCTCAACGATCCATTCTTCTTTCTGACTACTACTATCGGAGAGGCATAGGGACTTCTAGACTTCCGGATCACACCGGTCCTCTTAAACTCTCCGAGTTGTTCCCTCAGATCTTCCAGGTCTGCTAGTGGGACTCGCCTGACTCTCTCCCTGAAGGGCTTGTCTTCCTGGAGGCGGATTCGATGGGTGGCACTCCTCGCACACCCCACATTGAACTCATCTTGAGAGAAGATCTTCTTCCACCTGGTCAACTGGGCCTTGGCTCTCTCTTTCCAAGCCCTGGGCAGGTTTGGGTTCTCCATGGAGAGTTTCTCCCAAACATTCCCTCCTTCACCCGTCTTCTCCACATCCGACAGAGCAACTGGGGTAGCCGGGCTTACCTGGCCCAGCAACATCCTGGCTGGGATCTCCATGGGGCCATCCCTGGTATTCCTGACACTCACAGGTACCTTACAGTGGGCCTTCTTCAGAGCCCTCAGGGGGACCACTTCTGGGATTACTTCTAAACCCAAGTGTTCTTCCCTTGGATCGGGTTCCAACATGACAAAAGGTCCCAGGTTGCTCTCAAGTAAGCTTCACAGTGGCTCTGAGACAGGTTACTTCACTGGGCTGCAACACCACTCCCTTCTTTCCAAGTCTCCAAACCTTCCCCACTCCCTCTTCCGGGGCCTGTTGCTCCAAGACCAACCGCTGGTAGGCTGTCTTCAACATGGGGTGGATCTTGGTGGCCATGGGGGCTTTCCTGCATGCAAGAGGGGTCAGGAGCCTCCGGACCAGGTCCGTGTTCGTACCTATTATTAAGGAATTCTTGTTGGCTCCAGGCGGCCGAGGGCACACAACTGCCAGAGTGTCAAACACTTCAGCCTTCCCGGCCACAGATGGGTCGAAGGTCAGTTTTATGGGCAGATAGCCATCATAGGGGAAGCTCTGGGTCCCGATACCCCATATTTCTAGTTCCTCTATCTTCTTAATGGGCAGGTGGCTTAAGTGTTTGTCATAAAAGTCCCGGTACAACAGGGTCACCTGCGCCCCAGTACCCAATATGGCTCTTCTGTAGACTCCCTCTACTTCAGTGGTTCTCAACTCCTGTCCTCAGGACCCACTAACCAGGCCAGATTTTATGTATTACCTTGGGGAGATGCAGACTAGAATACTGCAATCACTGTGCAGCAAATGATATCATCTGTGATGTATTTCAGTTATCTTGCAAACCTGGCCTGTTAGTGGGTCCTGAGGACAGGAGTTGAGAACCACTGCTCTACTTGGACAGGTACTATCGGGGAGGGGCCCACCAGCTTCTCTGGATATCGCTTCAAAGGGGTCTCCTTCTTCAGATCTTTGTGTTTCCCTTTTGGACTTTCTTCCTTCCATTTCTCTTTGGACTTAAGTCCCTCTTGGGCCTGGTATGCATTGATTTCCCTCCTTTTAATGGGTGTACAGACCCGCTGAGGGACACTATGTTTTTTTTCTGGGGTGTATTCCCACTGTGGAATTCTGTGCTTCTTCTGAGGAGTTCTATCCTCTCTTTTCTTGGGCTTCTCAGTCAGTTTGGAGATCACTGAAGATGATGGGCACCCGGTTGACTCCTTCACCGGGGCCCTCTGGAGTTTCCCGCTGGATTGCGGTTATCTGCTTTCTTTTTCTTGGGACTGGAACATACAGCTGCAATATGGCCAATTCCTCCACAGTTAAAACAGATCACATCCCCCCAATCTTGTAGGGGAATGGGCACTGAAGCGTCTGAGAACAACTCCCTCTTTGGTCCTTCTCTCTCAGGAACCTTTGAATCTTTTGCAATCAGAGAGGTCAGCATCTCTATCACCTGAGACATCTGTGATTTTAAAGCGTCTACTTCTGGGTCTCTCTCTTTCGTCATCACTGAGTTGACAATCACTGGTGCAGCAGAGGTATGTGTCTTGATCACTTGTTGATTCATCTGTAGTGACTCCTCATCCCTAATAATTTTTATCAGATCAGAGTAAGTCAGTGACATTCCCCCTCCAGAGGTTTTCAGGTGAAGCCAGACTGGATCCGAGCGTAACGCTCCCTTTAACACTTGCTTCATTCTTGCCGCATCTGTGTCTTGGGGCAACATCCCTTTCTTTAACACGATCTTGCAAAGCATCTTGTTTAGTCTTCTCACATACTCTGAAAGCTTCTCATTCGGCTGTTGGAAAGTATGTTCGAATTGGTACACTAGCTCTGTCACCTTTTCTAGCTGACCGAACTCCTCTTGTAACATGGCTAAACAGTCCTGAGCTGTGCAATCAGCATTGCCAAACCGGAAGCTTTTCACCGCTTCTGCTGCTGCGCCTTTTAAACTTTCTATCACGCGCTGTCTCTTCTGCGCTTTAGGCACCTCCCATGCCTCTACTGCTAGTAGTGCCTGCTCAACCCAGGTATCAAAATCTTCTTCACCTACAGGGACAGGAAACTTCCCTGAGAATGTCTTTAGTCTGCGGTAGCTAGCCTCTACATGTACCGTGCTTGTCCTCTGGCACTTTGTCAGCAGATCAGAAAGGGCGTTTATTAATTCTGGTGCTATGGTAGTGACCGGTGCCGCCGGGGGCGTCGCCCTTTCTCTTCATTCAGGTGAGACACGGGGTGTCCCTTGTGGTGATCCCGTTGGGGATGGCTCTGTCTTAACGGTTATTGCGTGCGCCAACCTATAAGTTCTATTGTCTGGCGTGCGCACACATTTGCGCTTAAAGGTTTCCGGCATTCCGTCCCACCACTCTATCAGCGCATACCGATATGAGATGTTTGGGCCTGACTTCATGTCCATCACCCACGGTGTATGATCTGGGGACAGTGACACCACAAGTTTCTCTACCGTCTCTGTTGACCATTCCTCTCCTGGAAGGCTGATGACCACCGACTGATCTGGTTCTGTCTTAGCTGCCTCGCACCACACTCTAACCTCTGACGGGTCCATGCTGGTACTTTTGGCGTGTTCACCTGCTGTATCAGGATCCCGGACTCGGAGCCCCCACGTGTAGCGCTACCCCCAGTTAAGAGAGCCGCTGGTTTGATTTCGGGCCCTGAGTACAGCTCCACCAACCCCCGGCAATCTTGTCTAGTCTCCTCTGGCACAGTTAGTCTAGGGATTCTACTTATATCACAAGCAAACAGTATTGCAAGGGTAACCTCTTTGGTCTGAGACAACACACTGATGCGAGAGATCAAATACAGGTCCTTCTCAAAAAATTAGCATATTGTGATAAAGTTCATTATTTTCTGTAATGTACTGATAAACATTAGACTTTCATATATTTTAGATTCCTTACACACAACTGAAGTAGTTCAAGCCTTTTCTTGTTTTAATATTGATGATTTTGGCATACAGCTCATGAAAACCCAAAAATCCTATCTCAAAAAATTAGCATATCATGAAAAGGTTCTCTAAACGAGCTATTAACCTAATCATCTGAATCAACTAATTAACTCTAAACACCTGCAAAAGATTCCTGAGGCTTTTAAAAACTCCCAGCCTGGTTCATTACTCAAAACCGCAATCATGGGTAAGACTGCCGACCTGACTGCTGTCCAGAAGGCCATCATTGACACCCTCAAGCAAGAGGGTAAGACACAGAAAGAAATTTCTGAACGAATAGGCTGTTCCCAGAGTGCTGTATCAAGGCACCTCAGTGGGAAGTCTGTGGGAAGGAAAAAGTGTGGCAGAAAACGCTGCACAACGAGAAGAGGTGACCGGACCCTGAAGAAGATTGTGGAGAAGGACCGATTCCAGACCTTGGAGGACCTGCGGAAGCAGTGGACTGAGTCTGGAGTAGAAACATCCAGAGCCACCGTGAACAGGCCTGTGCAGGAAATGGGCTACAGGTGCCGCATTCCCCAGGTCAAGCCACTTTTGAACCAGAAACAGCGGCAGAAGCGCCTGACCTGGGCTACAGAGAAGCAGCACTGGACTGTTGCTCAGTGGTCCAAAGTACTTTTTTCGGATGAAAGCAAATTTTGCATGTCATTCAGAAATCAAGGTGCCAGAGTCTGGAGGAAGACTGGGGAGAGGGAAATGCCAAAATGCCTGAAGTCCAGTGTCAAGTACCCACAGTCAGTGATGGTCTGGGGTGCCATGTCAGCTGCTGGTGTTGGTCCACTGTGTTTTATCAAGGGCAGGGTCAATGCAGCTAGCTATCAGGAGATTTTGGAGCACTTCATGCTTCCATCTGCTGAAAAGCTTTATGGAGATGAAGATTTCATTTTTCAGCACGACCTGGCACCTGCTCACAGTGCCAAAACCACTGGTAAATGGTTTACTGACCATGGTATTACTGTGCTCAATTGGCCTGCCAACTCTCCTGACCTGAACCCCATAGAGAATCTGTGGGATATTGGGAAGAGAAAGTTGAGAGACGCAAGACCCAACACTCTGGATGAGCTTAAGGCCGCTATCGAAGCATCCTGGGCCTCCATAACACCTCAGCAGTGCCACAGGCTGGTTGCCTCCATGCCACGCTGCATTGAAGCAGTCATTTCTGCAAAAGGATTCCCGACCAAGTATTGAGTGCATAACTGAACATAATTATTTGAAGGTTGATTTTTTTGGATTAAAAACACTTTTCTTTTATTGGTCGGATGAAATATGCTAATTTTTTAAGATAGGATTTTGGGGTTTTCATGAGCTGTATGCCAAAATCATCAATATTAAAACAAGAAAAGGCTTGAACTACTTCAGTTGTGTGTAATGAATCTAAAATATATGAAAGTCTAATGTTTATCAGTACATTACAGAAAATAATGAACTTTATCGCAATATGCTAATTTTTTGAGAAGGACCTGTGTAACGGTTTAACTTTTACATTAAAAGGCATAAGCAGAACATAACACATACAACTTGCTTACAGAGCCCTGCAGCATTTGGTATAGCACACAATAATGGCGCAGCGCGGTAATCCACCACGCGCAGCTATTATGGTGTACGCGCCCTGTGGCGCACTAAACAATAGTCTATCTCCCCTCCCTGGTCAGGCCTGACACAGAATAAATCTCAGTCCTTTCTAAAGGGGGTTTCTTCGCATACAAACTTTCGGTGGTGCACTTGATGAACAGTATTTTTAATCCACAAGGTAGGCAGTCACAAGGAACACTATACTGGAGACCCTTTAACCCTGTCCTGCTACTGGTCTCCAGTGGAACAGCAAACAAACGATCGGTGGGCCAAGGCAGTCTATAGGCCTAAACACGGTACAGTCTATTGGATTGAGCAAGTACTCGCTCACCACTCCGGACGCGATCCCAGTCCGGGACTTCCACCTGCTGTGTCTCCGCACACAGCGTCCGCCACGATCGGGTCCCCGATCCAACTGATATCCTCACTTGACAAGTCAGATGCCACCCAGGCTCCGCAGTAGGGTGGAAGGCTCTTCAGAAGTTGCACAAGGCCCCAGGCTTCAGGCTTTGCACTCCAGCAGATCCGCACAGGAAGAAACTGTTGCCTGCAGCGCGGTGTCCAAAGAGGCCAAGCTCTGCCTCGCCGCCTTCTTAAATAGCCCCTCCCATGAGTCTCTGCGGTGGCCAATTGCACTCTGGGTGCCGAACGGGGCTCTGGGTAACGTAGTCCCGGGGCCTTAAAGGAGACCCCGCTACAGCTATAATGTTGTATTTACCGTTTTCACCACATTGCCTATATACCTTGTGCTGATCCTTGTTCCCCCCCTGTGAACTGGTGGGGAACACCTTCCTAATGCACCCGGCCTTCTATCCCGGAGTTGTTCTTTACTTGATTTTGACCATTGTGCCTTCTGATATACAGGGAGGCCGGGGGGATCCGTATCCTGGAACAGGACCACTTTCAAAATTTTATTTACTGTTGAGAGCCTCACCGGATTCTGTACTACCCCCACACCAGTAGGTGGCGTGGCCACGGAACAGTTCTGACCTCAACTGAGAGTTTTTGTGGGGTTTTTCAGGTTTGGGCGATCCAAGGCTCGCTATGTTTGGGATAGCCGAGCGGGGTGGGTGGATTGGGGTTTCAATTTGTTTCTCTTTTTTTCTTTTTTCAATTTTTCTTTTTTTGTTGTTGTTGCCTTAGGCAGAGTACATTGGTTCTTTTCATTTTTATTACCCTAAATGCTCTTGCTGATTTAACCTTAGATCTTCACATTGTTTTGTACGCATGCTCAAGTATTTTCTGTGTGGCACGACCAATTAGGTTTTGACATCTGGCTGTATCCTTCTGTGATCATTTCGTACTGTTTACCTTAACATGGTGAAGCCATTAAAGATAGTCTCATGGAATACTAGAGGTTTGAATGCACCCCAAAAGTGGTCCCTGGTCTTTTCCGTTTTAAAAAAATGTCGCCCCATATAATTTCCCTCCAAGAAACTCACCTTACTGGTACTAGGGTGAGAGCCCTCAAGCACCCATGGCTGGCTCAGTCCTACCACGCCACCCACACAAACTTCTCCTATTTTCTTATTATAAATAGAAATGATAGACAAAATAACCTATTTTACAAATAATACGGCCGGTCCCTTTTGGCCTGGCGACTTTGGGAACCCTAAAGTGTAACTGTGAGTAAGATGAGAGGTTTCCTCCCCTGGTGCAGTTAGTTCCCGATAGGGTCAACAGGAGGATGAAAGTGTCTTCATTTTTCAGTTCGCCTATATAAGGGAACTTCTCTTATTTGCATTTATTATATTACTTATTCAACATTCTAAGACCACATCTATCGTTATATATTGTTTTGTCTTTTTAAAAAAAATGGAAATGATTATTTTAAGCTGTCATCTACCAGGTCTTGTTTATAACGCTATGTACCGTAATGTACTACCTTGTATTATTTAATTTCTGAAAGTGAAATATTTTTAAAGAAAAAATATGATTGGTTTTAGTGGTTACTGGGAGGCAGAAGTTGTTCATAGCTCAAGAAACTCCTAACAACTTTTTGAGGAATCCCAGGGTTCCACGGAATCCTGGTTGAGGAAGGCTGCGGTATATAGTGGGAATTGGCTCCATGCTCACCTTTCTATTCTGTAAAAGCCCATACATGGGATTCATTTTTACCATACTCTTTATTAAAGGAGAAATAGGGCCAAAGCTTTTCTGGCCCTACTTCTCCTGTGGATCACAAGAGTGCACTCAGTTCTGCACTCCTGTGATCCAGGGCTAAAGTCTGATGTCCATTGATGTCACTCAGCCAGTCCAGGCTCTGGAGGGATCCTAACAATAATGTTTGGATTTGCCCAGATGCCTGACTATCAGATGACTCAGCCTCTCAGCACACCAATGAGAGCCTGAGCTAGCCGCTACCACACCCTCCGCAGCCCAGTGCTCCAGTGAGCTCTGGAGGGACAGAGCAGAGAACCAGTGACTGACAGTTACCGGCTCTCTGCTCACTTAAGACCGAGTTTCAATTCAGAGAAATTAGTGATCAGCTGTCTTTGATCACTCAGTTCTCGGTGTAAAGGCAGCAGGGACAGATGCAGCATTGGACTGATCCTGCATCCACCTAGGTAAGTATACAGTATGTGTTTGTTATTTTGAAATCTCACACTTCTCTTTTATTAGGTTCCCATGAACAAATTACTTTACTGTTACTTTATTAAAAAATACATGGAAAATGATTTTATCTTTACATGCTCCAAGTTATTGTTGTAAGACTTATGTTGGTCTTGTGAACCTTGATTTGTAACTGTCATAATAAAGAACAGGGAGTGTATGTGTTCCTGCACAAATTTTGCCTTTGTTGGGTATTGTATGTGTAGCGGGTATTTGAATTTATGGGAGGCATCTGGGTGGTAGTGTAACCCAGATGCACTGATTGTTAGGAAATTTGGGACCATTTGTTGTTCATGGAGGACTCTGGTGGTGTGAGGTTCCCTTTCGGCCTGTGGGTGGCACTGTCGCACTGGGCCGGGGTTGAACCCTCACTGCAGTACTGTGCCCTTTTTGTCCTCTTCCGGCGGTTGTGCGGCGGGGCGGGGAACCTGCTGTGACGCTGGGGAGAGGAGATAAAGGGGGGCGGACGCCCTGAACACGGGGTTCAGAGTCGGAGGTCAGAGTCGCGCCCAGGCACCTTCAGCCTGGGTGCCGGCGTTCCGGAGTTCCGGGCCCAGGTGCCTTTGACCTGGCCGGAGCCGGAGATGGAGTGTGAGGTACTATTGAGGAGGCCTGGGGCCCAGTACCTTCGACTGGGTCCCGCAAGGGTGGAGGAATCCGAGGGGGCCCTAAAGCCTTGGGTGCCCGAGTCTGACACGAGGAGGCCAGTGGGCAGAACTTCTCCGGATAGTCCGGTGCAGCATTCGCCGGTGACGGAGGGGCCTCTGGTAACTCTCTTGGACGGATATCTTCCCCCTGACAGGGGCTGCGCTTAGCGAAGGTAATTGGTGGCTGGCCGCATTGTCTGGATTCAATTTCAGCCTAAAGTACAGGCCAGGGATTGGGAATCGAGATGCAGACGCTCTGTCCAGAAGATCTCATGGTCCCACCCGTGAAATGGAAGACTGGACTCAAGTGGCACCTGACGGGGTGCAGGCCCTTTGTCAAGGGGCTGAATTACAAGCCAGAGGGGGCTCAAGGGCGGAAGAGATAGGAGTTACCATGGTAGGAGTCCCCAAACAATACTGTGGAGTAACTCAACTGGAGGAAGACCATCTGCCAAAGCTGTCCAAGAAGGAGCTAAGATGTGACCAATTAGAAGACCCCATGGGGAAATTAGTTCTGGAAGCCCTGGAGAATCAGGATCCAAACAGACTTCTGAGTCACTCCTCAAAGGAAGCTCGCCTGTTGAGGAAAGAGTGGGACAGGTTACAGGTGCATCAGGGAGTGGTCTACCGAAGGGGCCCCTCTGATGACCTGGAAAATAAATGGCAATTGTTTCTTCCGGAAAAACACAGAGAGACTGTTCTGATTGCCCTACATGACAATCATGGCCACCTAGGGGCGGAAAGGACCTTTCAACTTGTCAGAAGTCGGTTCTATTGGCCCTGCATGAGGGCAGAAGTGGAAGAGTACTGCCATTCATGTGCACGCTGCATCCAGAGGAAGACTTTACCCCATCAAGCTGCCCCAATGGGCCATCTACAAAGTCAAGGCCCAATGGATCTGGTATGAATTGATTTCCTCTGCCTCGAACCCGACCTGAGTGGACTAGGAAATGTTCTGGTTATAACCGATCATTTCACCCGGTATGCCCAAGCTTTCCCAACCAAAGACCAGAAGGCTTCCACTGTAGCCAAGGTACTTATGGAGAAGTATTTTGTCCATTATGGGCTGCCCCAGCGACTTCATTCAGATCAAGGAAGGGACTTTGAGAGTCGACTGATCCGGAAACTCCTGGATTCGTTAGGAATCAAGAAAATTCGAACTACACCTTACCACCCACAGGGAGATGCTCAGCCGGAGAGGTTTAACCGAACCCTGCTCAACATGTTGGGGACTCTGGAAAGTGAGAAGAAACAACATTGGAGCAAACACATAGCAGCTATAGTACACGCTTACAACTGCACCACCAGTGATGCTACAGGCTACTCCCCATATCGACTCATGTTTGGGAGAGAAGCGAGGATGCCTGTGGACCTGGCCTTTGGCACTTCTTTAGACCATTCCTCAGCCACATCCCACAAAGGATATGTGGACAGGCTCAGACACAGCCTGAAAGTAGCTTATGAACAAGCTCAAGCGGCCTCAGATCAAAGGGGAGCCCGAAACAAAAGAAACTTCGGCTTGAAGGTCCGGGTACAAGACCTGCAGCCCAGGGGCCGAGTACTGCTACGCGATTTGGGGGTCCCTGGAAAACACAAACTTGCAGACAGATGGAGATCTGAACCCTATGTCATCTGTAGGAAGCTGCCGGGCCTACCGGTCTACAAGTTGAAGCCAGAAGGAAAGGTAGGACCACTGAAGAGGTGGCATCGAAACCATCTGCTCCCACTTGCTGAAGCGGTCAGGATACCCCCAGTGAGGGACTCCCCTGAACCAGTCTCTATTCTAGATACCCCCAGGCCAAACACTCGGTCCCAGACCTCTCGGGCTGAAGATGGAGAAGCTTCTGAACTCAGTGGAGATGAAGAAAGAGAACTTGACTGGCTGTGGCCTTCCCCAACTCAAGGAGCTTCTGCTATAGATCTTCCAACTACTGAAGACACTATAGATGGACAACTGAATGCAGAAGCCGCTGAATTCATCCCATCTAGTCCTTCATCGGATTACTGGGAAGATGCCTGTGATGTTTACCCTGAACAGGATCCTAGAGACTCTGTGTATCCCTCGGCTCCTGAAACAGATGTTACAGAGCCTGCCGTGTCGCCTGAACCTGTTACCGAAGAAGAGCCTGTGGCGCCAGAGCCAGAAACCCCAAGGGAACAAAGGGCTTGCAGAGTCATAAGGCCTCCCAGAAGGTTGACCTACCCACAAATGGGGGAGAGCTCAGAAGATTCTGTGGTCACTGCCAGGAGGAGTGTAGAGAATCCGGATCCCTCCACTGTTCATTTAGTAGAGGGTAACCCCCACTCACTCTCTGGCACAGTTAGGCAGGCCACTCAGGATAGTGTGACCTGTGGGCAAGGGAATCCAACCCCCCGGTTTTGGTGGGAATTCCCTATGCCAACCTCTTATGCAATGTTGTCTGGGGTTGTACACAGTGTATACTAGAATTTTCTTTGGGGACCAAAGAATTTAAGTGGGGGGAGTGTGTAGCGGGTCCTCTTTAAGACTCTCAGGACTACCTTACCCAGAACCCATTTCGGCAATGTTTCCACCCCAGAGACTCATGGGAGGGGTTATAAAAGGAGGAGGCGAGGCTGGGCTCGGCCTCTTTGGGACACGAGACTTCAGTGACTGATCCTCCTGTGTGGATGTGCCGGTGTGCAAGGCCTGAAGCCGGAGGCCTTGTGCAGCACCAAAGAGCCTTCCACCCCACTGCGAGCCTGGGTGGCATCTGACTTCGCTTATCCACAGCCTTGGTGGATCGGGGACCCGATCGCTGGAGACACTGTGTGTGAGGACACAGTCGGTGGAAGTTCCCGGACTGGGATCGCGTCCAGAGGGGTGAGCGAGCGTATGCTCAGACCATATACTGTTTATTGCTGATGTGCCTATAGACTGCCGTGGCCCACAAGTTTATATCTGATACTCTCACTGGAGATCCATATCAGAGCTGAACTCAGAGGTTCTTCAGTAAAGTGTTTGTTCTATCACAAACTTCCCATTGGATTACAAATGTTATTCTGTTATGTGCACCACCTTTAAAGACTTGCCGGTGAAGAAACTATCATCCCCTAGAGACTGAGTTTTAGATATCTGAGCCAGGCCTGGCCAGCTAGTTAGTTTATTTGGTTACTGCGCCACAGGGCGCCTAGTTAACGGTCGCCCACGCGGCGCACCTTTACTGTTCATAGAATGCATAGTGTGTTTATTGCTGCAGGGCTCTGCAATCTATTTCATGTAAACTGTTACCACTGTTAACCTTTTTACCACAAATCTAAAGTAAATTAGATAGATACCCCTTTCATTATTGCCTTGGTGTCTGAGTTTAATCATATAGCATAAGAATTATATTGCTGCCATAACTAACTGTGCCAGTAGGGGGTCGAGTAAATTTGCCGGGGGTTGGCGGAGCTGTCTTCAGGGCCCAAACTAAATCTGCGGCCCTCTTAGTTGAAGGTATCGCTACATATATATATACATACACACACATATATATACATATACATACATACATATACATACATCTCCATCCGAAGAGAGATAATAAGAGTGTCAAGTCCATATATAAGTCTATATATGAAAGTTTAGAATTTATCCATATATATATATATATATATATATATCAATTTTTTTTTTAAATAAGATAGGACAGGTTGTTGTTGTAAATTTAAGTCACTAGGGGCACAAAAAATGCGGAAGGGGGAGAACAATCGACAGACTTCCCCAAAGGGAAAAAGTTGGACCCTCGGTCCAAACGAGAATTAAGGGAAGAAAAAAAAACAGACAATACAATCAAATCAAGTAGGGCCAGCATCCTTCATTTTCTTAGCTCTTCCTTTGTTCCATTGGGGAGAATTTGGACTAGTCGGCGTTGGTCTTTTAGATGATCCAGAACTGGGCGGAGAAGTATCCATTTCTGCCTCATGCGAGATTAATTTCAGTTGTAAGAACAACTTTTCACCTTCTTAAAAGTTGGAGAAAGAATAGGATTTCCCGTTGATAGTAAATCTAACAGCGAATGGAAAGGCCCATCTGTATCTGATATCCCTTTTAGTGAGGATTAACAATAAAGGTTTCAATGACCTCCTGCGCTGTATAGTGGACGGAGAAAGATCAGCAAACCATTGAATTCAATGACCCTGGTATGTCACTTGTGGAGAAGATCTAGCTTGCTTCATAATATCTTCCTTCACTGCATAGAAATGAGGCTTGACAATAATGTCCCTCGGATTGCCATCCTTCCTAGGTGGTCCCAGGGCTCTGTGTGCCCTATCCAGTTCCAGTCGGTTAAGTGGGGTATTAGGAAGCATATTTCTAAATAAGTCCTGGACCGCTTTGGGTACATCAATTACAGATTCAGGAAGTCCCCTAATTCTGACATTGTATCTGCGGGACATATTTTCGAGTTCATCGATTTTAGACAATGCAATATCCAGTTGTTCCTGAACAGTGTTGATATGTTCCATATTTTGATTAGTAGCTGCAGCAGTTTCATCGATTTTATTTTCAATAAAGTCAATTCTAGAGCCCACGCTTTGAAAATCTGCTTTCAGATCCCTTGTGATTTTATTAGCAGTTTGTGCCAGAACTTTGTCAAGTAAGTCAGAGAATTTCTGAAATAAGTCCGCCATTTGATAAGCCTCTATTCCCTGACAGGCGTCTGAGGTAAAAGAAATGGCCTGAATAGCAGTGTCATGCCCCAATGCAGTAAGGCTATATTCTGAGGCAGAGAGGTTATTTATGGTTCCAGATGTAGTTGGAGTGGTGGCAATTACCTGAGTAAGTACCTCTTGAGTTCCTGAGGAGAACTTAGCAGTGGAAGAGCAGGTATTCTGTCGTTTTTCAGTCAGAAATGGCAGATCAGGGATCAAATGCTGTGATGCGGCGGCCATCTTGGATTTTACATCCGTCATTAGTAAGCCAAATAACGGCCTGAAAACCTCTAAAAAATAGGATTAGGTAAGCTGGGGATGTTCTCTGGTCTTCCGGTAGTCAGCTGTGTCGAAATGAGGGCAGAACCGCCACCGTGTTTGCCGCTATTGGCACCGCTGTGGAAGGATGGAGCGGAGCTCTCGGCTCAAGTGGCCATCTTAGGAGCCTCGCCCATGCGCACTCTGAGGATCATTTCAAGCCTTTGGACCGAGCGTTCACCTATCTATCACAGTATGGGTTGAAAATCGAAATGCTGCTTACTGAGATAGAGGATCCAGTATTTGGAGAAGATTGTAGGAGCTGGAGGAGATCCCCCTGAACCAGCTAAGGCCCCCCCCTAAAGACTGTCACAGAGCTATGCTCCTTTCTGGGACTGGTGGTGTTGGGTTACTCAATAATCCCTCCAGTCTGCTACTGGACTTACTCCCCCATACAAACTCAGGATAATGAGAAGGCACCAGACACATGTGTGATATATCAACTCAATATCAAAAGTCTAGATATTTCTATAAAGTGGACATAGGCATTGACTTAGACATTAGCCAATTACAGGGTAGCAGCTTGTATAATAATGAGACTGAAACTAGCTGATAACTCATATTTCTTAGAGATTATGTATTTTTCTCAGTAAATTTAAACTCAACAGTTTTGTTACAGTTTTAAGAGATACTCTGAAAGGAACCAGAAAATTGTCAACATGAAACTCACCTTATCCCTACAATCCATCCTTTTATTCTGAAAGTATAACGATTACCATATTTATCGGCGTACACACTTCCCCCCCTCAAAATTGGGTGCAAATCATGTGTGCGTGTTATACGCCAATATTTTCTTTGGGCTGCCTCGGATGGAAAAGGGGGGGGTGTGAGCGCCGCCGGATTACACAGATCGGGGATCTCCTGTTCATTTGCAGCCTCTGTAATACGAAATCCCGCTTCGTGGACCGGCTGTTATGATAGATGTCACATGTCCCGTCATTGGACCAGTGTTCTGCCTATCATAAGAGCTGGTCCAAGAGGCGGGACTTCATATTACAAAGGCCACTGAGTAAACGGGAGATCCCCGCTCTGTGTAATCTACTGTCATTTCAATACACTGATGAGGCTGCAGATGGGTACTGATCAGGCTGCAATGGTGAGGCTGCAGATGGGCACTAATCAGGCTGCAATGGTGAGGCTGCAGATGAGCACTGATCAGGCTGCATTGATGGGGCTGCAGATGGGCACTGATCAGGTTGCAATGGAGATTCTGCAGATGGGCACTGATCAGGCTGCATTGATGGGCAATGGTGAGGCTGCAGATGGGCACTGATCAGACTGCATTGATGGGCAATGGTGAGGCTGCAGATGGGCACTGATCGGGCTGCAATGGTGAGGCTGAAGATGGGCACTGATCAGGCTGCAATGGTGAGGCTGCAGATGGGCACTGATCAGGTTGCAATGGTGAGGCTGCAGATGGGCACTGATCAGGCTGCATTGATGGGCAATGGTGAGGCTGCAGATGGGCACTGATCAGACTGCATTGATGGGCAATGGTGAGGCTGCAGGTGGGCACTGATCAAACTGCATTGATGGGCAATGATGAGGCTGAAGATAGACATTGATCAGGCTGCATTGATGGGCAATGGTGAGGCTGCAGATGGGTACTGATCAGGCTGCAATGGTGGGGCTGCAGATGGGCACTGATCAGGTTGAAATGGTAAGGCTGCAGATTGGCACTGATCAGGCTGCATTTATAGGCAATGCTGAGGCTGTAGATGGGCACTGATCAGACTGCATTGATGGGCAATGGTGAGGCTGAAGATAGGAACTGATCAGGCTGAAATTATGGGCAATGGTGAGGCTGCAGATGGGCACTGATCAGGCTGCAAAAGTGAGGCTGCAGATGGGCACTGATCAGGCTGCAATGGTGAGGCTGCAGATGGGCACTGATCAGGTTGCAATTGTGAGGCTGCAGATGGGCACTGATCAGGCTGCATTTATGGGCAATGGTGAGGCTGTAGATGGGCACTGATCAGACTGCATTGATGGGCAATGGTGAGGCTGCAGATGGGCAATGATCAGGCTGCAATGGTGGGGCTGGAGATGGGCACTGATCAGGCTGCAATGGTGGGGCTGAAGATGGGCACTGATCAGGTTGCAATGATGAGGCTGCAGATGGACACTGATCAGGCTGCCTTGATGGGTAATGGTGAGGCTGCAGGTGGGCACTGATCAAACTGCATTGATGGGCAATGATAAAGCTGAAGATAGACACTGATCAGGCTGCATTGATGGGCAATGGTGAGGCTGCAGATGGGCACTGATCAGGCTGCATTGATGGGCACTGATCAGGCTTCATTGATGGGCAATGGTGAAGCTGCAGATAGGCACTGATAAGGCTGTACTGATGGGCACTGACTCTTATTTTGCTTTAAAGTTCTTTATTTAAAATGTATGTTTTTTTCCTGAAACTTCCCTTTAAAAATAAGGTGCGTGTTATACACCTGTGCGTGTTATATGCCGATAAATATGGTAAGTTCTTCTATCAAGCGGAAGATTATTTTCAACAGGGAAGCTTTCAGGGCTGGTTCATTTACTTTCATTGATTTACTTGTGTACCATCTAGCAGCATTTACACATAAGCAGCATTACATCTAGAAAGGGCACAGTCCATCTGATTACCAGTACTATCATCCAATCTAATACCATACACCATGAAGGAAGTAGCTATTACCTCAAAAGAAATGGGCCTGAATACATTAGTGGCATTTTGCAACTGAATTTTGTGACAGGAGACCAACTGGAACCCTCCAGGCTACAGCCTACAAACAAAAACATTCAGAGGAGCCACTACTAGTAAGATTCTCATAGTACTGGCATGAAGTCCAACATTGTTTGTGACCAGACCTTTGGGCATATCAGTATTTGACATGCAGGAATAACATATCATCAATGAGGGATCTCTTCTTCTAAGTTTTGACAACCTTACTTATTAATTTTTCACATCTAAGTCTATATAAATAGTCACACCCCTTGTATACAAACACCGTGGACACATAAACAGTAATAAAAATGAAAATGACTACTGCAGATAGGACAATAAGTCCTTGTGTAGGTAGTTGATCAGTGATTATAATATCTCTGGTACTTCTGGCGGCTTTGTCTCTTCTCCCGAAGCAGGAGACCTCTTTATCCTACTGGCATGAAACCAGGTTGGTGAGGTGTCAGTCAAGACTGCTATACATTTTGCCGCAATCACTGTCTTTGGTTCCCTGAAAGGAGGATCCAAGGTTGTGTGCTTGATTAGCCTTTGCACTAGAACTTTATCACCAGGCTTAAAGGGATGAGTAGGCTCTTCTGCTAGTGAGTAGAGGTAAAGACAAAGACACCTCACCATAGATGCCAATTTCTCAATCAGTTTAATTACCTATTCTTCTTATTATTAACCTCAAGCTGTCAAAGTCTACTGAGCTTAGGACCTGTGGGCCTTTACTTGCCCATGAGATTGGGTATTGTCTACTCATCAATACTTTAAAAGGTTAAAATACTGTGGTCTTAGTAGGCATCATTCTAGTCTCAGCTAGCACTGCAGGTACATGATCAGGTCAATTAATGTCCCTCCTATATCCAGTGGCGGCCCTTCCATTAGGGGCGCACAGGGGCCGCCCCCTATCCATGCGTCCGGTCCCTTAATCTACATACAGGGTGCCGGATGCATGGATTCCAATGGGGGGTGGGGTGGGTTCGAAGCACGTGATTAGAGCCAGAGGCTATAGTAGGCTTCAAAAAAAGGGTGGGCTCAAGGCGCAGAGCACTGAACTCTGAGCCCACCCAGTTGTGTGACAATAGCGAATAAATATTTGCTATTCTCACACTGATTCACCTCCCAGCCAATCAGGAAGCGGGTCATGAGCCATGGAGCCCCTGGCCACAGCCCAACCATGAAGTTGTTGGAATAAATGTGGGCACCATTTCTGAAAAGTTAGCATTATATCCTAATGACCTGTTCCTTCAGGACCCTGGCCCTTCCTTACAAGAGGCCCTTAATATTTTTTCCACTTTTGCAACGTTCTCCCAGCTTCATGTTAATTGGAAAAAGTCTGTTATTATGCCCATAGACTCTGGTGCTCGGGGAGTCGTGAACCCGCAAATGTCGTTGCAATAGACTAATTTCAAGAAATATTTGGGTATTGTAATTTCCCTGAATACCCGGGATTACTGCCATCTCAGGAATTCAGGAAAAAAAATCAGGAAACAAATTTCATATGCGTGACACAAACTTGTTATATTGGCAAACGGAAAAAAATTCACAGCCCACAACTAATTACAGCCTCAGACTTTGCACTGTGAGAATAGTTATTCTCTGAGCTTTCTTCCAAGAACACATTTCATTTGGTTCAGTTCAACTGTTGGAGTCAAATGACATAATGTCAAAAGGGGTGTGACTACTGTTCTGACTCCTCCCAGTCTCAGTCCTGTCAATGATCTCTGTACAAATAGTGTAGAATTCACTCCATTCATTCTGATTCCTCACTACAATGGCTGCATGTAAGAAGCAAGCTGTGTTCCTTCTGGTCTTTGCGCTGCAGTTCCTCTTTCTTGATGGGGCCAAAATCCTGACAATCTGCTTTGTTGGTAAGTCTAGTATTTTCTATATAACGTTTATAAAATGTTCAGATAAGTTCACATTACTGAATTATGGAGACTAAAAATTAAAAACTATTCTTGTGTTACCCATACCTATTTTTTTATTATTGCCCATGTCCTATTTGTTATGTACTTTGACATAGTTCAGGAAATTTTAAGTATTTTGCAGATCCAATAATTTTTTTTTTAGACATAATCTGCTATTTTGAGCAATTTGCAATCGAGAAATGAGCTGCATTTAAATCATTATTATATTTTCAAAGTGTTTGTAGAACTTTGCAAAGTGAGCAGTTTTCGCCTTTTCAACCTCAATGTGGAGTTAACTATTTGCAATATATGTTTGTTCTGCATGTACATTTGTTTTGTGCTAAATGGGGGGGGGGGGGGGGGGGGAAATGTATGTTCTTTAGCCTATTTTCTCTTCTGAACAAATGTTATTTTATTATGGGCAGTAGCAAAGTACCACATTATGGTCATGAGATTGAGGAAAGTCATGTCTTTGTAACAAGAGATACAATACAATGATACAATGGGTTACCATGTAATCAATGGTTACATTTATTTGCTAAGAGCCGGTTCACACAGGGGCGACTCGTCAGGCGACTCAGCCGCCTGACAAGTCGCGCTCCGCTCCGTTCAATGGAACCGAGTCGCTCCTACTTAGAAAAAGGTTCTTGTACGACTTTGGGGGCGACTCGGGGCGACTTGCATTGACTTCAATACAGAAGTCATTTTGCAAGTCACCTCTGAAGTCGTCTTGAGATCGCCTTGCCGAGTCGCCCCCAAAGTCGTACCGCCCCAGTGTGAACCGGGTCTTAGGCTAGGTTCACACTAGTCAAAACACAAGAAAAATAACAAACAAATAGACCTCCACACACCTAAATGAGTTAAACTACAAAATGTATTAGCCTATAAAAAAGCAATATACATGAAAAAAGCACATTCCCTATGTCCCAAAGATTATCCTATTAATACAACCTATACCAAAGCTACAAGGAAAAAAGACTGTGTAATCACTGTAGAACTCCCCGCCACGGAGAGAACACAGCGATCACACAGCTGGCAGATCTACTCCCTCCCCTAGGTTCACACTAGTCCTGCTGCATAAAAAAATATAAATGACCGCTGCGCTTGTATCCACAATTTAAATCAGATGACTATATAAACAGTGGCTAGCACAATATTGAAGAAATGACAATAAAGAAAACGTATAGATGAGGTGCAGCGCTCATGTAATAAATAAGTCCTTTTCAGAATAAATCCAAAGACGGTGTTCACATCAAAGGTGGTTAGCAGAAGGTGAAAAGGGAGAAAACCATCACCGGCACACAATAACACAACCGCTTACCCTCCTTAATGGACCCTTATTACAAAGGTTACATAAGCATTGAATGGTAAAAGACGCCCTTCAATCTCCATGCATCCAAACCAGGGACAGCAAGCCGGAATGCAGAGGTAGCAACCCACGGCTTCAACTTTCCTTTTCAAAAGACTCCGGCAGTGACCACCATAGATTATTCCATCCCATATCAAATGTCGTTTAATAAAGTTAAAAGGAGGTGAACTCACATGCTCTGTATAAAAACATGCTTGTTTGTCTTAAAGTGGTTGTATACCTTTTTTTTTACATTTTTACCTACAGGTAAGCCTATAATAAGGCTTTCCTGTAGGTAAAATGAATATCTCGTAAACCTGTACGGATTAGGAGATATTCACTTTGCATGCAGCCGCTGACGTCAGCGAAGCATTTGCTGTGAATGCCCGGCTGAAGGTCAGGCAGAGGCTGCCGGACCTTGCTGGAAAGAATACTCCCACATGCATGCGTGGGAGTGACGTCATCGAGGCTCCGGCCACTCACAGCGTGGGAGCCGCGAACCCAGAAGAAATGCAGAGGGCAAAATGTCAGCTCCCTCTGCATGGACTGGGATGCGATACGGGGACCTCGTTCTAAGGTAAGTATTTCATAATGAGCTAGCATACTAGCTCATTATGCCTTTGCCTTCATGCCGCGTACACACGATCGTTTTTAATGTAATTTTCAAAAACAACGTTTTTCTCAACGTGATTTTTCTTGTTTCCTCTCAAGCCTGTCTTGCATACACACGTTCATTAAAAAAAAACGCTTGAGCACAGCGCAGTGACGAACAACACGTACGACGGCACTATAAAGGGGAAGTTCCATTCGGATGGCGCCACCCTTCATGTTAGTAAAGTTTGTTGAGCGACGATTCACGCTTTTCAGTCTCCTGCTTTTCAGTCCGTTACAGCGTGACGAATGTGCTATCTCCATTATGAACGCTAGTTTTACCAGAACGAGCGCTCCCATCTCATACTTGATTCTGAGCATGCACGGTTTTTTCCCCTCTTAAAAGCATACACACTACCGTTTTTCACGTCGTTAAAAAAAACTACGTGAAAAACGACGTGAAAAAATAGAGCAGGTTCTAATTTTTTTAGGCCATTTTTCACGTCGTTAAAAATGCTCTGGAGCCTACACACGATCGGTTTTAATGCCCAATTTAAAAAATTGCATTTTTAACGTCGTGAAAAACGGTCGTGTGTATGCGGCATTACAGGGTTGTTTTTTTTGCATGTGCGGGTATACAACCGCTTTAACATTCAGCAGTCCCCACCACCAAGATGGCTGCCACGTCCCAGCATACACCAGCATCACGTCGCTGACTCCTCCCTACACGTTTCGTCATAGAGTGGTGTAGTCAGGGGCGTAGCTAGACGGACACTTAAATGCCTTATATGTGCGGGAAAAAAATAGGGAAACGGCGGAAATAGGCTGCGTTCCAATCACCGGAAGTCATAAAAACAATCACGACTATGGAAAAGCAGCAATGAGGATAAAAAATGCATTTCACTGCAGATATTTAAAAATGAATTCAATATTTAAATCCGACATAAAAAATTACTGAATAGTATCCATTTAATTACACTTGGATATAACATAAACTAAACACGTATTGACAACTAATGAATAAAAATTCATCTTAAGCCCTGCACACACGATCGGATTTCCGATGGAATCAAATCCGATGGATTTTTCCATCGGAATTCCGATGAAGCTGACTTCCATCGGAATTCCGATGAAGCTGACTTCCATCAGTCTTACCTACACACCATCAGACAAAATTTTGACCGTCCCAAACGCCGTGACGTACAGCACGTACGACGGCACTATAAACGGGAAGTTCAAAACCAATGGCGCCACCCTTTAGGCTGCTTTTGCTGATTTCGTGTTACCGCGAGTTAGTAAAAGTTTGGTGTTAGCCAATTTGCGCTTTTCAGTCCGTTACAGCATGACGAATGTGCTATCTCCATTACGAACGCTAGTTTTACCAGAACAAGCACTCCCGTCTCCTAATTCAGTCTGAGCATTCGTGGGTTTTTTCTCCGATGGAGTTCCACACAGACGATCGGAATTTGCTATTGTTTTTTTTTTCCATCGGAAAAATTTAAAACATGTTCTATTTTTTTTCACCGATGGAAAAAAGTCCGATGGGGCCCACACACGATCGGTTCGTCCGATGAAAACAGTCCATCGAACTGTTTTCATCAGTAAAACCGATCGTGTGTACAGGGCTTTAGAATTAACACTCAGGCGTAGCACCATCTTGTGGTCAAAGTGGATAATACATAATAAATACATTGATGTTCCATTTGATCAAAAATATCATTACACAATCTTATATTAATCGATCACCTACATAGTAAAAATTATATAAAACAATATAAAAAAGTGCTGCTGCATAACCATGAGTGGAGAAAAATAAGAATTTATCTTAATTTTTTTTTCTTTGTCCTCATTTCTAATGCCGCGTACACAAGACCATTTTTCTCGTCGGGAAAAATTTTATTTTTTCTCTTTGACGAGAAAAACGACCGTGTGTGGGCTTTTCATAATTTTTCCCGATGAGAAAAAACGGCATGAATCATGACAAGAAAAATTAGAACATGCTCTAATTTTTCTCGTCGTGATTCACTGCATTTTTTTCCGCTGCAGTTTTCCCATAGAGAAACACTGCCAGGGAGCCTAAACACGGTCCTTTTTCTCGACCAAGAGAAAAAATGTCAGGAAAACCGGCCGTGTGTAGGGGAACAAGCCGTTCCTCGTTTTTCACCGTCGAGAAAATCTATCGTGTGTACACGGCATAAGACTTCTCCTAAGATGTCAGAAACAAATTTTGTGTTTTATTTATTACAATGATTCATATAGCACAGAAAATGTACACAACACTATACATAAAGTACATATATTGTACATGCAAACCAGTCCCTGTACTCAAGGAGCTTTACAGTCTAAGGCAAAAACCACCAAGTCTTTGTGCTTTTCATTGTTTGTGTTTGCAGGTGGCAGTCATTACCTCCTGATGGATCAGATCTCCAAGATCCTCCATAACAATGGACATGAAGTAAGAATGTTTCTGCAGTTTGAAGAAGGGACACTTCCAGGTGGGTGTACAGCAAAATTATGTATCTTTTTTTTATTTTTTTCCATTAAGAACTCTTTATTATAGAATTGCATAACATTACATTGCCAGACACATTATCCAGTACATTCAATAGGAGGAATTTATACAGTTAAGAAAAACGTAGACCATTTAGCCTTTTGGTTAGTAATCCCTTACACCTAGCATGTGACCAGAACTGCTGCAAGGACAATATACAAATAACAAATACAACACCAGCAGGTATTGAAACTAAAACCTCAACCAGCATTAAGTCTAAGTAACCTGTCCATGATCAGATCCACCGGGGCAAGCCCAGGAACATCCAACCAAGGGAGCCCACAGCTTTTCATGTTTAGGCGTGCACCCCTGGTGCTGGTACATAAACTTCTCCATCCTCAGCATGTCACCCATGGTTTTAATCCATTCCCCAACCGTAGGATTTCCAGTGCAGCATAATTCGTTTACACTCCTGAAACAGGACTCGTCCCATGGCTTCTCTAGTGTGATTAGCCCAGTCAAAATCCTCCAGTATTCCTAATAGACAGAGTTTTGGGTCAAATGAAAGAGATACTGGGAATATTGAATTTAACTTGTGCACCACTCCTGCCCAATAAGGGTGGAGTTTTGGACACCTCCACAGAAGATGGATTAAGTCTCCATGGTCACATCTACATCTAGAACATGTGGACTCTGTCTGCAGTCCCATTATGTGAAGCCCTTTGGGGAGTGTAATACACCCTTAGCAAAATATACGATTGGGTCAGGCGTTGGGTCACATTGAGCAAACATGTCACCACTGACTGAAAAGCCTCTTCCCACTGATCACCTGTTTATTGACCTACATCCTATTCCCAGTGCTCCATCACTCTTAGGGCATTCTGTTTTAAATATGACTGTAAAAGCATAGCGTAGCTTTGTGAAAAAAAGCCCTTAAGTGTGGGCATCCCTAATAAGAAAATCGTAGTTGGGAACAATAGCAATTCCGATGATTTGCTCTGAGCTTGAATTGCATGGCGTAATTGTAAGTAGTAAAAGTACATAGAGGATAGTAAATTAAACTTCACCTGGAGAGCAGCAAACGACAGAAGTACTCCATTATGAAAGATTTGTTTGAAATGCGTGACTCCATAACCCTTCCATCTAGCCCCGGATTGTAATTTAGCCAATTCCAGGTAAGTGTCATTAAACAAGATGAGACTGTACTCAGTATATCCATTCACCTTCTGAAGGTGTTTGGTTTTGTTCCATACTTTCTGAATGAGGTTATACGTTGAGTAAGGTTTGTGTGGTTTTCCAAAAGCTTGAGCTTCCAGAGCCTGTGAAATAGAGGTCCTACGGCTAGTATATAGCAGTGATGGCAAACCTATGGCATGCGTGCCACAGCTGGCACGCCGAGCTCTCTCTGTGGGAGCGCAGCGTGCCGCCAGGATAGGGGAGGGAAATCCCCCAGCCAGGCAGTCACTTGCACTGGTGGTGCAGGCACGGAGGAGCCGGCTCCCTTCCTTACATCAGTGGCATAGGCAGGGGGGGTGGGCAGCCAGTCATCTTGCCCCAGGTGTGACATTTGGGGGGTGTAAAGTTATTCCTCTGCCGTCTCGAGGGTCTGTGCTGCAGCTTATTGCCTCCCCCGGACCCCTAAACCTCCGGTGAGGCATTCAGGTATTCCTCTCTGAGGCACCCAATTCCAGCTCCCCCTGCCCCTGGACTACTTTGGTACAGCCTGTCCCTCTGGCAAACGCAATGCGACCTGTGGAACAGCAGAGGGGCGGTGCTTGGAGCAGATCATGACCATGGGAGAGGTGGAATGGCTGCTAGCTGACCTCATGGCGGCTGGGACACCAAGGAGAGGCTGGATGGTGAGACTCCTGCAATACTGCCTGCCTGTTGCTGGGGAGAGCTGGACGATGAGGCCATAGAGAAGTAAGGAGGAGGATGGATCCATTGATCTAAATTGTACTGTGTGTTGGGGGGATGGGGGGGTGTAAGTAGTGCAGGAAGTATGGGTCAGGTAGGTCAGTGTATGTGTCAGGTATGTCAGTGTATGTGTTAGGTATGTCAGTGTATGTGTCAGGTAGGTCAGTGTGTGTGTCAGGTAGGTCAATTATAATGGCCCGGTAGGTCAGTGTGTGTGTCAGGTAGGTCAGTGTGTGTGTCAGGTAGGTCAGTGTATGTTGCACAGTGTATTCTGAGCATAACGCACTCCTGATTCCTGAATTATGAGCGAATCTGGCAGAATCATATGTTTTTGGTCCCTTAGGGCTCATTCAGAGGGATAATCAGTCCCATCCTCTGTACAGAGCCGCTGGTAGGTTTAATTCTGTGCTGGCACTTTGAAATAAATAAGTTGGCTTTGTGTCGCTGTTTGGGCAATCAGGCTCAAAAAGGTTCACCATCACTGGTATATAGTATCACAGCTAAAGAGGAACCACTAATGGAACCCTCCTGTACAGCCTCCTCACGCATAGTACCAATAAGGTGCTGAAGTTGCGCCGCCAGGTAGTAAACCCAAAGGTTGCGCAAAGCCATCCCACCATCTGGATCATTGTAAATGCTGTAACTTGATTCTAGGGGTACGATCTTTCCAAATGAATGTACAGAAGAGGGAGTTGACAATCCTAAAGATTTTCAATGGGATTACCATAGGAGTATTGTGGAGGAAGTACAACAATTGGGGCATAAGTTTAATTTTAATAAAATTTACTCTCCCTGCTACTGAAAGATGTAAGGAATTCCATGTTTTAATGTGGTCTCTAAAGCGCCGCATAAGAGGGAAAATATTTAATCTAGACAAACTGGAGCATGTTCAGATTACCCACACCAAGATCAATCCTAGATAGGGTGCCATGAGATTTAGAAAAGAGATTGTCCTTCAAAGAGGCAGAGGTCTGAGGAGTCGGGCTCTCTCCAGCGACACACTGTGGTTCCTCCCTGTGGCATGTACATCTCTACAATGCATATGAGCTAGTGCATTGTAGAGATGTACAGGGGTTACACAGAAGCAACGCCCCTGCGTTTCAACAAATGGGAAAAAAGCAAGGAGCGCCAGACTAAGTGCAGTATTAGAATGTATTTATTATAGCAACACAAATAGCCAAATGGCTACTCACAGGACGATGGTATGAATGGACATATAGGTATGTGACGGTCTGGAGTCACTCAGCAGTCGATGGGATGGGTAGCTGGATTCCAGATAGTGAGGCGCTGGAGGATAATGCAGCGATGGGGTGTCTGCAGAGAAATCCTGGGGCTGGTACACATGCAAGCTGTGTATTAGTCGCAACGTCCAGGGAGCCGAGACCGGAACCGGAAGTGCGCCTCAGCGTGGACCGGAAGTGACGTGGGAGTAAAACGGACCAATGAGATGAAGCGTTTCACAGCATCCGCTGTTTCATCAGATCTACCAGTCTATTCAGGGAGTAAATAATTTATAGAAGTACGGAGTACTGTGATTGGCCAGCAGCATACATACATATGTTTAAAGCGATACCATAGCAATCGTAAATACGGGATCAGTACATGGCATAATAAAATCATAACAATATATTTGATAAAAATAGAAGTAAAAATAGAGATTATATGCAAATTTTAGAGGATGCCTATTGAAATTAAGAAATTTAAAAAATATATATATAAAAAATATATATATATATAAAAATACATATATTTTATATATATATATATATAAAACAAATTATTTAATATTTAAATATTTAAAAAACCGACACAATATATGTATAAATGGGAAAAAATCCAACAAAACATTCAGAAAGAACGATTGAACAAATAATGTAATTATACAAAAGGAATATATAGTAGTGTATACCTTTATCAAGGGGGCCAACACACTGGTGACACATTGCTCATAGATCCTAGGCTAGAAGGTCAAATGTCAATGATCCAAAGTAAAGAAAGGAAGAAAATCCTTATCCTCCCTATCTATATCATTTACCAAAAATCCACAAAGATACTTACAATCCACAAGGCCATCCCATTGTTGCCTCTATGGACAGCATTACCACCAGTTTCTCACTTTACATAGACCATTTCCTACAACCACTAGCCCAGGCACTCCCTTCCTTTATTCGAGATGGCACACACCTGATAGATTTACTACGACCCTATACCACCATTAATGTGGGTATCCTTAGATGTCTGTTCTCTATACACGTCGATACCACACCAAGTTGGCCATCAGGCAGTAGCCCATTTTCTTAAAGATGACTCCCTCTTAAATATACAACAAATAGACTTCATTCTTTTTGCCACTCGTTTTTGCCTGGAGCACAATTATTTTCAGTTTGATGGGGATTTTTATTTGCAAAAACAGGGTACAGCGATGGGGGCAAATTTCTTTGTATTCTTTATTTTATTTTGTAAAAGAGCAAGTATCAACAATCATATTGCTTGGCTCATCACCATTACAGTTCATCAAATATATGTACAAATACATTTACATTCTTTCCCACTTAATACATCTGGTCTTACTAAATTCTATCTATATATTCATTTTTATCCAGTTATGTTTCTTCTTTCTTTACCTCCCTACTCTATATTTCCAGATGGGTAGGTAATTATTTGATGAACTCTCTATACTTTTCTTCTCTTTTTTTCTCCCTTTCCCTCTTTTCTCTCACCCTTTCCCCTCTTCACCCTCCCCCCCCTCTCTCCTCCACTTCCTCAAAACAAAATAACGAAAAACAAAAAACAAAAAAAAAAAAAAAATTTATAATATTTACTCTCCCTTTTTTTTGGGAAAATCAATAGGGTTATTTCTATACTTCTCCTCTTGCAAGAATACACCTGTATCAGTATCTATCGTTCATTGGATGATCCTCCCTCCTCCATTGTCCCATCTAATAGTCTCATCCCTTCCTTCGAGTACATAAAAAAATTCCACTTCTTCCATGTTTTATCATATTGCTCTCTCTTGTTTTGGGCTGAGAGAACTAGGTCTTCAAAGGCCCCTATCTCTCTTACTCTGTTCAACCACTCTTTAACTGAGGGGGATCTAGGATCTCTCCAATGTGATGTAATCCCAGCTCTAGCAGCATTAATTGTGTGGCAAAGCACCATTTTTTATAGGTCTGGACTGGGGGCGAATTTCGCACCTAGTTACGCCAACCTAACCATGGGGCTATGGGAGGCCAGGTGTGTGGGGGCTGACAACCCCTTCTCGGCACACCTGGTCTTCTATATTTGTTACATAGACGACATTATAATAATTTGGGATGGCCCAGCCAGTTCTGTGTCACAGATCAGCTGCGGAGCTGATCTGTGTCTTACCTATACTGCTGTAGGTTGGCTGGCACCTGTTGTTCCACTAGCTTGTGTTCAGCTCTGGCTGCACTCTGCAGCTATGGGTGTCGCCGGCTTCACCTGTGGCTTAATATATTCTTCCTTCCTGCTACTTCCTGTCCAGCCTCCCATGTGCCTCACTATTTAAATTGCACTCAGATCAGTTTCTGGTTGCTTGAGCAACACTTGTTTCAGAGCTCCCTGCCTGTAACCTACTTAACCAGACTTCTTTTTTCCCGATACGGCTAGTCCTCCTGTTTACGCTGTCTGCTGCCCGCTCGACCTTGGCTCGATATCCGGCTCTCCTTTTGTGATTGTCTGGATTTGTTTCCACATTTTCTCAAAGTTGAGGTATACCTATGATGACAATTACAGGCTTCTCTCATCTTTTTAAGTGGGAGAACTTGCACAATTGGTGGCTGACTAAATACTTTTTTGACCCACTGCACCTAAATACTCCACTTGGATTGTGCCTTAACCACTTGACCACTGGGCACTTAAACCCCCTTAATAACCAGACCAATTTTCAGCTTTCGGTGCTCTCACATTTTGAAAGACAATTACTCAGTCATACAACACTGTACCCATATGAAATTTTTGTCCTTTTTTTCACACAAATAGAGCTTTCTTTTGGTGGTATTTAATCACTGTTGGGTTTTTTATTTTTTGCGCTATAAGAGAAAAAAGACTGAAAATTTTGTAAAAAAATGATTTTTTTTTCGTTTCTGTTATAAAATTTTGCAAATTACTATTTTTTTCTTCATAAATTTTGGCCAAAATTTATACTGCTACATATCTTTGGTAAAAATAAGTACAAATTGGTGTATATTATTTGGTCTTTGTGAAAGTTATAGAGTCCACAAGCTATGGTGCCAATATCTGAAAATTGATCACACCTGAAGTACTGACGGCCGATCTCATTTCTTGAGACCCTAACATGCCAGAAAAGTACAAATACCCCCCAAATGACCCCTTTTTGGAAAGAAGACATTCCAAGGTATTCAGAAAGAGGCATTGTGAGATTTTTGAAGTTGTCATTTTTTCCCACAATTCTTTGCAAAATCAAGATTTTTTTTTTCACAAAATTGTCATATTAGCAGGTTATTTCTCACACACAGCATATGCATTCCACAAATTACACCCCAAAACACATTCTGCTATTACTCCCGAGTATGGCGATACCACATGTGTGAGACTTTTACACAGCGTGGCCACATACAGAGGCCCAACATGCAGGGAGCACCTTCAGGCGTTCTGGAGCACCAAGGCCAATTCTGACATTTCTCTCCTACATGTAAAAATCATCATTTATTTGCTAGAAAATTACATAGAACCCCAAAACATTATATATGTTTTTTTAGCAAAGACCTTAGAGAATATAATGGTGGTTGTTGCAACTTTTTATCTCGCACGATATTTGCGCAGCAATTTTTTTAACGCGTTTTTTACGGAAAAAAAATGTTTTGTGCTTAAAAAAAAAAAAAAAAAACAGTAAAGTTAGCCCAATGTTTTTGCATAATGTGAAAGATGAAGTTACGCAGAGTAAATAGATACCTAACATGTCGCCCTTAAAAATTGCACACACTCGTGGAATGGCGCCAAACTTCGCTACTTAAAAAATCCCCATAGGCGACGCTTTAAATATTTTTACTGGTTACATGTTTTGAGTTACAGAGGAGGTCTAGGGCCAAAATGATTGCTCTCGCTCTAACGTTCGCAGAGATACCTCACATGTGTGGTTTGAAAACCGTTTTCATATGTGGGCGGGACTTACGTATGCGTTCGCTTCTGTATGCGAGCTCACGGGGACAGGGGCGCTTTAAAAAAAAAAAAAAAAAATTATTCTTCATTTTACTTTATTTATTTTAGTTTGACATGTTTTTCCGCCCTAAACATTTTTTTGATCACTTTTATACCTATTACAAGGAACGTAAACATCCCTTGTAATAGGAATATGGCATGACAGGTCCTCTTTACAGTGAGATATGGGGGGGGGGGTGTCAATAAGACCCCACATCTCACCTCTAGGCTGGGAAGCCTGAAAAAAATACAAAAAAAAAAAACAACAATCCTGGCTTTGATCGTAGCGGTGAGTCGGTAGAAGCACCGGAGGGCGGCGGGGGGACATCCCCTCTCGCCTCCCGTAAGAATGATCAAGCGGCGGAACAGCCGCTATGATTGTTCTTATGGTGTAGGGAATCGCCGGCTGAAAAAGCGAATATCTGAATGATGCCTGTAGCTGCTCCCATCATTCAGATATCCCCGCACAAAGTCAAGGACGTCATATGACGGCCGGAGGGCGGGAAGTGGTTATTGCAGAGTATTGCCGGGCATTGCGGAGTATTGCTGGGCATTGCGGAGTATTGCCGGGCATTGCGGAGTATTGCGGACTATGGCAGGGTATTGCGGTGTATGGCAGGGTATTGCACGGGTATTGCACAGGGTATTGTGGAGGGTATTGCAGAGTATTGTGGAGGGTATTGCAGAGTATTGTGGAGGGTATTGCAGAGTATTGTGGAGGGTATTGCAGAGTATTGTGGCGGGTATTGCAGAGTATTGTGGCGGGTATTGCAGAGTATTGTGGCGGGTATTGCAGAGTATTGTGCAGGGTATTGCAGAGTATTGTGCAAGGTATTGCAGAGTATTGTGCAGGGTATTGCAGAGTATTGTGCAGAGTATTTTGCAGGGTATTGCAGAGTATTTTGCAGGGTATTGCAGAGTATTGTGCAGGGTATTGCAGAGTATTGTGCAGGGTATTGCAGAGTATTGCACCAGGGTATTGCAGAGTATTGCACCAGGGTATTGCAGAGTATTGCACCAGGGTATTGCAGAGTATTTCGCAGGGTATTGCAGAGTATTTCGCAGGGTATTGCAGAGTATTTCGCAGGGTATTGCAGAGTATTTCGCAGGGTATTGCAGAGTATTGCACCAGGGTATTGCAGAGTATTGCACCAGGGTATTGCAGAGTATTGCACCAGGGTATTGCAGAGTATTGCAGAGTATTGCACCAGGGTATTTTGCAGAGTATTGGCAGGGTGTATTGCAGAGTATTGGCAGGGTATAGCACAGGGATGGCTGAGCAGGGATGGATGGATGGCTGGATCTGTGACTGCAATTGTCACAGATCCAGCCCACAGTGCTGCTGCTGCCATCCGCTCCCTCCCCCTCCCCTCTCACACTGTACCGATCGGTACAGAGAGGGGAGGGAGGAACCGGCGTCATCAAATGACGCCGGTCTGTTTACAAGTGATTGCTCCGTCATTTGACGGAGCGATCACGTGGTAAATGGCCGCTATCAGCGGCGATTTACCGCGATTCGTGATCCGCCGGGTCCTCTGGACCCGGCGGTCACGGAGTTTCCCGTGTGCGCGCCCCAGGGGGCGCGCGGGAGCGTGATTCTGGGAGGACGTTATATAACGTCCTCCCAGAGTTAAGCAACCACCTTGTCGACGTTATTTGTCGGCAGGTGGTTGTTAAGTGGTTAATATTATACAGATTTTCTTCCTTTCTCTACTTTGGATCATTGACATTTGACCTTCTAGCCTAGGATCTATGAGCAATGTGTCACCAGTGTAGGGCTGCAACTAATGATTATTTTCATAATCGATTAGTTGGCCGATTATTGTTTCGATTAATCAATTAATCGGTTAATAACCTTTAAAAAAAAAAAAAAATTGCGACAATTTGCATTTTTACATTTTTTTTTTGCCGCAAAAACGCATTATTACATGCTTTTCTGCAGCCTCTCTATTGAAGTATATTGAACCCCCCCCCAAAAAAATAGCACCATTTTGCGTTAAAAAAAGTCCTTGCCCTTTCCAAATACTCAGCGTCTGAAAAAATCATGGATGTGAATCTGTCCCGTAGGAAACCATGTAAATGACCTGTAGTGCGTTTCTGCAAAAAGCACCAAAAAACACAGAGGTGTGACCCGGCCCTGAGATGTTTAGTAACAAAATGGGGGTTAAAAAACTAAAATTAGTCCAAAAAGAGAAAATAATCGCTACTGTAAGGGGTTCATTTTTTACTGTGGGACAGTAAGAGTAGGTTCACACAGGGGCGACACGACTTTGTGCGCGACTTTGTGAGGCGACTTGAGCATGAACCACAGCCCGACCCACAGCGCGACTTGGGGCGACTTGAAGTCGCCTCCAGGGCAGGGGACATTGCCAGTGGCCAATCAAAGAGTAATCAGCTCTGTGGGAGGGAGGGGGGAGGGAGGGGTTTGCAGAGAAAACTATTTTTATTTCCTGTAAAGTTGCATCAGTTAAGACAGGGGATGCGACTTGGAGGCGACATCCATTGAAATCAATGGGTACAAGTCACCTAGAAGTCGGATTGAAGTCGTACAGGAACCTTTTCTGAAGTCGGAGCGACTGCAGTAGTGTGCATTAAGACGGCTCCATTCACTTTCATTGATTTTCTCAACCGCGTGACTTGGGGCGACTTCCAAGTCGGATCCCAGGACGCCCCTGTGTGAACCGGCTCTAAAAGTAATATTTACGGTAGGGATTTGCTTTTTTTTGTACTATAAAGGGCTAATTTTAGCTTTTTTTTTAACCCCATTATGTTACTGGCCGATTAATCGATTATGAAAATAGTAATCAATTAATTTCATAATCGATTAGTTGTCGATTAATCGATTAGTTGTTTCGGCCCTACACCAGTGTGTTGGCCCCCTTGATAAAGGTATACACTACTATATATTCCTTTTCGTATAATTACATTATTTATTCAATCTTTCTTTCTGAATGTTTTGTTGGATTTTTTTTTCAGTTTATACATATAGTATAGTTTTTTTAAATATTTAATATATATATATATATATATATATATATATATATTTTATTTTTTTTAATTTCAATAGGCATCCTCTAAAATTCGCATATAATCTCTATTTTTACTTCTATTTTTATCAGATATATTGTTATGATCCTAATATGCCATGTACTGATCCCGTATTTACTATTGCTATGGTATCGCTTTAAACATATGTGTATATGCTGCTGGCCAATCACAGTACTCCGTACTTCTATAAATTATTTACTCCCTGAATAGACTGATAGATCTGATGAAACAGCGGATGCTGTGAAACGCGTCATCTCATTGGTCCGTTTTACTCCCATGTCACTTCCGGTCCGCGCTGCGCTCCACGCTGAGGCGCACTTCCGGTTCCGGTCTCGGCTCCCTGGACGTTGCGACTAATACACAGCTTGCATGTGTACCAGCCCCAGGATTTCTCTGCAGACATCCCATCGCTGCCTTATCCTCCAGCGCCTCACCATCTGGGATCCAGCTACCCATCCTACGGACTGCTGAGTGACTCCGGACCTCCACATACCTATATGTCCATTCATACCATCGTCCTGTGAGTAGCCATTTGGCTGTTTGTGTTGTTATAATAAATACATTCTAATACTGCACTTAGTCTGGCGCTCCTCGCTATTTTCTCTTGTATCTTCCAGAGCTTGCTTCTGCTTTCATGGTAGCTGCTGCTAGTGCATATCCATACTGACTGTGCCACCTGCCCTGCATATAACATTGGACTTTTCCTTACATAGAGACTATGCCAGATTGATCTTTGCGCCATCTTACCTTTTCTCTGTTTCAACAAATGGGCCACCAGAAAGATACATGCACTATATTGCCATTTCTTTTATAGAGTTTTGTTTTGTGTACAAACAACCCTATGGCCACTTTTAGATGGCCAGATATGGGATAGTTATTGATCAAAATTGCTGAAACTGTCTTGACTTTTGTTGATTTCTGTTGCGGAGCTCCAAAGTCCGCTGGGAAATCCTTGAAGCTGAGGAAGTACTGACTTATCCAAGGCAACCTGTTACCCCCCCAGTAACTGGACGACACACAGTTCTGGGAGTAAATCAACGCTTTATTTTGCCCAGGCTGGCTTTTTATATCATTTCTCATGCAAGGGTTTTCTTAACTCATTTTACAGGGGCATTCCCTTCAACAATTAACAGATGACAGCGATTTAATTACCTGGGATGTGTGAGACGTTGGTCTCTGCATATTTACCCATAACAATGAAACCGTGCCAGACACATTACTAGGAGTGTAATTACACCCCGTAGCAGATAATAGATGGTCGTTAACATACTGACAATAGATGAATGGAACGCTACCTCAGACCCCCAATTAACCCAATTTACTTATTCAGACATCAGTAGACATTCTGTCTCTACATTTCCTGGAATGAATCTTTGCTGTCACCTCTGAAGTGATCCAAACCATATTCTCAGTTTCAGCATTTTGCTACACTGCTCCCCCTTACCCACAAGCCGGCATACACAGTCTGATCCTTAACGGATCGGCTTGGGGATGTCCGGGGAGTACTCACGGATCACTTTTCCAGTTCAGTTTGCCGCGATAATCAGTCAGCATTGCCGTTCTGTTTCCCGGGCGGTAGTGGATAGTAAAGTCATACGGTTGTAACGCCAGACTCCAGCGCAACAACCGGGCATTGTCCCCTGCCACTCGATTTAGCCATACCAACGGGTTGTGGTCTGTGAGTAGGGTGAACTGTTGTCCGTACAAGTAGGGCTGAAGCTTCTTTAGGGCCCACACCACAGCCAGGCATTCTTTTTCTATGGCGGCGTAGCTCACTTCCCTGGGGAGAAGCTTCCTGCTCAAGTAAACTACGGGGTGTTCTCCGCCATCTGCTCCAACCTGGCTCAATACTGCGCCCAATCCAAACATTGAAGCATCCGAGCCTCAGAGGATGCGCTGTTTTCCGTGGTGGGGGCCTGGGACCGGGTGGTAACGGGGTAGATCTCGTTGGTAACCGGGGCTGATGCAAAAGCAGAAGTCAACTGGCCAAGATCGTTCCCCAGCAGGACATCAGCGGGAAGTTCCTGGATCAACCCCACCTTAATTAATCCGGAGCCGGCACCCCAGTTCAGGTGTACTCTTGCCGTGGGTAGCCTGTGTACTGCTCCCCCTGCAACCCGCACAACTACGGAACTCCCGGTGTGGTCGGCCTCTGGAACCAGGTGACGTTTGACCAGTGTGAGGGTGGCGCCGGAATCTCGTAGACCTTGAGCAGTCTTCCCGTTCAGCTGTACTGACTGGCGATGGTGTTGCCTGTTGTCGGTAGCCGCCTGTACTGGGTCAGCCTCGTGTAGGATACTCCAGTGTTCCTCCAATTCTCCTGCTCCTCGGTTGACCGGGGCCGCTTCCGTGTGATAGCAATGAGCGGCAGCCCGTGCTGGAGGGGGTGGCCCTGGTCGAATCCATGCAGCTTGGTCCTGGTTCTGAGTGCAGTCTCTCTGATAGTGCCCAAATTGCTTGCATGAATAGCACTGCACTCCCTTGCGCCCGAGGTATCGATTTGCAGGGGAGTTAGGGATTAGCCCGGGTCGTTGTGTAGCTGGGGGCCCTGGGTTATGGTTTAGTGGTCTGGTGCTTGGTCGGAAGCTAGTCTGTGATGGCCGGCGGGCATCTTGATATTCATCAGCTTGCCTGGCCGCTTCCGAGAGAGTGGTAGGTTTGCGATTCCCTTACCCACTCCTGTACCTCTGGGTTTAGCCCATTAAAGAATTGCTCCAGTAAAATCAGCTGGGTGATCGCGTCTGCTGTGGTTGCCTGACTGGCTTGCAGCCAAGCTAGGGCTGCCCTCTGCATTCGGCAAGCCCATTCGGTGTGGGAGTCCTTCTCCTGTTTCTTTGTGTCCCGGAAGCGTCTCCTGTATGCTTCTGGGGTGATGGCATACCTTGCCAAAATAACTTCCTTTACCCGGCTATAGCTTGCGATTTCCTCCTCTGGCATGGCTCTGTAGGCTTCTGCTGCACGGCCTGACAGCTTACCAGCTAAGATCCGTACCCAGTCTGTCTGGGGTACCTGGTACAGCTTGCATTGCCGTTCAAAATCTTGCAGGAAGCTATCGATCTCTTCCTCTGCTTCCATAAACTTTTTAAAGGCATCATGGGGTACTTTTAGTTTTGTCTCTGGTGCCGGTGTAGTCGTTAGCAGTCTCTCAGAGGCATGCTGTTCAGCCAGCCGGAGTTGGGTCTCCCTTTCTTCTCTCGCCGTGATAAAGGCATCCACTTGGGCTAACGTTGCCTGTACCAGCTCGGTGGAGGGGTTTTCTCCATAAAACGCTAGCCTGCGTTTCACTTCTTGGTTAAACTCGGTCTCCATGGCTTCTGTAGCCATACTGTGTGCCCGATCTCCCTCGGTCAGTTCTGCAATCAGCTCTGCTTTGGTTTTAGTGCTGGCGTTCTTCCCTCTTGCTTCCAGCAAATCCTTTAACGTCGCTCGTTTTAATCCAGCATAGTTTGTCTCCATTCACACTTCCATTTGTGTAGCCGAATTTGCATGAACGCTGCTTCCTCTTGCTGCAAGGCTTTAATCCCACCGCTGCCAACCAGTGTTGCGGAGCTCCAAAGTCCGCTGGGAAATCCTTGAAGCTGAGGAAGTACTGACTTATCCAAGGCAACCTGTTACCCCCCCAGTAACTGGACGACACACAGTTCTTGGAGTAAATCAATGCTTTATTTTGCCCAGGCTGGCTTTTTATATCATTTCTCATGCAAGGGTTTTCTTAACTCATTTTACAGGGGCATTCCCTTCAACAATTAACAGATGACAGCGATTTAATTACCTGGGATGTGTGAGACGTTGGTCTCTGCATATTTACCCATAACAATGAAACCGTGCCAGACACATTACTAGGAGTGTAATTACATCCCGTAGCAGATAATAGATGGTCGTTAACATACTGACAATAGATGAATGGAACGCTACCTCAGACCCCCAATTAACCCAATTTACTTATTCAGACATCAGTAGACATTCTGTCTCTACATTTCCTGGAATGAATCTTTGCTGTCACCTCTGAAGTGATCCAAACCATATTCTCAGTTTCAGCATTTTGCTACAGTTTCCTTCTTTTTTCTATCGCCTCCCATAGAAAGAGATACTGTATGTATTTTTAAGGCTGCAAGTTGCTAGCTTAGTCTGGTGTGAGGAGCAATTTAACAGATTACTTTTTTGCTGCAGGATCCTCTGTGGAAAAAGTAGTTATAGTGTATATAACTAAAAACCTGTTTTTGATGTTCAGGTTACAAGCGACAACCAAGTCCATATCCAGTGACCACCTATTCCCTGGATGAGAAATATCTTCAGGACTTTATGGATCTTTTTGTAGAGGATCAGAAAAAGTTCCTTACGGGCAGGTATGGTAAAGTATTCAGTAGGTGTCCAGAAGGGTTGAGCGGTGGGGGCAAAGATGACCAGAAACATATTCAGTGGGGAAATCATAAACATACCTGGTAGGAGGGAAAACTGGAAATGTATCATTAGGCCTTCAGCTGAGGGGAGAGGACATATTTTTTAGGGGTCCAAGGGGGAAATTAAGCGATGTGCACTGGACTTAGAAGGTTTTCCCATGGTAAAATATATGCAGTAGAAGTCCAAGGTGGGAAAGAAAGCCAGAAACATACTAGGAAAGGGTCCAAGTGGGGAACCTAGAAACATTCCCGCAAGAGCTCTAAGTTTAGGGGGTGGGACCCATAAGCATACCATTATGGCTTTGAATATGTGTGTGTGACCAGTATGTGTTTGTGGGGGGATCTCATTCGGTAGGAATCTAGTGGGCTAACTAAGTATGTTAGACTTAATTAAACAACAAGGGGTGTGGCCTTGACAGGAAGGGGTGGGTCATATTTAAAGTAGGGGTGCATGAGTTTAGTCAGGCCTAGGGCAGCACAAAACCTGAATGCAGTGAGTGTTACTTGGGAGAAAACAGACTTCTCTTGGCCTCCTGCTTTTCTCCATCTCACCCAAGGGCGTCCCAGTCTCCCACAAGACATAGGATTCCAGAATACCGAGTGCAAATTTCCTAAGCTCTTGATGTGATCTAGTAAACCTGTATTCTGTGAATGTCATTAATTGCTATTTTATATAAACCAAGCTGAATTTATGATCGCTTATCCATGAAACTAAGTAGGTGAAATAAACTTCTCTTTTTCAGACACGGGGTTCAGTCTGTCCTTACATTTTTGAAGGAGCTTTCTTATCAGTGCAACATAACATTACACCAGACAGAAATCTTAAACTTTTTGAAGGAGGAACATTATGACATTGCGGTGGTGGACGCATTCAACCCCTGCACTTTCCTGGTCTCCGAAAAGCTGGGACTCCCATTTATTGCTTTCTTTCCTGGGATGATGGCCAATGCTGACCGTGTAGGTATGCCAACTCCTCTGTCCTATATTCCATTGTTCCAGACACAGCTTTCTGACCAGATGGATTTCTTTGGACGTTTAAAGAACACAATGATGTTTCTGGGTTCATTAGTAATCCAGAAAAAGATGGACTCATTGTATGACGGTGTCATCGAAGAGCATTTTCCTGCTGAGTCTAGACCAACTATAGCTGATCTTCACTTGAAAGCTGAGCTCTGGCTGTACAATATAGACTTCACCCTTGAGTATCCTCGTCCACTTCTGCCTCACGTTCAATACGTTGGGGGATTATTGGCCAAACCTGTAAAACCAATATCACAAGTGAGTATGGCGAATAACCTTTTTTTTTTTTTTTTTTTAAAACAATCTGAAGAGATATTAAATTCTCGTGCAATAATTTTTTTTAATTGGTTTTCATTGCTGGGTCAATTGAACAGTAAGAAGCAGACAAGGACATAAACTTGAGAGAAGCTCTTTCTTCACTTACTTCAACCCCTGGCACTTGCTGTCACTATAACCATAATCTTGAAGAGGTTAAAAATTCAATTTTTTTGTAAATTTTTTTGTAAAATAAAAATATGTGTTTACTTACCTGCTCTGTGCAATGGTTTTGCACAAAGCGTCCCCATACCTCCTCTTCTGGTGTCCCCCACTGGCATTCTTGGCTCCTCCTCTTCTTCTTGGCGTAGGACCTTGGTATTATGCTGTTGAAAAGTCATAAAATGAAAATAACCAGACTGGTCCATGTTTCCTCTAATGCTGGCCATACGTTATGCAATTTTCCTTCCCTCAACCGCAGTCAGTGTTAATGGGGTTAATCCCTCTCGCAGCGCTATTGTGTTCTGCCGGTGGGGAGCACAGGGAGCCTTCTCCACCGGCAAACTACAATGAAAAAAAAAAGGCTGGTTGTACTGATGTTAATCAGTAAATTGACTTCAGTACAACCAGCCTGCCCATTGAGGGATCGAAAATTCATCCTGCTGACCTGGCCGAATTTTGATCCCTCTATGGCAGGTTTTAGATGCAAAAGACATGCTATAAATTGTATGCTAGATGGCACAGAGTCCCAGCCAGGCTGGTCCTAATCCCTTGTCTACCAAGATACAGTACATTTATAAAAGGCCTTGTAGTGAAGGGGTTAGAGCAAGCCCGCAGCTGCTTTTATCTCCACCCCCACATGTATGTAAATGGCAATAGTACCACACATGTAAGGTACCACCAGAAACATTGCAGTGAGAGAAATAATTCTGGGCCATAATGTACAGTTAACTCTAATCTGATCATCTGAAAAGGCTTTTAAAGCATTGTCTATGGACAATTTTAGGGTATCATAGTTATTTGCTATGTTATGTATGCATGCAATTTTAAAGTGGTTGTAAACCCTCTGTCATAACATTGTCTTGAAAATTTCACCTGATCGCTGCCTGTATAAGTGTACTCACCGCTGTATTTCCTTTCAAAATCGCATATTTCGTTTTAATGACGTCACCATGCATGCGCACATTACACCGTCAAAAGTAATGCTTGCCGGTTTTTCATTATCTGTATTTCCGGAACGCAATGTGTGAGAACTTCCCGTCTGTCCGGCACGGGGGAGAAGTCTTGCACTATTTACATTCTTCCACTGTTCCTGATACTCCCCCTTGTTACAAAAGAAGACGTCACAGAAGGGGAGTGAAACAAAACACAAGCCGCAGACACAGTGAGCGAGTGAGTGTTTTGAACAATGGTAGCGTAAGCCTGTCCCAAGTCTATCCTTGTTAACTTACAATGCAAGAGGCCCAGCCTTTACACCTTTAACCCTTTGTTAGGACAAATAATGTTCAATTTTAGTCATAATTGATAATGAAGATCAGTCTGCACAGTACAGACAGGGTTAATTATGGCAAACACGGCCACCCAGCCCCCTCATAAACAAAGTGAACTAAGTAGAATTTTTCTTGCTGTTGCTGGAGTGTCCAGAATAGAGCAATTAAAAAGGTAAACTGCATTTTTTTTTTAATGTTTTGCTATGTAAATGAAGGGCATATGACAAATATAAAGTAGGTGTTGTCCCAATTTAGCTGCAAAAAGTGGAAATAAACTTTAATGCATAAGAGGGCTTCATGTACTTCTATAAATCATGCATATAATATGAAAGGAATGGTGAACACCAAATGGGCTGGTTTTTTTTTCTTTATCGTTTTCTTTTTCCTTTTCGGCATAATTGTTTGGAGTTTAAGGTTAGGGCAGAGACAGGTCCTGAGTGAACAGGAGAGTTAATGAGCAATTAAATAGTTATTTTATGATGCAACATGTAAGATCCAGCAGTTTATATATTCATAGTCTTAGTATGATCTTGTGATATACAATGCTTTGCAACCATTATACTGTTCATGGAATTGTGATGTGTACTTTGTGCCTTGTACTGCTTATCTGTTCTGTCAGCAATTAAATAGAGATTATATAAAAAGCCAGACAGCTACTTCTTTATTGCCTGAATGAAATAAATTGCACTTTATAAATAAATATGTTTGTTTTATTATATTCAGGAACTGGAAGACTTTATATCTGAGTCTGGAGATGCTGGTTTCATTGTGGTGACTCTGGGATCAATGTTGTCCTCACTCCCTGTAGTGGAATTTTTCAAGGAGATGAATGGTGGATTAGCTAAGATTCAGCAGAAGGTGATCTGGAGGTATCAGAGGTCAAAATGGCCACAAGATGTGGAAATTCCTCCAAATGTGAAAATTATGGATTGGTTGTCGCAGAACGATTTGCTAGGTAAAAATCTTTTCATATTTACCTGGAAGTAGCAATGTAGTAATATGAAGTTACTTTAATGCTAGCCATTGCCTGTACTTCCTTTTCTTTAAATTGTGGTACTTGTTCTACCTTCTACAATATCCTACCCACCCTTTTGTTGCCCTAACCCTGCTCTCCCTTGCCCCACCTTAATTTTGCCCTCCCTTTCCCAATCTAACTCTGTTATTTCATCCTCTAACCTAACTCAAGGTCCTATAGTGCCAGCAGTGAAAAGGCACACTCCATGAGCTGTGGACTACTTTAGCAGCATATGCCCCCTACTCCTTAAGCACCCAAAGATGTCTTATCTTCTATCCACCCCGTGGCCTGGCCCTGCTCTGTTATCCCTTCCTTCACCTTGATTCTGTCCTTCCTTCACCCTAACCTCATCCTCCCTTTTCCTACCCTAACACTATCCTTACGTACTCTACCCTACAGCGTTACTGTCTTCCATTCCTCCACCCTAACTCTGTGTTAACTTCCTCTACATTAACTCTGTCTTCCATTCCTCCACCCCAACTCTGGCCTCCTGTCCTCTACTCTAACTCTGTCCTACCTTTCCCCACCCTAACTCTGTCCTTCTTTGCTCTACCTTAAATCTGTCCTCCCTCCCACCACGCCAAAACTGACCATAGATGGTTAGTTTTTTTTCTCTGTTCAAACAGCAGATTCCTCCATCCACTCTAGCTGTCAGAATACACTGATCAGCGGCCGCAGCCCTTGGCCGAAAAAAGTTTTTCATCATGCCCCTTCAACAGACATTGATTAAACATCTGGCTTCTGTTGAGCAGGGACTCCCACACAGTAATCAACGTTCGGATGGTCACTGCTGAACCAGCGCACTTTTGATCCCTGTATAGCCAGATTTTTTTTGTTCTACCTTCCTCGGCCTCATTTCTGTCCTCTCTTCTCTACCCTAACTCAGTCCTTCCTGCCCCTCTCTGATCCTCTTTTGTCCCCCCCCCATGCTTTCTTCCTCTTCTGGTCTCACTCTTTATTTTTATTGTTTTTGCAATTTCAGGGCACCCCAAAGTGCGTCTTCTGGTGACACATGGAGGAATGAACAGTTTGATGGAAGCTGTGTACCATGGTGTTCCTGTTCTTGGGATTCCACTTTTTGGGGATCAGTATGAAAATATGGCCAGAATCAAAGATAGGGAAATGGGAACCTATATTCCACCTGAGCAACTTAAAGCTGAAAACTTTGCCAGCACTATTCAACATATCATAGAAAATAAAAGGTAATTGTTGGCAATGTAATATGTGGAGCAGTGTTAATTTTGGCAGCAAATTTATATTTGGTTTTAGTCTTAGGACTAAAATGCCACTTTAATTTTAGTGCGATTTAGTCTTCTGCAAGTGTATTCGTTTAAGTCCTAGGAGGTGATTTACTAATAACAGTGCGCTGCGCCGGTTCATACCTTAATTGGTGCGCTGGATAAATCCTTAATTGGGCGCGTGAACCGGCGGCGCACTGTTATAGTAAATAAAAATGTCAGCAGCGCTTGTATCTCTATTCAAAATGAATGGTTCCCTATGGGAGCCCATTGATTTGAATAGAGGTCGCACCAGAAGTCGGATCAAGACGATCCGACTTGCGGGGCGACTCGTGTGCCGGTTGGCACAGGGGCAGCGTGACTTTGCGAGGCAACTTGGACACGACTTGAGCGTGAAGCAGATGCTCAAGTCGTGTCCTGGAGGCGACTTGAAGTCGCCTCCAGTACAGGCTCCTTTGCCAGTACCTGCCCGAGAATGTTTCCAGCACGATGCCATCGCGCTGGTACTCGGCGACAGGGTACTGCAAGCATCGCGCTTGCTGTCCCATGTTTGGTATGAATCATGAAGGGGAACTCCAGGCCAAATTTTAAATAAAAAAATGGCATGGGTTCCCCTCCAGGAGCATACGGCGTGGGGGTCCCCCCAAAATCCACACCAGACCCTTATCTGAGCACGCAGCCCGGCAGGTCAGGAAAGCGGGGGGGGGGGAGCGAGAGCCCCCCCTCCTGAACCGTACCAGGCCGCATGCCCTCAACATGGGGGGGTGGGTGCTTTGGGGCAGGGGGAGCCCTGCGCCCCCCCACCCCAAAGCACCCTGCCCCCATGTTGATGGGGACAAGGGCTTCTTCCTGACAACCCTGGCCGTTGGGGTCTGCGGGCGGGGGGCTTATCGGAATCTGGGAGCCCCCTTTAATAAGGGGGCCCCCAGATCCCGGTCCACACACCCTATGTGAATGAGTATGGGGTACATCGTACCCCTACCCATTCACCTGGTGACAAAAAAATGTCAATAAAAAAACACAACACAGTTTTTTAAAGTAATTTATTAGGCAGCTCTGGGGGTCTTCTTCCAACTTCGGGGTCTTCTTCCGACTTCGGGGGTCTCCTCTTCTGCTCTCCGGTGTCGTCTCCGCGCTCTCTGGTTCTTCTCCCGCTCTCCGGTGCCTTCTCCACGATCTCCGGTTCTTTCTGCCTTCTGACGGGCACCCCGCTATCTTCTTCCAGCTCTTTTGCTAGCGGGGCCCCGGTCTTCATCGTCGTCTTCTTCCCTCTTCTCTCCGCCCGATGTTGCCTCGTCGCTGTCTGCCGCTACAATGCTGTGTGCGCGGAGCACAACGACTTATATTGGCATAGGGCGTGGTCACCGGGTGATGTCACCCAGTGACCCCGCCCCGTATGACATCACAGTCCCATCATTCCCCGGGACTGTGACGTCATACGTGGGCGGGGTCACCGGGTGGCATCACCCGGTGACCACGCCCCATGCCAATATAAGTCGTTGAGCTCCGCAAACACAGCATTGTAGCGGCAGACAGCGACGAGGCAACATCGGGCGGAGAGAAGACGGAAGAAGACGACAATGAAGACCGGGACCCCGCTAGCAAAAGAGCTGGAAGAAGATAGCGGCCCCTGCCCCAAAGCACCCACCCCCCCATGTTGAGGGCATTCGGCCTGGTACGGTTCAGGAGGGGGAGGCGCTCGCCCCCCCCCTTCCTGACCTGCCGGGCTGCATGCTCGGATAAGGGTCTGGTATGGATTTTGGGGGGCCCCCACGCCGTTTTTTCAACGTAGGGGGGTTTCTCTTAAAATCCATACCAGACCTAAGGGCCTGGTATGCTCCTGGAGGGGAACTCATGTCGTTTTTTTATTTAAAATTTGGCCTGGAGTTCCCCTTCATGATTCATATCAAACACAGGGGACAGCGAGCGCGAGGCTTGCAGAGTACCCTGTTGCCGAGTACCAGCGCGATGGCATCGCGCTGGAAACATTCTCGGGCAGGTACTGGCAAAGGGGCCTGTACTGGAGGTGACTTCAAGTCGCCTCCAGAACATGACTTGAGCGTCTGCTTCATGCTCAAGTCATGTCCAAGTTGCCTCGCAAAGTCGCGCTGCCCCTGTGTCAACCGGCACACGAGTCGCCCTGCAAGTCAGATCGTCTTGATCCGACTTCTGGTGCGACCTCTATTCAAATCAATGGGCTCCCATAGGGAACCATTCATTTTGAATAGAGATACAAGCGCCGTTGACATTTTTATTTACTATAACAGTGCGCCGCCGGTTCACACGCCCAATTAAGGATTTATCCGGCGCACCAATTAAGGTATGAGCCGGCGCAGCGCACTGTTAGTAAATCACCCCCAGTGTGTTTTAGTGCATTCAAATTAAAAAAAGTGTATTTTTTCCCGAAAAAATGCGTTTGAAAAATTGCTGCGCAATTACTGTGTGGGAAAAAAAAATGCAACACCGACCATTTTAATCTGTAGGGCATTTGCTTTAAAAAAATATATAATGTTTGGTGGTTCAACATAATTTTCTTGCAAAAACAAAAATGTTTTCATGTAAACAAAAAGTGTCAGAAAGGGCTTTGTCTTCAAGTGGTTAGAAGAGTGGATGATGTGTGACATAAGCTTCCTAATGTTGTGCATAAAATGCCAGGACAGTTCAAAACCCCCCCAAATGACCCCATTTTGGAAAGTAGACACCTCAAGCTATTTGCTGAGAGGCATGTCGAGTCCATGGAATATTTTATATTTTGACACAAGTTGCGGGAAAAAGACCAATTTTTTTTTGCACAAAGTTGTCGCTAAATGATATATTGCTCAAACATGCCATGGGCATATGTGGAATTACACCCCAAAATACATTCTGCTGCTTCTCCTGAGTACGGGGATACCACATGTGAGACTTTTTGGGAGCCTAGCCACGTACGGGACGCCAAAAACCAAGCACCGCCTTCAGGCTTTCTATGGGTGTAAATTTTTGATTTCACTCCTCACTACCTATCACAGTTTTGAAAGCCATGGAATGCCCAGGTGGCACAAAACCCCCCCAAATGACCACATTTTGTAAAGTAGACAACCCAAGCTATTTTCTGAGAGGTATGGTGAGTATTTTGTAGATCTTGCTTTTTGTCACAAAGTTTTAAAAATTGAAAAAAAAAAAAAAAAAAGTTTATTTTCTTTCTTAATTTTCAAAAACAAATGAGAGCTGTAAAATACTCACCATGCCTCTCAGCAAATAGCACAAGTGGCACCTGACTCCTGAGTCTGACACAGAATGTGTTTCAGTTTTGAACAGTCAACACACAAGAAGAACTTAGGAGCCCCCCCCCCCCCCCCCAATACCTACCACTGATAACAGGAGATCCCTATGTGGCAATTAACTAATGGGACCAAACCCGTACTAACAGTTTACAGGATCTAGCTGTTTTCCAAAAGATCATGCAACAATTTTTAGCTGGCCATAAACAGGTAGTTGGCTGGCTGAAATAACCACTTAAATACCGAGCACTTTCACTCCCTTCCTGCCCAGGCTTATTTTTACAGCTTTTAGCGCTGTCACACTTTGAATCCCCACCTAAGTGTAGCAATTAAAAATCGTTTTTATTCACAATGGTTTTAAAACCTCACAAGATCGAGTAGTTAAACGCTCATCAAAAACATGGAGATTCCGCTCTGGTCCTTCCTGCAGGCACCGTGCTGTGCTGGGGAACCACTGGAGATGGAAGAGATGGATGGAAGTCGACGCCAAATGGCAGATGTGACATCACCAGAACAGAAGAGATGTCCGGGTTAACAGGCTATGCGCTCGGAGCCACCAGCTCCTTCTACAAGGCCTGTAAGAGGAGCTGGTGGCTCCGAGCATGTAACCTGCTGTCCCGGCTGTCTTTTCTGTTCTGGTGACGTCACATCCGCTGTGCGTTCCATGCTGTTTGGTGGTATTTGATCACCACTAGGTTTTTTATTTGTTGCTAAACAAACAAAAAAAAGACTGAACATTTGGGGAAAAAAATAAATTTTTTCTTAGTTTCTGTTATAAAATGTTGCAAATACCGTAAGTAATTTTCTCGTTCACTGATGGGGCTGATGAGGCTGCACTGATGGGCACTTATGAGAAGGCACTGATAGGCATGGATAAGGCTGCACTAATATGCAGCACTGATAGGTGGCACTGATAAGTGGCAGTGATGTGCACTGATAGCAGCACTAATAAGGAGGTACTGATAGGCGGCACTAGTGGGCACTGATGAGGCGGCAATGATGAGGCGGCACTGATGGGCATTGATAGGCAGAACTGATGGGCACTGCTTGGCACTGTTGGGGCTGCACTGATAATCAGGACACTGTTGATCTTTTTGGTAGATGTGTCTTTAAAGCTCTGTTGTAAAATTACTCAGGTCAACTAAAATCTTTGTCCTTGATCCTGCTTGTATTTTGTCATGTTTTCACAGCTACAAGACATCAGCAATGAAGCTGCAAGCTATTAAGAGGTCACAGCCCTTTCCTCCAGACCAGCAATTACTGAGATGGGTGGAGCACATCATCCAATCGGGTGGAGGCGGTCATCTTCATCCCTATTCTTACAAACTGCCCTGGTATCAGTATTGGCTGCTGGATGTCATTCTTTTCCTCTTCGTCATCCTCACTGTGGCCATCTACCTCATTGTGACATTATTCAGGGCTCTCATTAGGAAATGTTGTTCCCCAAAATTAAAGAGGAACTAATGAAACTTTGCCTTGTTCTGGAAATGAAACGTTGCAGTTGCTTCTCACAAGTCTCCAGGCATATTGCTGTGATCGAAGACTCCAATTTTTTTACTTAAAGTCACTATTACGCTGATGACCTACATCATTAAAGGATACCTTGGTGTAGGGGATCCTGTTTTCTACAAAAATTCAAGAACAGGACTTTAAATATAGCACTGGAAAGGCAAGCAAATTTCACTAAAATTACAAATAAAAATTCAATTCTGAATGAATTCAAATTCCAAAAATATAAATCTTACTTAAGTCTGTATTAGATCTACAGGTTGCTTTATGTCCAATACAACCCAAAAGGGACATGCCTTAAAATAGCTGTAAGTAGTTTCATATCAACTAAAAAATAACCTTGACACATTTCATGAACAAGTCCACTTCTTCAAGACTGGATGAAGGTGAATCTGTTGGCATAGATCGAGGCTTTACATCTAAGATGGAAATATATAATATCATAAAGTCCACTTTTTAATTGACAGTGAATAGTAGACATAAAATTCAGATGGGAACAATCCCAGTGTTATTTTAATCACTTGAAATCATAATCATAAAAGTCACACACCATAATAAGATGACAAAGTTCCCTTTAAAAACCCAACTACAAAAATGGATCTGTATCTTTTAACTGGCCACTATCATGAAATTCTAATACTGTACTTTGACCAATGTAATGTAGCACTCAAGATATTCATTCTATAATGTCACTTGCCTTTATGTACACAATATTATAAAAGTATTGGGTCGTCTGCATTTACATGCACATGAACTTAAATGGCATCCCAGTCTTAGTCCGTAGGGTTCATTATTGTGTTGGCCCACCCTTTGCAGCTATAACAGCTTCCACTCTTCTGGGAAGGTTGTCCACAAGGTTTTCAGTGTGTCTATGGGAATGTTTGACTATTCTTCCAGAAGCGCATTCATTTCATTCATTCATTTTTCCAGAAGCGCATTTGTGAGGTCAGGCACTGATGTGGACGAGAAGGCCTGGCTCGCAGTCTCCGCTCTAATTTATCCCAAAGGTGTTCTATCAGGTTGAGGTCAGGACTCTGTGCAGGCCAGTCAAGTTCCTCCACCCCAAACTTGCTCATCCATGTCTTTATGGACCTTGCTTTATGCACTGGTCCAAATAATTTGGTGGAGGGGGGATTATGGTGTGGGGTTGTTTTTCAGAGGTTGAGCTTGGCCCCTAAGTTCCAGTGAAGTGAACTCTTAAAGCGTCAGCATACCAAGACATTTTGGACAATTTCATGCTACCAGCTTTGTGGGAACAGTTTGGGGATGACCCCTTCCTGTTCCAACATGACTGTGCACCAGTGCACAAAGCAAGGTCATGGATGAGTGGGTTTGGGGTGTAGGAACTTGACTGGCCTGCACAGAGTCTTGAACTCAAAGTGCACTTCTGGAAGAATGGTCAAACATTCCCAACTCAATTTTGAACCCTACGGACTAAGACTGGGATGATGCCATTAAAGTTTATGTGCATCTAAAGGCAGGCGTCCCTGCCTCTGCAGGCGACAGAGAATGGGGCAAACTATAACGCTGGCAAGGATGTACTTCTACGCGTTTATATCTTGTTTACTTAACTGCTGTATAAATGTCGCCATCTAATGTCCCTCATTCAACTCACAAGACAGTAGATGGCTTTTATTTCTCATGCACTCTTCTGTGCCCAAACCGGCTTTGTAAGAATAAAAAGAACCACTGTAAGTACTTATGGGTGTGCTTTGTCCCAGTCCCTGGCACTGATTTTATTTTGTGCATGATTTATACTGTAAGTATAGTATTTGTAATTATCACTGTAAATGCTGGAATATACTGTAAGCAGGGTTGAGGTACGAGATTCAAGGAGCAGAGTAGAATTAAAGGAGAATGGGGCCCCTTGGCAAGGTAGCAGCTTCGGACCTATTTTCCTTGACCAACACTGGTAAAGAGTTCCAATAGGCACAAAGAAGCCACACTATTTCTACTGTTTTAACTGGCAAGGCATTATATTATTATTATTATGCAGGATTTATATAGCGCCAACTGTTTACGCAGCGCTTTACAATATAAAATACATTGTAGCTGGGTCCTTTGAATACACACTGGGCCAGAGGCCTTGTGGATGATCCAATTCTGTCAGGCAGTGTAGCTTTTACTGAGTGTTCCAGTATTATCCCACAAGACATTTTAGTTAATTTAGTGTCCTCTACTAGGAACTGACCCTAGATAGCAGGACTGTGTTTCTGTATGACTGTGCCATGGGCACTAGATTGTAAGCCACTAGGGCAGGAGATAATATGACTGCTTCAGTGCTCTCTTTAAAGTAGTGTTAAAAATATTGGCACGAGGGGCGTGGCTTGGCGCGCGAAGGAGAGGGCAGCTTAGCTGAGAAGCTCCGTCGGGACCACGGCCCTAACCCGTCTCTCTGCACGGTAGACACTCGATGATGAGTAAGCAGAATCGCCACTCACATCACACCCGTTCCTGACGCTCCACGGCGGTTAGTTCTGGTCGGAACATATCAGACATCTTTAAGAACCAGGCCGCAGTATTGAAAGTCATGGCGGGAGGCAAGATGGCACCGGTCCACACTGAGGAGGCGTTCAGCGAGGACTTGCAGCCAGCCATGGAGGACAACGGTAGGAGAAATACTCGTTCTGACCATCCCCACATATGATGACACGTCAGGCTTCGCAGCAGACATCAAGGCCTCCTTTTCAGTGGCGATCACAGATCTGAAAACCAGCTGACCATTTTTGACTATGTCTCAGTTTTGTTTTATCTTCTGACCAGTTTATTCGCTGCTAACGTCACTTTTACTTGTGCAGAGTAGACCCTTAAGCACATGTTATGCCATACTTTAGGGCCGATGCCCGACTGTTTTCAAGTTTTATCTAAGTTACATTTTACACATATCTCTGCGAGATATAGATTCAGCTGTTAGACCCTTGGTGTGTCTCCCTCGTTCCCACATAGAGTACCTGGCTGGACCCCTTTGGGCTCATCTAGATACACTAAATTGGGTTCTCCGGGACGTTATATACGTCTAGGAGAAGTGTTCTCCTCAATCTCTTCTCACTTACTTCTATATATTTTCTATATCTTTTTGTTTTCTTTCTATCTCTCTACCCTAATCTAGGGCTCTTCAGATAGGATCAGTTGGTGATTTCTGTGAATTAACCGATATACTCTGAGTTGATCTATAGGTTTGGAGACCTCTCTCTCTGTGTCTGTGTCATGGCATACTCCGATCTTGGCCGCACTCCTACGGTGATTTCCCACAACGTGAGAGGCCTAAACATCCCGAGAAGCGCTCTACCTTGCTGAGGGAACTCAAAAAAGGTAGGCCTAGCTTTGTTTTTCTGCAAGAAACTCACTTTAGAACGAACCAGATTCCGAGGCTCACTGACTCCTACTTTATAGAAGCTCACCATGCTACCAATGACGTGGCTAAATCCAAAGGGGTCTCCATCCTAGTCAGCAAGCATGCATCATTTGAGTTAACTGACAAAGTAGTGGACCCTGGGGGTAGATTTATTTTTCTTAAAGGGAATTGTAGTGGTATCCCCATCACTTTAGCGAATGCTTATTTTCCTAACACCTCACACCAGACCTTCTGCCAGAGACTGATTAGGGAATTGAAAGGCTTCAGCGCAGGTCGATTAATCCTTGGGGGCGACTTCAATGTCCCTTTCAATCCCTTGGAGGACACGTTGTCCGGAAAACTTACATTACTTACTGGATTTTGAAAAAAATCAAGTCTCTGTTAAACTCCCTGGACCTGATAGACACCTGGCGCTTTATGCATCCAGATGACAAAGACTTCACTTTTTATTCCACCCCTCATGATCGATACTCTAGGATAGACTACCTATTCATTTCACAGCAGGACCTCCACGTCATAACAGAGACCCACATAGTTACACAGACCCTCTCTGACCATGCTCCTGTCTCCCTCTCTTTAAACCTCAAGGCCCCCCCAGTTAGATCTAATATGTGGAGATAAAATTCTTCCTTATTGTCAGATCCAACCTTGCTTCCAGTCTTGAATTCAACACTCCTTGAGTTCTTCAGGCACAACATTACGCCAGATGCAGATCCCCTGATGGTGTGGGGGGCTCATAAATGTACTATCAGAGGAGAATTAATTAAAATGGGCACACGGAAAAAAAGAGAGAGAGACAGAGAAATTTAACATCTTCTAAAACACATCCGTTTGTTGGAAGCTTCACACAAACAATCCCTGACGACTCAGTCGGCAACTTCCCTTCTAGAATCTAGAAAGGCCCTCAGGCAGATCTTAGATACCAAAACTAAACGATTCCTGTTTTTCAGGAAAAAACTGTACTATGAGCATGGGGACAAGCCAGGCAACATATTAGCTAGGGCCCTGAGAGGCTCGGTCTTAAACCGTAACATCACAGGCATACAAAACAGGAGTGGTAAAGTCGACAGGGAGACAGAGAAGATAGCGCAACACTTCCAGGAGTTCTATACCAGCCTATATAACCTTTCGACACAACACGGCTCAGCTAACGCCGCTAACTCGAGGTTACAGGTTATTCAGGAATATCTGAGAGACTCCTCTCTACCTACACTTAATACAGAAGATGCCTCACTTCTCGAGAGCCCTATAGAAGCCTCTGAACTCAGGCTTGCCATCAAGGATCTAAAGACGGGTAAAAGCCCGGGCCCTGACGGGTTTAGTGCCATATACTACAAGACATTTACTGACATTCTCGCCACTCCTTTGAGAGATGCCCTGAACTCCCTATCGAAGCCAAGAGACATACCCACAGACTTCTTATCGGCCCACATTACTGTCCTACCCAAGCCGGGCAAGGACCCATTACATTGCGCATGCTACAGGCCGATTTCTTTATTGAACCTGGACGACAAACTGATGGCGAAAATTGTCGCCAACAGGTTGAGACCCCTGCTCCATGACTTGATAGGCCCCAGTCAGGCCGGCTTCATGCTGGGTAGGGAGGCCAGAGATAATGTAACTAAATCCCTCAATCTCATCCATGCGGCCCATGAGCGAAAGATTGAAGGTTTTCTCCTATCGACGGATGCGGAGAAGGCCTTCGATCGAGTAGCGTGGGACTACTTGTTGGAAGCCTGTAAACATATAGGGCTGGGTCCCCACATGATGGCGTGGATATCCTCACTCTACAAGAATCCATCAGCCAAACTCAAAATAAACGGCTCCCTTTCAAATAGTGTGAATATCAAAAATGGAACTAGGCAGGGCTGTCCTTTGTCGCCCTTGCTCTTTATAATTTTTTTGGAACCGTTTATTAGGCGAATTCTGGCTAATCCATCCATCAGGGGATTTCAACTGGGAAAACAGGAGTTCAAAGTTGCTGCTTACGCAGACGACCTCCTCTTTTTCCTGACTGATCCACACATCTCTATACCATCTCTACTTAAGGAATTCTCGATATATGGCCGCATCTCCAATCTCAAAATAAATTATTCCGAAGCGTTAAATATCACATTGCCAGAGCCTGATCTGATAGCTGCGCAAAACAACAACTCCTTCACCTGGGTAATGTCCGCCATTAAATACCTTGGAGTGTGGCTTACTCCCAGGCTCTCGTCAATCTTTGGTCGCAACTTTATTCCTCTCCTTAAAAACATTGCAAATGATCTCCGTGTGTGGCATACGGGACATTTCTCATGGTTTGGCAGGGCAGCCATCTGCAAGATGACGGTCCTTCCAAAAGTTCTTTATTCAATCCGCACTCTACCTGTTAGGATTCCCCAAAGCTTTTTTAAATCCCTTCATTCCATACAGATGAGATTTATTTGGGCACACAAATCACCTCACATTAAAGCATCTCTACTAACCAGACCCAAAAGGTTGGGGGGTTTAGGTATACCTGACTTCAAAAAATATTACTTTGCTTCGCACATTGCCAGACTCGTCGACTGGCACTGCCACTCCAGCTTTAAGGATTGGGTTGCAATCGAATCAAGTCTCAATCCCATTCCCTTGCAGTTCTCCCCTTGGATATCAAAAGCCAATTACCCTCGGGCTATGACCTCCCACCCCCTGATTGGCACTACGCTCGAAATTTTCCACCAACTGACCAAACATCCCCAATTTTCCTCACCTCTTAGCCCTCTCACGCCTCTCACGAACAACCCGGCCTTCCCACCAGGAATAGGGAACCCCCTCATGAACACCACTGACACCAAGATGCCTCTCCTTACCCGGCATTGTTTTGACGACAAAACAATGAAAGACATGACTCAATTTAAAAGAGATAACAACACGCCCCTTCTACCCATGTGGTCATACCTCCAAATACGAAGCTTTGTTAATAGCAGCACGCGTAAGAGACATTTCACCAGAGATCTCACTGAGTTGGAGTCGGTGTGCCTCAGGGGGGAACTGGTTCTTAGATCAACTTCCACCGCCTACGCATGGATACAGGAATTGGGGGTGCCTGACCGGGACAGATGCAGAGAGAGATGGTCGGATAGTCTTGGTTTGACAATTTCCGAGGCTCAGTGGTCTAGAGCCTGCATTTTATCACACAAGTGTTCTCTCAGCACAAAAATGCAGGAGACTGCATACAAGATTTTGACCCAATGGTACGCCACTCCAGAGAAGATAAATAAATGGTATCCCCAGTCATCCGATATGTGCTGGAGATGTCACAAAGACAAAGGAACCTTATTACATATCTGGTGGCATTGTGATATGATAACAGCTTATTGGTCTAAAGTGAGGGAGATTATTAGACAGATCACGGAGACCAAACTTTCTCTTGATGCGGCGTGCTGCCTGCTACATATTTCACATTTCTCCCTCGGGAAATATAAAAAATCCCTTTACAGGCATTTGTTGAATGCGGCCAAGTCACTCATTCCACTACACTGGAAATCCACACGGGTCCCTACTGTATCACACTGGCTGCACAGAGTGTCCGAAATCTGCGAGATGGAAGATACGCTGCTCAGTCCAGTGAGAATGTTGAACGATACCACGAAACCTGGTCTCCCTGGTTTGCTTTTAGATACTCCCAGGACTATGAGGTTCTACTTGGAAGTTTCCCCCCAGATGATTAGCAACAGGGGCCTCGTGACTTCCCCTTCCTTGAGGGTTTTGTCTTCTGTATTCACAAATACCTTGCATGCTCTAGTAATATATTCTGGCCAAATATCTACCTAACTCATGACACGGACATAACCGTTTGATTGATGTGACTTATAATATTCCTCTATTATCACCAACAGTCCCACAATGGGGACATGCTCCTATCCCATTTTCTGATCTTTCCTTTTTCTAACGGACTTACTCTCTATTATTTTTCTCTTGTATTGTAATGTGTGGAAATGTTAAATGGTTATAGGAGATGCTCTCTTCTACTTAAATGAGGCCTGAGATGATGCCTCTGATTCACGTTCAACAGAAGCATTTACCTACTATGATGATTGTACACATACTCAACATGTTTTCTTTCCTGTTATACATGTAAGTTTTCAGATGCTATTTCCATATTTGTATGCACATCTTATTTTCCTCAATAAACTTTGATGTTAAAAAAAAAAAATATTGGCACTATTTATTTATATTTTGTTAAAAGTGGGTAATTTTTTCACAATGGGCTGCCATATACAATTGTAGCGCCCTGCCCCTATTGGGTAGGCACTAGTGTAAATTTATTTGTCTGAGTTATAGCTCAACTCAGAATAATTGTACCAAATTATGGGTCTCTGTTCCAGTTCAGCTGAGTTGCACATTTTCCACCTTCCTCTGGGTGTCATTGTCACCACGGGTCAAGGTTGAATGTATTGGGTACCTCTTGCCCAGAAGCAGCTCAGTGGGTTTTGTCACCCGCTGTGCATTCTGGGAGAGGGTACTTAAGGGGCAGACACCGTTTTGGCGGGGTCTTCCGATCCTGACCTGACGGCCCTCCTGGCCTCAGGTATGTGTTAGCATTTTTCTGCCTCGGGGCCTGCAGACCCCCGAGGCTCCGTTACTGAGAATAGGCCCAGGAGTTGCTGGGGCCTACCGATCCAGAGGTGGTCCTGTGTCGCCTTGCCTGCGGGAAGGGACAGAGCAATTGAGGACTCAATTGCAGGACGCATCCGGATCAAATCGGCCTGGCTAAAAGATCCTGGCACTGTGTGTTATGTTCCAGAACTTTACCAAGCGTGTGATTATACAAGTCTGTGGCAGAGACTTTTGAACGAGCTTGCACTGGCTGCTAGGTCAGTGAGATTGGCCTATCCGGTGGATGCTACATCCAGTGTGGAAGTTATTGGTCCTTTGGATAAAGGAAAGTACCCGTGATACGCAAAACCCAAGGTACCTGAATCTCCCCTAACCCTCCATCCTTCTGTCTGAAGTTCTTGAACTAAACCCTTGAGAAAAAGAGACTGAAGCCTCGTACACACGACCGAGTTTCTCGTCGTTAAAAACACGTCGTTTTTTTCGACGAGATTCTTGTTAACCTTGACGAGTTTCTCGTCAAGCTTTCTATGCGTACACACTGACATTTCCCAATTTCCTCGTTGTTCTCCGCGCTCACGTCCAGCACGTACGACGGCACTATAAAGGGGAAGATCGATTTTCTTGGCGCCACCCCTTGGGCTGCTTTTGCTGATCTCGTGTTACCGCGTGTGAAGTAAAAGTTTGGGAAGAGACGATTCGCGCTTTTCAGTCTTCGTGCTTTTCAGTTAGTTTTCTGAGGTTCAGTTTGTGCTTGTGGGTTCGTATCTTGACTTTCAGGGCGTCTAGGCAGGTCGTATCTGTTTTACAGTGCGTTCTTGCCCGTTCGTTTCTGATTTTCAGTTCGTTATTCATAGGCCTTGCTGTTCTAAAGTGCGTTCTGTTCTGTACGTTCTGATAAGACGACCGTTTCCTAGCCATGTCGCCTGGACGTTCTCGTCGTCGAGTTCGTGCTGTGCGTGCGCTTGGTGTTGGTCTGCTTGTTTTGGACCAAGACCAGTCCATGAATGGTGTGAGGAGGAGTTCATGGACCAAGAATTGGTTGCTCCAGCGGGACCAATTCTGCCACATGCCTCTGCTGCGGGAGATAGTCGAGAATAATCCTGAGGACTACAGGAATTTTCTGCGGATGTCTGACCCCGTTTTTCAGGAACTGTTGGCTTTGGTGTCCCCCTATATTACCAGGCAGGACACCGTTATGCGGGAAGCCATCAGTGCTGAGCAGAGGCTCATCGCCACGTTACGTTACCTGGCGACAGGGAGAAGTCTTCAGGACTTGAAGTTCACGACAGGCATCTCCCCCCAGGCTCTGGGCCTCATAATCCCAGACACCTGTTCTGCCATTATACAAGTCCTGCAGGAGGACTATATTAGGGTAAGTTTTCTCCTTTAACATCACATTTTATGTATTACATGTATGCTAATGTATTGTATTTCTTTCATCCTTCCCTAATTACCATGATTGTAATATGCTGAGAATGTCCCCTTTGTCCCCATGCATGCTGGAAGCTTTAAAATGCCCCTTTTTTCTCCTCCATGCATATTTCCCTTCACTAACCTTTCCAGCAGGGGCGCCTGTTTCAACAAATGTTTGGGGGTCCAACCCCAATTTAGGAAATAAACTTCCTCCATTTTTGCAAAGGTGCCTATTAAACGCCCCCAGTTGTCCCCTCCAATGCAGCCATTTTGTCCCCTCCAATGGAGCCATTTTGTCCCCTCCAATGGAGCCATTTTGTCCCCTCCAATGCAGCCATTTTGTCCCCTCCAATGCAACCATTTTGTCCCCAGCCCTGCACATACCTTCTTGTGGTCAGCGCCATCCTTCTTCTGTCCTTGATGTCTTCTCCTTCCCTTGATGTTGCATCAGCCAATCATGTTACCATTAAACAGACTTGGTGAACATGATTGGCAGAGCAGCCTGTCAGTGTTTACCCAAGGAATGCTCCCCCCCCCTGCGTCCCCTATTTAACTTTTATGAAGCCAACTACATCCCTCAGGCTGTAATGTGCAAGCCTATTTGCCTCCCTGTTTCTGATATGCAATTTTCACCCCATAAATGCCGCAGTTATTCATATGTTGGTCGCTTAACAGGGGGCCATCCACCTGAATAGTGGGCGGCATTGACAATACATAGGTTAATGCAAGGCAAGAACCTATGTATTGTTCTGAGTGACGGGCACAGGAGAGAGGGGGCAGTGCTCCAGCGCACACTCTGGACGCACCGCCACTGCACTGCTATCCTGTGGCCAAACACATCTACCCCCCCCCCAAAATAATGTATTAATGGACCATCAGAGGGGGTGATGAATATGAAACATGAGCCTTCCATTATACTTATTGAAAACACCTTAATAATCGTAGAATTTGATTGATGTTGGCCTCTAATGTTTTTTATTATAATCTCCTTGTAATGTAATATTTTTAAATTCTAATTTTCTTTCATCTTGTTTGACTCCCCAGCTTCCTTCCACGCCACAGGAATGGCAGACTGTGGCATCGGAGTTTGCCACGCGGTGGGACTTCCCCAACTGCGGTGGTGCCATAGACGGGAAGCACGTCCGCATCGTGCCGCCACCCCGTTCTGGGTCCTACTACTTCAATTACAAGGGGTTTCATAGCATTGTGCTGATGGCGGTGGTGTCAGCACGGTATGAATTCCTCTATGTTGATGTAGGGAAGAATGGCCAGATGTCCGATGGGGGATCCTTCATCCAGACGGAGTTTGCCCTCCGTCTCCAGAGTGACGACCTTGCATTGCCACCGGATGCAGGGAATATTGAAGGACTCCCCTTTGTTTTCTTGGCTGATGAAGCCTTTGGACTCGGACCGCATCTTATGAGGCCATTTCCTCACAGGACCCTGACCCCAGAGAAGAGGGTGTTCAATTACCGGCTGGCCAGGGGCCGAAGAGTCGTTGAAAATGCCTTCGGCATAATGGCCAGCCGGTTCCGCATTTTTATGACTTCAATACACTTGGCGGACTACAAAATAAACTATGTAGTTTTATGCTGCTGTGTGCTACACAATTTTCTCAGCAGAAAATCCAATTCATATATGGCCTCAGTATTGCCTGAGGCTGGACTTTCACCTGCTAATCCCCTGCCGGGCCTGGAATCTGCCCGTCCTGGCTTGCCCCCCCAAAATGCCCGTGAGGTTCGGGACAAATATATGGAATATTTCACGGGTAGGGGGGCAATTCCTATGCCAGGCTATGGCTAAAGATTCCTGGAGAATGAGTTAAATAAAATTCTGATTTCTAATTTTAACTTTGGTTTGTTTCCTGTCTCCTAGTTTGTCTTAGTGCATTTGTAGTGCCAAGTGTATTTTCCTTTAGTAAATAACAACCATTTTACTATGTAACCTTAAAAAAAACACAAATAAGGTTAGAGCGTATTGAAAAAAGAAGCTACACGTTGTTTCTGTTCAAACATTTTACTCTGTGCACATTCACACACGTTTCCTTTTTTTTTTTTCCTGGCCACAAACCGCCAATTCTTTTCTTAGGAAAATACAAAAACAGTTGCATTCCAAAAATTACAACATTGGTTACCTCTGGGCAAACTGACACATTCACTTACACAAACTATGTCTCTATGTGCCCGTCCTAATATGGGGTCTTGCCACCCCTTGCCCAGCCAAAAATTGAATATGCACACATTTTGTATTATTTTCCACTAGGAATTTGAGACTCCTGATCCCTATTGTCAACATGTGCTATCTGCCATCAGGGGTGATCAATGGACGTGTTTTGGGGGTGCAACCCCTTCCTCAGTTCACCTACTTTAGATACGAGGAAGGGGTTGCACCCCCAAAAGACGTACATGGATATCCCCTGATGGCAGATGGCACATGTTGACACACTGTGTGCATATTCAATTTTTGGCTGGTTGCATTGTCAAAAACAGTATAAAAGGTTGATGAACAGTCATTCCTGAAAAAAAAATGGGGGTTTGGTTGACTTATTCGATTCTCCCCAAACCATCTACAATGTCTTTAAATGTTTGATCCATCACATGAATTATTTGTTTTATTCTGTCCAGTTCCGTGCTACATTCCATCACTTGCTGTATTATTCGGAGGGCACTGTCAGCAGAGAAACGTGTATTATCCTTCACCACAACATTTACATCCCCTAAAAACAAAATAAAAAGGTATTATAACTCTGCAGGCCTACATCTCTTACCTGAAGCTGTGGTGTCAGATACTGACCTGTTGTGGTGACCAGTTCCACAACGTCATCCACCTCTCCTTCCTGCACTTCTCCTTCCTCCACCTCAACTTCCTCAACATCCTTCGGTTGTGGGTCTTTGGGAGTTTGGGGTTGTTGTGAAGCTGTGGGGTTCCTGTGCTCCCTGGAGTGTTCTCCTCCCAGTCTTCTCTCTCCTATGATAATCAAACAAAAGGTCTATTTATCACACTGAAATTCGCTATGAAAAATAAAAACAGGCTAAATTGCTTGGAAGTGGGGTACAAGTGTGTGTTTGGGTGGAATTTAAAGATGAATGCATTATTTGGAACCAAAAATATGTTTAGTATTCACCTTTGGCTGTCAGTTTTTAGACATGGAGGCACCACAAAAAATCACTAATGCACCTGTGTGGGACACCCAAAAAAGGCGGGTCTGGTGGCCCACACTATAGTGCTTCAAAGTACAGATGTGGAAGCAGCTGCTGAGTGTCCTCTCCTTTACACTGACTAAAGTTTGCATTTCATTCTCTTTACAAACACATCATCTAGCCTAAAAATTTGGAACAAAAATGTTAAAAAAACACGCAGATGTCTAATTACTTATGTGGCTATAAAATAAGCCAAAACAGCGGATAGTGGCCGAACGAAGTGTCTGTAACGACACGAACGATTACTGTGCCAAACCAAGTTCAAATTATTAAATTATGGAAGGGAGTCCAATATGATAAAATCACAAAAAGGAGCAACATGTAAGTTGATAAAAACATTAATAGCCGAAAAGTGTACATTTTACTTACTTTTTGATAGCATTCTCTTAATGCTCCTTAACTGCTCTGGCTCCCTCAGTTTGAGGTCTGACCACCTCTTTCTGAGCTGCTCATTTGAGCGTTTCACCCCGAAATTCGTCTTCAGACTCTTCACGACTTTCTTCAGGATTTTGGCCTTCCTTCTATTTGGTTTGCTATACGGCCCATGCTTTGCGTCATAATCAGACTTGCGCAAGATGTCCACCATCTCCGCCATCTCCGCAAAAGACATATTAGATGCCTTGAATCTCCTCCTTGATCGTGACGTTTCCTCGGTCTCCGGGCTTGTCTCCTCCTCGTTAGTTGCGGAATTATCAGACACCTGCTGTAAATCCGCCATATCTGTCTGCGCGCCGAAAGAGAAGGGGCGGGGAAAAGATGTTAGTTAGAACGTCATGGGCGGGCGACGTGTGCGGAGCGACGTGTTTGTAGTTTGACGCATGCGTGGTGTATATATACCAAACACACATGTGACTATACTACATTCGGTGTGCGGAGAGAGGAGTTCAAGTTACGGACGTGCGAACGAAGGTATGTGATTTTGTGAGTTGGTCAAATTGTTGGCCTATACTGTCTTGAGAATGTTGTAGGATATATATGGTGACTACGATGTTAAGGAGGTTAGACTGTTTGCCTCACATTAGTTATATATTATTTATTTTACTTGCAGATACAATATGAATGTCTTCATTAGTGATAGAGATTTCCTGGCGGAATTTATAGACCGGGTAAGGGAGCTGCCCGCTCTGTGGGAGACGAAAAACCCCATCCACAAAAAAAGAGGGGCGAGAAAAGCAGCGCTGGAGACCCTGCTCCCATTTGTGCATACCAAGGTGCCCACAGCCACAGCAAAACAGGTGGACACTAAAATTGGGAGCTTGAGAGGCACCTACAGGACTGAACGCTCTAAGGTCCTGGCTTCTCAGAGGTCAGGAGCAGCAGCAGATGATGTTTATGTCCCGAATTTGTGGTACTACAGCAGGATGTCCTTCCTGGATGACCACATTGAGGCAAGGCCATCACTCTCCACTAGGGATGAGCTTCGTGTTCGAGTCGAACATACGTTCGACTCGAACATCGGCTGTTCGATCGTTCGACGAAGATCGAACGATTTGGGCCGTTCGCGCCAAATTCGAGTGACGCGAACGGCCCACAATGCACTACGCCATCGCAGTGTCATCCAGGCGCTGTGATTGGCCAAGCATGCACTGTGACCCCGCATGCTTGGCCAATCACAGCGCCGGCAACGAGGAGAGCAATGATTGGCCACAGGCAGGATGCCTGTGGCCAATTATTGCTGAGGGTGTTTAGTACACGCCCCACACTATAAAAGGCCGCCAGCACGGCGGCCTAGTGTAGTGTGTTCCGGAGCAGGGAAAGACAAGCATAGGCAGGGACAGTGACATTTATTTATTTCTTGCTTAACCTGGATTCCTTTAGTTTAGGGAAAGAGAAGGATAGGTAGGGAGAGTGTCAGTGTGTTTTACTGTGCGAGTCCTTGTTTCTAGGGACAAAGAAGGAAAGTGAGGGGAATTCTCCTTGTGCTATAGTGTGCTTTAAAAAAACATTTTTTCTAGGGACAGAAAACTCTAGGTAGGGAGAGTGTCAGTTTCTTTCACTGTGCCAGTCCTTGTTTCTAGGGACAAAGAAGGAAAGTGAGGGGAATTCTCCTTGTGCTATAGTGTGCTTTAAAAAAACATTTTTTCTAGGGACAGAAAACTCTAGGTAGGGAGAGTGTCAGTTTCTTTCACTGTGCCAGTCCTTGTTTCTAGGGACAAAGAAGGAAAGTGAGGGGAATTCTCCTTGTGCTATAGTGTGCTTTAAAAAAACATTTTTTCTAGGGACAGAAAACTCTGGGTAGGGAGAGTGTCAGTTTCTTTCACTGTGCCAGTCCTTGTTTCTAGGGACAAAGAAGGAAAGTGAGGGGAATTCTCCTTGTGCTATAGTGTGCTTTAAAAAAACATTTTTTCTAGGGACAGAAAACTCTAGGTAGGGAGAGTGTCAGTTTCTTTCACTGTGCCAGTCCTTGTTTCTAGGGACAAAGAAGGAAAGTGAGGGGAATTCTCCTTGTGCTATAGTGTGCTTTAAAAAAACATTTTTTCTAGGGACAGAAAACTCTAGGTAGGGATAGTGTCAGTTTCTTTCACTGTGCCAGTCCTTGTTTCTAGGGACAAAGAAGGAAAGTGAGGGGAATTCTCCTTGTGCTATAGTGTGCTTTAAAAAAACATTTTTTCTAGGGACAGAAAACTCTAGGTAGGGAGAGTGTCAGTTTCTTTCACTGTGCCAGTCCTTGTTTCTAGGGACAAAGAAGGAAAGTGAGGGGAATTCTCCTTGTGCTATAGTGTGCTAAAGCATTCCTCATCAACCATCTTTGAAATCCTTGTTTTTTGGACAGTCAGGGAAATTGTCGTTGTGCTATTCTGTGCAAAAGCAATCATCCTCAACCATATTTAGAAATCCTTAAGTAAAGGGACAGAGAAGGACACCTGAAGGTAGCCCTTATTGCTTTTTTC